>OU343217.1:183606159-183741218 GCA_910596185.1 Chrysanthemum makinoi
CCAACTCTACCTGGGAGGTAGAGAGTATTTATAGTTCTTACATAAATCGCCACCTACGGTTGTGGATCGTGCATACGGTGGGTAAAGAACCGTCGCCCTCCACGGTGTTACTTAACTAAATACTACTTAACATTAAATAATCTACGACTACGAGCTTTCTAACGATTACATATACTTGAGGTGACCGACTCTTTAATGACTGGATTTTCTAAATCCTAACATCATATTTGCATTAGAACCTTCTCCACAAACCTATGACCATAGCTTTTGCAACAAGGTTATGGTATCATTAACCGAGGGAAGAACCACGAGGTTTATGGTAGATGGCAAAAGGCCTCACCCACCCATGGATTCCTCGGAAGAAAGGGAGAGACAAAGAGAAGGTGAAGGAAGTAGCAACCCACTCGGAAATACCGAACTCGACCCCTTGGAGTATATCAACCAATTGCCAGACGTTCCTGGTGCATCACTCGAATGGCAACAAACCAAGGGAATCTTCAAGTGCTTTGCCAACTTCTTGAAGAAAAAGAGGTAGAAATGGTATAATAAAGAGTGGAGGACGGGTGAAGACGGGACGGGGAGGAGAAGAGAGGTAAGGTCATAGGACCCAAATTTGTGATGAACAATTTCAAACAATGGTTTGTAACACTTTAACTATGCTCGTAGTATGTAGGTTTCGCCATATCTTGGCACTAAATAATTCTAACTTAGGAATTTGAAGAATGAGATTTTATGACCCCTTGAGTGGTGAAGTCGTGCACACCATTTTAGGAATATTAGCTCTTCCTACTTTGCTATACATTATATTTGTTGTGTTCTTGCACTTAGTCCCTATAGAAACAACTAGGAGAAGCATTTACTAAAAAGTGCAAAGTTGCACATTTGTAAAGCCTCTCGATCTGCGTAGGCGGATCCAGGATTTGAACTAGACGGATCCCTCCCAGAAGGGAACCGCAGGATCCGTGACTTCTGATAAGCAATACAGACTTGCTTACATCAAAATAGCTTACTAGATCACCTTACACTAGTCAAACATAAGATACTAGAGCCAACTAAGTCTTTCTCAAATAGTTGAAAACCTCACACTCATCCATGGCTTACCTAGGATATATTTCAAAATGTTTTTGATTTATCAACTCGTCAATTTATCACATCTGATAGCACTTAGTTAAGTATATCCATCAATTTTAGCAAATTGATCTTAATCACCTTTTGACTCAAAATTAGGGTCAAAACTAGTTTTTCATTTTTCTTTATTTTTAAGGATTTTTGTAATTTTTTCTTAGTTCATCATCTGACTTCTAGGATTTATTACCACCATTTCTTCATATCAAATTAAATGGTATCCTTGTCAAACACATAGTTAGACTACCTAAAGTCAATTTTTTTACCCAAAACCATCATTACGCACCATCACTCATTATGGTTGAGGATTTGAGAGGTCCAACAGCTAAAGACTTCAAAATTAAGTCAAAACCTCGAAATCCATTACTAGCAAACCTTACAAAAGCATAATCATTTCATCTAGAACTTGCCTGACAGCCGGATCCCTAGTTTTTAACCACGGATCCTGGCGAGAGGGATCCGCAGGATCCGTAATAGTCGTAAAAGCCCTTGAATCAGCTACCATATTCAATTTTAAGTCACCTTTTGGTTATCTAACCATTTTTAGCCTTCATTTATTATCCTCCTAGAGCTGATCAATATCCTAAGTGCATGCTTAATCCTCTAAGTGGACAAGAATTTAATTTCCAAATTCAAATTATCCTTTATAAACCAAACAACCTTAGGGTTAAGGCACCACTCTCACTTACCTCTCAAAAATCAAAGAACTAGTAGTTTATATTAGCATCATCATCACTATGACAAAGGCTCTTAGCAACAACTCTTCAACCATAGGATCATACAAAAGAAAGGGTCAAATGATCCATGAAATCTCATCCACCGAAACATCTCCCATTAGAGATAATGATACTAGAATACCACCTCATCAAACTCATCCAAAGGCTAAGAGAACCACAAGGATTAGAATCAAACCTTTCGGACTAGAAAAAAGATCATCTAGTTCAAAACCAAACATGGACCTCATTCATTGAGCATGGACTACACTCCTTGAATGAGCCTCTCCCTCACCCAAACATCTACTCATTGGATCATTCACCACCAAGAACCTCTCATTCACCAACCTTTTCATTGAATAGGGAACCACCAACAATGCCAACTAGTCCATCATGGGAGACAAGGAACAACCTTGATCATATGGAAAAATTTCCATTACCACCCTCATTTTTAGAACCTCATCCCACTTCACAAAATGAAGACCCACAATCACACATAGAGCCTCCTCAAAATATCCATTTCCCTCCGGTTCCAAACCAAGACAATAATTTTCCAAATTGTCTAATCACTCAAGGACTTGTTCAAGAAGCACGAAATGAGATACATTTCATGGTTAATCATCTTCTTTCAAAGTTGGATCAAATCACCAAGTCCACTCATCCCTAGACTCAAACATATTGTCACGTTTTAAGTCTAGTAACTAGTTAGTATTAAGTAGTATTTGTATGGCCTAATTCATTCTCTTAGTTTTAGAGATTTGTTTGACTATCTCTTATTTTATTGAATGAATATTTATATGCCATGATTATTTTGTGTGTTGTGCTTATTACATTGTATACATATCTCACCTCCTCTTTAGCATTGATTGGCACATTCTCATTCTTTGTGAAGAAAGCTGTCAACAGAGCAGTACGGATCCTCCAATGCCTAGACGGTCCCTCCAAGAAGGGAACCGTGGATCCGTGTTCTAAAACACAAATTACTACTAACTTGAGTTTTATTTGCAGGAAATTATGCACTATACTCTTGTTTTCTAACCTTTACTTTGTAGATTTTCAAAGTACACATGAAAATTTTGACACCATAAAGCTAGGGGAGCTTTATATCAAATGATATTGCAATATCACTTGCAACTTAATCCGTTTTTGGATTATACTTCATGACACCCCATTCCAACTTTGCAATCTTCAAGGGGGAGCACGTTTTCGTCACTTAGACGAACCATTTGCAAACATATTTGCAAACACATTAGTTTATTTACGTTATGTACTTGACATCCTCTCAAAGGGATGGACTCGTCAAGGGGGAGTTAAGACGAGTACCATTCCTGCCACTTGCTCTCTTTACATTTTCTTTTACATATTTTTCTTACAAAAATTGTGTTAGTTTCTTTTAACACTTTTTGTTTTCGACAAAAGGGGAGAAGAAAAGTAAAACTACTAATTCAAATTTGCTACTTAAATTTAGTTTTCCTTAAAATAATTTTATGTTTTGTCATCAACAAAAAGGGAGAGATTGTTAATACAAATAAGCCTAGAAAACCGTTGTATTTATATTTTACGATCTTCTAATGTTTTGTCGATAACAAACGTAAAATCATTTTAACGAAACAAATAAAATACGTAAATATTTTGATTCAATAGTTTTCTAACATACTAACGTTTTCACATAAAACACTAAAACAAGTATAAGTGTTTTTATGATACATATGTACAACAACTAGTGTTTACATATTGGGCTAACATATACTTAACTAAGTATATACTAAAATGGGTAAAAACAAGTTTATACTAAAATTGGTAAAAACAAGTATATACCAAATGGGTAAAAACTAACAAATGGTATTGACCCATAACCAATGGTTTTATACAAACCACTTAACCAAGTTCAATGTATTCTAGAGATACATTGTATCTAGAAAGAAACCCATGGATCAACCCATAACCCATGACCCATGACCCATAACCACAAATACCCATGGGCAAGAGGATCCCACGGATCCCTAGCTTTGTGCTAGCCGGATCCCTTGTGGGAGGGATCCGTGGGATCCGGGAACAGTAAGTTTTCTCCTCTATAAATAGTGAGCCATTTCTTCCTTTTATCTCACCACTTTCACACATACTCTCTCCAAGTATTATATCTCTCTAACCTCAGATCCAAGAGATCTATGTAGTTTGTTTTTTGTTTTTGTGTGATTCTCTAGGTTCCTCTTAAAGGCGAGATCACCACTTCTTGAAGTCGAGCAAGCTCAAGTCCATGAGTTGCCATACTTCATCATCACCAAGACAACTGAGGTTCTCTTGTTGATAGTTCTTTCTTCTTCCATAGATGTTGTGTTGAAGGCATTAGTGAAGGATGCCGAAAGAGTCAAGACGAAAGCATTAGTGAAAGATGCTTAACGTCCGTGTCAAAAGCATTAGTGAAGAATGCTAAAGGTGTCAAGACGAAGGCATTAGTGAAAGGTGCCAAGCGTTGTGTCAAAGGCATTAGTGAAGGATGCCTAAGAATCAAATCAAGTGGCATTAGGGAAGAATGCCTAGGTCGTATAATCGATGAGGTGCATCGTTATACATATAAGTATTTGTCTATTTCCAAGGATGGTGATATCCTTGATGGTGTTGTAACAAGGAGTGGTTCTCCTTGAAGATTAGGTGTTGTGTTGTGATGGGTAGTAGTTCCTCCATAGTAATGGAACTAGGTGCTTAGCCTAGTACCTAATAAAGGGTAGGCAACGTTGTGATAGGATTAGTTCTCCTTGGTGTGAAAGAACTCGGTGGTTAGCCTAGCACCGTATAAAGGGTAGGCGACGTTGTGTTAGGTGTGGTTTGCCTTGGTGCGAAAGAACTCGGTATTTGGCTTTGTACCGAAAAGGTGTAGCGTAAGCGTTGTGAAGGCTTCTCCGCCATAAGGAGATTGGTGTAGTGTTTATGAACTCTCGAGTAGGTGACTCGGGGATTGGAGTAGGGCAAGGAAGGTGTCCTTGTAGCCGAACCACTATAAATACTTGTGTCGTGGTGATGTGCTTCTTACTCTTTATCGTTCATTACACGTTTATATATCTATCTATCAACGTCCAACATAAACAACCAAATAGATTGACATAAGTCGATCTAAACATTTAAAAGGAAGTTTTAATCTGGTAAAACTATTCAACCCCCCTTCTAGTTTTCCACACGAAGGACACCGGTATGTCACTAACAGCCTATGCAGATGCTGACCATGCAAGATGTCAAGATACACGTCGAAGCACGTCCGAGGTGCTCAGTTTTGGGTGATAAGCTTGTGAGATGGTCTTCAAAGAAACAAATGAGTACTTCTATATCCTCTACAGAGGTAGAATACATAGCCATGTCATCTTGTTGTGCTCAAATCCTATGGATGAGATCCTAATTATCTGACTATGGCTTTGAGTTCAACAAAATCCCTCATGTGTGATAACAAAAGTGCCATTGCTTTCTCATGCAACAACGTTCAACATTCAAGAGCAAAGCATATCGACATTCGACATCATTTCATCAGGGAGCAAGTGGAGAACGGTGTGGTGGAACTTTATTTTTTGAGGACTGAATACCAGTTAGCAGACATCTTCACCAAAGCTCTTCCTAGAGAATGTTTTGAGTTTATCATTCCACGACTTGGTCTAAAGAGTCCACAACCGGAAACACTCAAACGTCTTCAAGAGGAAGACGAGGAGGAAAAGTTTTTCTTCATCTATCTCTTGTAAATATTTATTTAAAAAGCAAAATACAAAATTATTAAACCCACAAAAGAAAATAGAAAAATATAAAATTTCATAAAATCCATAAAAATCAGAAAATCTTTGAAAAAGCTAAAAATATTTTTCACTTCTTTTCTTTTATTCGATTTCATCTACGGTCTTTGTGTTGTCATTCAAAGAGTGACACGGGTCTTTAGATGAAGTTGGAATGTACATAATTTTCTTAAAAAAAATTAAAAAAAAATGAGAGAATGAAAAACAAAAGGTTTATAGTCATTTCAGACTATACCCCGTTTTTAAAAGAAAGAACAGAGCCATGCTTTATCTTATTTTTCAAATCTCATGCTCTGATTCTAAAAACAAATGTTTGTCACCATTAAGACAAATGTTTCCTTCACAATTACTTTTCCTTCTATAAATTCTTCTGAAAAATATTTGTTATCTAATGAAAACTAATAGCTTTGAAAAATAACCCAGACTCAATTTTTTAAAATCATCTGGACTTGACATTTGTCAAAATCTCTATCTCTCAATCAACAACTTATGTCATTGATTGAGGGGGAGAATGATTTCAATTAAATCACAAGGTTATTTGTCATACAATTGGTTCAGACCAAGGCTTATATCGTGTTTTCAAAAGATACTCAAGCATGCTTAATCGTTGGAGTTTAAAGTCTCAGATTTGATCCTTATCGGTTAAATGTTTTCATAAGTAAGTCAAAATTATCCTCAAAAGCTTTCAAAATTAATTTAAATCTATAGAGATCACAAATCTTAAATGACTTGAAAATTGTGATCGGGGGAGAATTTGTGATTTAAATTGGATTTAAACTGATAATTCGATAAATGGTTTTATAAGTTATAAGCAAGCACTCCTCCCTACATGTGCCAAACGATTTCAAGGTTTCCATGCACATGTTAAGGGGGAGCATCTATATCAAACCAAAAAGGATTGAAATGTGATTGATTTATCTCTAAGTGCAGGTTTTCCCTAATATGTGCAAAATACTTTCGAATCTCGATGCACATATTGAGGGGGAGCAACTTTTTGAAAACCACATCCTTTCCCAAAAATATCTTTAACTAAGTATGAAAAATACTAATCTTGATCGGGAAGGTGATGTCGATATTTTTAGAAAATGTTAATCAATGAATTGAATTCTTCCTCTTGCCTCCGTGTGCCAAAACGATTTCAAATATACAATGCACATGTTGAGGGGGAGCTCTTTTTCTGAAATATCAAAAATAATTCAGTACAAAATGCTTTGATAGTATATCACAAGTACCTGGATTGATTTTCAAATGGTTTTCAATTGGTTCCAATGGCAGAAGAACAATACCAAAAAGACCGACCAAATTTACTTTATGTATGGAGATATAAGGATGGTTAGGTTAGCTATTAGTTCCCACGATCCGCCAGAGCCGGAGGGATCTACCCAGGGACAATCCACTAGATAGTGTAGAGTCCTTAGGTATGATAAAAAAAAGAGAGGAGAAAAGTGAGAAATGGGAAGAGTGCGGACTGGGATAGAGCTAGAACTGGAATTAACCCAACAAGGTTCTAGTAATGAAGTCTCGGTAAGCACTGAAGGGGTTGAAGAATGAAAAAGAAATGAATGTGAAAAGGGTGAAAATAAATAGCTATCCAATTATTCAATCTTAGGGCAGAAACCGGGTTCAATACATATGCTACTGGTTGTTACTAAGGTCAAACCGGTATTGAAGACAAGACGTCATGGACCCAAAGAACGCACTGCACTACAACTTCCCAAACTACTCAAGTTCCTCTTAAAAGGACTTGTTTCATTCTCACGGGGAACCTACATTATCTACCGACTTTCTCTTAGAGATGGTTGATATAGAAGAAGGAGACCCTCTCCCTAGTCTTCGGCATTGGAACCAAATGTGCACTATTGAGTCTAGAGCCACGATATCATCTAATAAATCTCATTAGGACACAATCAATGAAGACTCACTGTTTCACACTATGTGGAAAGTGAGAATATATCTTATGAGTCCTACGCATTATTCTTGTGATATTGCCAGAACATCTGAGTGATATGCCAACATACTCACAATGAAGATGGAAAGCCTTCTAGAGCCAACATCAAACAAGCTCTTGGTAGGTGGCATGTAAGATCTATCCAATAGATCAACCATGTGACAACTGAACAGAAATAATAGGGCGACTCAAAATTATGAATCAATCCTGGTTCAGGTAATGGATTGACGGATACCTTTGAAAAACCGATCGTTGTGCTTAAAATTCATTTCTTTAGCACATCGACTGTGTATTAATATTTCAAAAATAAAAGGTGTTTATGATTGATAACTGATTTTTCTTAAAAATTTCGTTGTATTGCAAAAACACTTTATATTGAGCAGTACACGATTGTTTTTCAAATCTCTTTTCATCATTCAGTGAATCTCAATTGGTTCACTCAACTCGTGTTGTCTTCTTTGAGACGCGTTCGGTTTGAGAAGCGCTAGAAGCATTTGCGAAAGTGATCAAAGACACTTTCGTGCGCTTTATTGCTAACTATTGTGTGCATGTACTCCCGACGTTTGTAGCTGATCAGAATTGAGAGGTCAATCCATTGCCGCATGCTCACACATCACATTCACTTCGAAATCATGATAAGTGCATCAATAACTCTGATATTTACACTCCATGCTTCTGCTACGTTGCTGCAAATATCGTGAATCAACTAAAGCTTCCGCTACTCTGATGAGAAGAAATCATGATCCAGAATGTGAGCATGTCGGTCCAATGTCACAACTTCACATAATGTCAACACCACAAAGGAAGAGTCAGAGATTTATGGTAGCTGATGATCTCAAATCTAGCTCAAAACTCATTATCACGTGGATCAGTTAAAGACCTCCACTTGGATTAACCAAACATGCAAAACATGAAGAATCAAAGACTACGGGCTACAGAGCAATGAACTTAAACAAGAATCCAAGAACAATCTTAATGTAATATTTGTTTGTATTCTATGTAATTTGAGGTTGATTGGTCCCGAACCGTCAAGCTTAATCACACAAGCCGGCCACTTGTGAATGGCTGACCGTAATAAACTTAAAACTGCTCAGAAACCAATGCAATAAAGATCAAAGGAGTATAGTGTTTCCTCGAGTCGTTAAGTCCCAATGAGGTGTGTAAACTGAAGTACAACGATCCGTATGCGTTTGAAATGATATTTAATATACAAAACAGAATCGATTGACTAACACTAAGAATGTGAATAGTGATAGCTCTCACAGCTATGTCGTTAAAACGCATAATCGTGAACCTAAAACGTAAAGATATACAAACGTACGTTTAACTTTAATTAAACGTAAACGTATAAAAATAAAACGATTATAACTATAATAGGGATTTGCATGTCTTAACGACTTAAATGCAAATTAAATATAATTAAAATATTTAACTATAATTTACAAATTTATACAAAAGTTAAAAAAAAACTAAAAACTAAAACATGTATGTATATGTAATAATTACATAAACGTAACAAAATAAAAAGTGAATTCGTCAATACAACTCCCACAAATGTGAAAATCATATTTTGGAATCCTAAAAAGATAAGAAAATTATTAGAAAATTAAAATAAATTTTTACACTATTAAATTAATTAATATAAATTAAAATGAATTAAATGTATTTAAAAATGAATTAAATAATAAGAAAATCTAAAATTAACTTAAATAAATGAAATAAAGAATCTGAAAAATCTAAAATATTATAAAATAATTTTTGAAACTAAAATTGTATTTTTACACAATTATCTATTTATTATTAATTATTTACTATTATTAAGTATTAAAAACTATTATTATTTATTAAAAATAATAAATGAATAAAGAAAAATCTAAAACTTTTTACAAAATTCTAAAATAAATAAAAGAAGCTAGGAAAAATATAAAAACTATATGTTATTAACAGAAATAAGCTAATAAGCAAATAAGCTCCTAAATAGAAGCTATCACTTAGCTTTAAAAGAGCTTTTTTTTTTGGTTTTTCTTTTTCTGAAACAACTAAATACTGATATTATACATGATTAATGAAAACAAAACTTTACAAACTTAAAAATAAGCAAATTGTGAGCTTATGAGTCCAACAGTTAAGCTTTTGGCTTGACTGTTGGAACTCAAGCTCATAATAAGCTTGAAATAAGCTATACATATGAAACAAAAGGCAAAATAAGATATATACAAGTCCAATGGATCAATATAAACAAGAAAATTGGACTATGATAGTGTGAGCTTAAGGTTTAGACAGTTAAGCTTTTTGAGCTTAACTTGGATGGAATGAAAGCTTGCAAAAGCTTGGTATAAGCTCCACACTGATAAGTAAAAGAAAAATAATATGCTATTAAATGATATAAACAAGTATTCACAAGCTTGTGTACTGGATTTCACCCATAAGCTTGTAATAAGCTAATAAGCAATTCCAATTCACACAGATCCAAACACCCCTTGCAACTATTTGAAATGGCCATTTAAAGAGTATAAGCTAAAATGGCAAATTAATAATTGAAGTAGCAAGATGGGCTGGTTGGCTTTCCAAAAAGCCAAAACTCAACCTGTGAAGTCCACAGATTAGCTTTTGAGGAGCTTATGAAAATCCTCCCAAATGACTGAGAGCTCAGTGTATCTTGATACACTCAGTATACATGATTGGAATGGGACAAGTTATAAGTTTGGTTGCAGCCCTAGCAAATAAGCTGCTAGGGAAAATTAAGCAGGATCTTTAAGTTGGGTGGATGAGCTTCACAAAAAGCTAAAACACACAAGCTCTAGATCACTAATGAGCTTTTTAGAGCTGTAGGTAATGGTGCAAGTTCAAAGAGTTGAACTGTTGGGAATGGGCAAACTACAAGCTCTTTATGACTTATCAAAGAAGCTCATGAGAGCTCAACCAACACTGAGGCATTGAGTATGACTGGATAGCCTCACAAGAAGCCAGAATTCACAAGCTCAAGCTTAGTAAGGAACTTTCCATAGGCTTGGGAAAACAACTCCACTTCCACTGTTTGCTTCAGTGGAAGGAGTTTGGTGGGACAAAATAAAGGGTTTGATTAAGCTACCTAAATAAGCAAATAAGGGACAAATAAGCATAAACATAACAACTAGGCCACAAAGGCTACACAAATAAGCCAAATTCACAAGCTAGGGTCAACTTCACAAGCTTTTGCAAGCTTGTGAACTTGACACCTAAACTGTGCACAGGCAAAACTGGCACAAATAAGCTAAAAAATAAGCACTTAAACATGACATATAGAAATTAAAAAAAAATACAATAAGCTAGATTAGAAACAAATCTAAAATATCCTAAAAGCACAGAACATGAAATTAAATAACAAAAGCACAATAAAATTACTAAGTTTATTCCAAAATGACTTAAATGAAAATTTGACTTTTTACAAGAACATTAAAGTTTGACTAAACTGAGTTTAAAACTTAAACTACTGATTAACTATGATGTATTAAGCTATAATGAAACTAGATTAATCTAGATAACCTACTCATGAATCACTGTGAAGAAATTTGTATCTTAAATCCTAACAGTGAACTGTCTAATGAAGATTAAAATCAATTTTGACTATTTAACAAATAAGAACAAGTTTATATGACTACACTGAGCTATTAGGTACTAATATGATATTAAACAATGATAAGCAACAACAAACAAACACTGGACTGCTCATTTATAAGCAAATCCAAACAGTCCTTTAAATGAGATTAGATTGGACTTTTCATAACATCTAGTCTGTATAAAAGAATTTATCAAATCCATAAGCTTTAGTGTGTCAAACCAAACCTTTTTCAACCTAAACAAATAGTCACAAGAGTCTAGGTCTAGGATTATCCAAAGCAAGCATATTGGCAGTTGAATGAAATTCCAAGCCACAATCCAATTTCAAAATATAACAACCTAGTATTAAGCTTTAATATCACTACATAATAACAAAGAAACACATAATCATAAAAATCATAGCATTTAAAACATTAAAACAGTAAAGTACAAAAATTATAAAATGAAGCTTACAAGTGATCAATGCTAAAACTGAGTACCAAGGCTCAGAAACCACTCCTAGCTTGTTGTCAATAAGCTAGAAACCGAAAAGTCCATCCGATTAGCTTCTATACCCAGAACTGCTTATGAGACCACAAGTTGATTTTTCATTGATTTTTCTTGATTTTTAGTATTTCCTGAATTTTAAAAACTATATCTGTTTAAATGAATCTAAAAGCTTCATGAGCTTTGTCAAGAGCCTACATGAGCTTAAAGAGTCCATTAAACAACCATAACAAGAAATTTAAATGACATGAAATTAAAGGAATTTTAAGCAAAACATGAAACTGAAATTAGATGAAATTAAATGAAATTTAAGTTCCATTACACTAATTTGAGGAAGCTTACAACATTAAAACATTAAAAGACATGAAATTTAAAGAAAGCTTTTAAAAATTACACTAACGACCAATGGCTAATCCAAAAGTACTTCTTCTCTTGCCTCCTCTCGCTTTATAATCATTTCAACTCCTTGTCGACCTCTGAGTAAATCCCACCTCATTTCAGCCTTTGGATCATTTGATTTCATCAAAACCATACACTTGGTGCTTTGACGGGAAAAGTCTATTTGAGCAGTGCAGCAATTAATGCGTTTGGTTAGATATGGAGGTGGAGGAGGGTTGGTATACAGCTGGGAGGATAAGGTGAGGTGGAGAGGTGGGCAAGTGGTGGTGAAACCACTGGTAATTGGTTTGCAGTGGAGAGTGAGGAGATGCACAGTGCTAGGCGGTTTTTTTATTTAAACACTGGTTTTGGGTTTGGGTATTGGGCTTGGGTAAGATTTGGGCCAGCTGGGTTTATTTTGATTGGATTGGATTTGGGTAGTAATAATAGGGTCCGGCTTGGTTTGAGTTAACAACAAGGACCATTGAAGTAATTTGGTAAAGTTGAAGGACTGAGATTGTAAGTTTCCCAAAGTTATCACAAGGACTAAACCTGCAATTAATGATTAGTACAAGGACTAAATTTGCATAAAATTTCATTTTTTATAAGTCCAAGGACTAAAACTGCCAATTTTTGTAACTCTAAGGACAAAACTTGTAATTTTCTCAAAATTTATCATAAGGACCAATTTTGTCATTTATGAATAGTACAAGGTTAATATTTGATAATTTTCACTTTTTAAATTAACCAAGGACTATATTTGACATTTTTCAAACTTTAGGGACTAAAGTTGTCATTTTGTAAACTTTAAACTTTAAAGGGTTTATTTTGACAACTTTTGAATCCCATGGACCTTAAATGACATTTTACAAGTTTTTGAATTACCAGGGACTAGTTTTTGACAATTTTTGAAACTTGAGGGACTAAAACTGCCAATTATGCAAACTTGATACGTTTTTCATCTGATTTTGATATTTTTGCATTTAAAACACATAAAACACTTGTTTGTGATATTTTCATAATTTTGATGCATTTCGAGTGTTTTAGATGTTTTTGCAGTCTAGATGGTATAAAAATGATGAGTATTTAGACACTCATCAATCCCCCACACTAAGATATTGCTAGTCCCTAGCAATGATTTGAGAAAAAATTAATGGATTTCATCTCTTTACCAAAAGCCATTACTCCTGGAGTAGCCAATTGTTTTAGTTCAAGTAAGAACTTTGGTACAATGATAACCAAATGATTTTGAGCAAATCACTAGCTTTCAACGGATTTGATTTGTCTTTACCGAAGCCGCTTGCTTCTCGGACTAGCCAACTCTTAGATAAAATATCTTTGGTGAGTCGATTACCAATTATGGTTTTCCACTGCCTTTACCACAAGCCATAAACTTATGGCTAGCCAACTCTTCACTAATTAAAGATATGGTGAGTTGAACACCATACAATTTTGGGCAAATTGCAAGCCATAAACGGATTTGATAAATCTTTACCAAGAGCCGTTTGCTCCCGGATTAGCCAATCCTTATGTGGGTTAGACATGGTGGACTGATTACCATTTGTTGTGTTTAGTATATAGTACTTCCACTACAAAAAATTTTAAAATTTGGCCATTTTGGGGGGAAAATGGACTAAAGGGTACATTTATGATCAAATTCGCTGAATTTCCCCACACTTAGAAATGAATATTGTCCTCAATATTCAAAGTCCGCTATTATGCCGGAATCCTTGAACATAAAAGGATAACATTACTAGCCAAGTGTGAAAACACAACAATTATTATTTTTTATTTTTTTATTTTTTTTTTATTTTTTTTTATTTTTTTTACAACATGTGGGGCATCTCCCCCACACTAGGGTGGTACACACGGGTGAAAACCCATGTTTAACTATTGTTTTTGATTACCGAGTCGCTAGCTTGACTCGACCCCCAATTAATTTGTTCATGGGGAAGTAAGTGGAAGAGACAATCTCCATCGGACTTTCATTCAAGATGTTTGTATAAACATTGAAGTACGTGAAAGTTCCACACCGATGAGATATACATAGAACCGGCTCAAAAATGATAAATGAAAATGCCTGGGTCAAAAATAGTGTCTTCATTCCCGAAGGAGTGAAGAATAGGAGAAGCCATGGGATAGGTGAAGAAGAGAAAGAAAGTCATGATAATAATCTTGACTAACTCATCATCATCAGAAGGAGAATTCATGATAGCATGAATTTCATCTTTTAAGCTCAATTGGTCTAGACATATCGAAAGTGTGTCTAGATCAAAGTAGAAGTTATCATACTCCGGTAGAGATATGATATGAGTGAGTTCACAGAAGAACTCCTCAAAGGCTTAATGATTCATATTCGGGATTGATTTGAGTGAGTTCACTGGGGAACTCCTCAAAAGTGAATGATTCATAATTGGGGAGAGAATATGAGAATGAGAAGTGGTAATACCACTAATCTTCTCTCCCATATGATCAAAATGGAACGTTTGCAATTCCGGAATAGAATCATTGAACAAAAGTTCACTATCCTCAAAGGGGATAGGAGATGAAATGGGTTTTTCTTTGAAAGCCTCGATTTTAGAAATGAGAAGACTGGCATTCAGTAATGTTGCACTGGTGCTTCATCTTTGATTTCAAAGCATTAACTTCATCATTCTCTTCTTCTAAGCTAACAAGCTCCGAAGGTAATTCTTCCATATAACTGATGTCTCCACAAGATAACGAATCGTCATCAATAGAATGGGAGCACATCTCAACATGATTACTTTGGAAGACAAGAGGAGGAGGGATATCACACACATGGTCAAAAGTTCCTGTGACTCTCTCGGGATTGGGACAAGGTCCTCAACACTAGACTTTATGAATTCGCTTCGATTCCTTTTTCGAGAACAGTGTCAAGATGCTCATCCCCATGTTTAGAGAGTGAGTGGGAGCTGGGTGATAGCAGATTGTTTGAGAATGAATCTCAAATCTGCTGGATATCAATGATGAACTTGATGAATCTTTATAAAATTGTAGAATACCAAGTGCATCCTCATCATCAACGTCATCGGAATAAAACGAAATTGAGAGCTAGATCATTTGCTTTTCTTTTGTAATTGATTCCCTAACATTTTTCAAATGCAATTTGGGAATTTATTTTAGCGGCCGCATTCTTGCTAACAAAACTTCCATGGATTTCTCATGAGTTTTGTAACGACATAGCCATTCTCCAAGTTCTTTTAATAACTCCGAGTCTTTTAGAAGGTGCGTCGTAGTTTCATGAGGAGTCGCTGAATCATTTGATATGTGGAGGTTGGTCTTGAAACGAATAGTCGTAATTGTTACAAGGAATTGGATTCCCTGTTTGACAATCCGAGCTAGAGTGAGCACCTCCACAATACTCTATGAAAAGCTGATGTGGCTGTGAGTCATATGTGTTGTAGTCATAATTGTTATCGAGGAACCTGCCATAGACAAGCGTGTTTCTTGATTGACAATCAGAACTGGAGTGTGAACCACCACAGTACTCAAAATGCAAGAAAACCGCTGAAGTCTCACAAGTGTGATTCTGATGGAATAAATCAGTTGTGTTATGGTAGGAATAGGGATCTTGGTTATAGACAGTCCCGTTTCCTGATTCCACCATGCAACAAGGGGCAATTGCCACCATTATAAGGACCACCACACCATTGACAACCAAGAGGGTGAGGATAAGACATAGAAAGAATCAAATGGTTCTAGAGGGTAAGAAATGAAGAATCAAAAGGGTAAGAGGGTAAAGAGGGATATTTTTGGTATTTTTGAAAAACATTTTATAAAAACAAAAAATATTTTTGGTGTTGCTAACACTTTAGAAAAAGTGTTAATGAACTTTTTGATTTTTTAAAAAAAATTGTTTACAAAAAGGTGGTATATGTGCAAGAATGGATCTGGAAATGCTTAGAACACGCAACTACACCTCCCGCAGCGGCGCAGTATGCAAAATTTGATTCGGTGCAAAACCGTCAAGTTATCTCACGCTAAGCCGGCCACTTGTGAATGGTGACCGTAGAAACTCAAAAACAGTTCAAACACCAAATGCAATTTAAGATCAGAGGAGTATAGTGTTTCCTCGAGTCGTTAAGTCCCAACGAGGTGTGTAAACTGTAGTACAACGTGCGTCTTTGAAATGATATTTAATATACAAAAAGAGGAATCTGATTGACTAACACTAAGAATGTGAATAGTGATAGCTCATCGCACTATGTCGTTAAAACGCAATCGAACCTAAAACGTAAAAGATATACAAACGTACGTTTAACTTTAATTAAACGTAAACGTATAAAAATAGAACGATTATAACTATAATAGGGATTTGCATGTCTTAACGACTTAAATGCAAATTAAATATAATTAAAATATTTAACTATAATTTGCAAATTTATATAAAAGTTAAAAAAAACTAAAAACTAAAACATGTATGTATATGTAATAATTACATAAACGTAACAAAATAAAAAGTGAATTATGTCCAATACAACTCCCACAAATGTAAAAATCATATTTTTGGAATCCTAAAAAGATAAGAAAATTATTAGAAAGTTAAAATAAATTTTTACACTATTAAATTAATTAATATAAATTAAAAATGAATTAAATGTATTTAAAATGAATTAAATAATAAGAAAATCTAAAATTAACTTAAATAAATGAAATAAAGAATCTGAAAAATCTAAAATATTATAAAATAATTTTTGAAACTAAAATTGTATTTTTACACAATTATCTATTTATTATTAATTATTTACTATTATTAAGTATTAAAAATTATTATTATTTATTAAAAATAATAAATGAATAAAGAAAAATCTAAAACTTTTTACAAAATTCTAAAATAAATAAAAGAAGCTAGGAAAAATATAAAAACTATATGTTATTAACAGAAATAAGCTAATAAGCAAATAAGCTCCTAAATAGAAGCTATCACTTAGCTTTAAAAGAGCTTTTTTTTGGTTTTCTTTCTAAAAACAACTAAATACTGATATTATACATGATTAATGAAAAAAAAACTTTACAAACTTAAAAATAAGCAAATTGTGAGCTTATGAGTCCAACAGTTAAGCTTTTGGCTTGACTGTTGGAACTCAAGCTCATAATAAGCTTGAAATAAGCTATACATATGAAACAAAAGGCAAAATAAGATATATACAAGTCCAATGGATCAATATAAACAAGAAAATTGGACTATGATAGTGTGAGCTTAAGGTTTAGTCAGTTAAGCTTTTGAGCTTAACTTGGATGGAGTGAAAGCTTGCAAAAGCTTGGTATAAGCTCCACAGTGATAAGTAAAAAAAAATAATATGCTATTAAATGATATAAACAAGTATGCACAAGCTTGTGTACTGGATTTCACCCATAAGCTTGTAATAAGCTAATAAGCAATTCCAATTCACACAGATCCAAACACCCCTTGCAACTATTTGAAATGACCATTTAAGCTGAGAGTATAAGCTAAAAATGGCAAATTAATAATTGAAGTAGCAAGATGGGCTGGTTGGCTTTCCAAAAAGCCAAAACTCAACCTGTGAAGTCCACAGATTAGCTTTTGAGGAGCTTATGAAAATCCTCCCAAATGACTGAGAGCTCAGTGTATGCTGATACACTCAGTATACACTGATTGGAATGGGACAAGTTATAAGTGGTTTGCCCTAGCAAATAAGTCGCTAGGGGAAAATTAAGCACATGATCTTTAAGTTGGGTGGATGAGCTTGACAAAAAGCTAAAACACACAAGCTCTAGATCACTAATGAGCTTTTAGAGTCAGTAGGTAATGGTGCAAGTTCAAAGAGTTGAACTGTTGGGAATGGGCAAACTACAAGCTCTTTATGACTTATCAAAGAAGCTCATGAGAGCTCAACCAACACTGAGGCATTGAGTATGACTGGATAGCCTCACAAGAAGCCAGAATTCACAAGCTCAAGCTTAGTAGGGAACTTTCCATAGGCTTGGGAAAACAACTCCACTTCCACTATTTGCTTCAGTGGAAGGAGTTTGGTGGGACAAAATAAAGGGTTTGATTAAGCTACCTAAATAAGCAAATAAGGGACAAATAAGCATAAACATAACAACTAGGCCACAAAGGCTACACAAATAAGCCAAATTCACAAGCTAGGGTCAACTTCACAAGCTTTTGCAAGCTTGTGAACTTGACACCTAAACCTGTGCACAGGGCAAAACTGGGCACAAATAAGCTAAAAAATAAGCACTTAAACATGACATATAGAAATTAAAAAAATTACAATAAGCTAGATTAGAAACAAATCTAAAATATCCTAAAAGCAAGTAACATGAAATTAAATAACAAAAGCACAATAAAATTACTAAGTTTATTCAAAAACGACTTAAATGAAAATTTGACTTTTACAAGAACATCAAACTTTGACTAAACTGAGTTTAAAACTTAAACTACTGATTAACTATGATGTATTAAGCTATAATGAAACTAGATTAATCTAGATAACCTACTCATGAATCACTGTGAAGAAATTTGTATCTTAAATCCTAACAGTGAACTGTCTAATGAAGATTAAAATCAATTTTGACTATTTAACAAATAAGAACAAGTTTATATGACTACACTGAGCTATTAGGTACTAATATGATATTAAACAATGATAAGCAACAACAAACAAACACTGGACTGCTCATTTATAAGCAAATCCAAACAGTCCTTTAAATGAGATTAGATTGGACTTTTCATAACATCTAGCTGTATAAACAGAATTTATCAAATCCATAAGCTTTAGTGTGTCAAACCAAACCTTTTTCAACCTAAACAAATAGTCACAAGAGTCTAGGTCTAGGATTATCCAAAGCAAGCATATTGGCAGTTGAATGAAATTCCAAGCCACAATCCAATTTCAAAATATAACAACCTAGTATTAAGCTTTAATATCACTACATAATAACAAAGAAACACATAATCATAAAAATCATAGCATTTAAAACATTAAAACAGAAAGTACAAAAATTATAAAAATGAAACTTACAAGTGATCAATGCTAAAACTGAGTACCAAGGCTCAGAAACCACTCCTAGCTTGTTGTCAATAAACTAGAGACCAGAAAGTCCATCCAGATTAGCTTCTATACCCCAGGCGCTTATGAGACCACAAGTTGATTTTTCATTGATTTTTCTTGATTTTTAGTATTTCCTAATTTTAAAAACTATATCTGTTTAAATGAATCTAAAAGCTTCATGAGCTTTGTCAGGAGCCTACATGAGCTTAAAGAGTCCATTAAACAACCATAACAAGAAATTTAAATGACATGAAATTAAAGGAATTTTAAGCAAAACATGAAACTGAAATTAGACTGAAATTAAACTGAAATTTAAGTTCCATTACACTAATTTGAGGAAGCTTACAACATTAAAACATTAAAAGACATGAAATTTAAAGAAAGCTTTTAAAAATTACACTAACGACCAATGGCTAATCCAAAGGTGCTTCTTCTCTTGCCTCTCCTCTGCTTTTTATAATCATTTCAACTCCTTGTCGACCTCTGAGTAAATCCCACCTCATTTCAAACCTTTGGATCATTTGATTTCATCAAAAGCATACACTTGGTGCTTTGGCGGGAAAAGTCTATTTGAGCGGTGTAAAGCAATTAATGCGCTTTTGGTTAGATATGGAGGTGGAGGGGGGTTGGTATACAGCTGGGAGGATAAGGTGAGGTGGAGAGGTGGGCAAGTGGTGGTGAAACCACTGGTAATTGGTTTGCAGTGAAGAGTGAGGAGATGCACAGTGCTAGGCGGTTTTATTTAAACACCGGTTTTGGGTTTGGGTATTGGGCTTGGGTAAGATTTGGGCCATTGGTTTATTTTGATTGGATTGGATTTGGGTAGTAATAATAGGGGTAGGCTTGGTTTGAGTTAACAACAAGGACCATTGAAGTAATTTGGTAAAGTTGAAGGAATGAGATTGTAAGTTTCCCAAAGTTATCACAAGGACTAAACACGCAATTAATGATTAGTACAAGGACTAAATTTGAATAAAATTTCATTTTTTATAAGTCCAAGGACTAAAACTGCCAATTTTTGTAACTCTAAGGACCAAACTTGTAATTTTCTCAAAATTTATCATAAGGACCAATTTTGTCATTTATGAATAGTACAAGGTTAATATTTGATAATTTTCACTTTTTAAATTAACCAAGGACTATATTTGACATTTTTCAAACTTTAGGGACTAAAGTTCTCATTTTGTAAACTTTAAACTTTAAAGGGTTTATTTTGACAAATTTTGAATCCCATGGACCTTAAATGACATTTTACAAGTTTTTGAATTACCAGGGACTAGTTTTTGACAAATTTTGAAACTTGAGGGACTAAAACTGCCAATTATGCAAACTTGATACGTTTTTCATCTGATTTTGATATTTTTGCATTTAAAACACATAAAACACTTTTTTGTGATATTTTCATCATTTTGATGCATTTCTGAGTGTTTTCAGATGTTTTTGCAGTCTAGATGGTATAAAAATGATGAGTATTTAGACACTCATCAGAGGTGACCTCCCTTAGGGGGAGATTGTTAGGATTTAGAAAATCCAGTCGTTAAAGTGTCGGTCACCTCAAGTATATGTAATCGTTAGAAAGCTCGTAGTCGTAGTTATTTAATGTTAAGTAGTTTTTAGTTAAGTAACAATCGTGGAGGACTGACGGTCTTTACCCATGTATGCACGATCCACGGCCGTATGTGGCGTTTTATGTAAGGTACTATAAATACCCTCTACCTCCCAAGGTAGAGGGTTGGAGCTCATAATAAGATTTTACTTTCTCTCTCTAAGTTCCCAAACCTCTTAACTTTCTCTCTCTAAAACCTATAGTGTACGCCCAATATAATCATGATTTGATGTGTTTGTGAAATCCAATATGTTACAATACGAGGGAGAAAGACCTTGGACATCCATTCAAATTATGGAGTTTACGAAGAAAATGGATATGTTCCCGAATGTTTTACTTGCATACAAGATATCATTAACCATTCCGGTCATGGTAGCATCTGCAGAAAGAAGCTTTTCAAAATTAAAGATATTGAAGTCTTATATGCGGAGTACAATGAGTCAAGAGAGGCTCAACGGGTTAGCGATTGTGAGTATTGAAAGTAGGTTTTTAGCAAATGTCGACTATGACAAGATAATTGATGTTTTTGCTTCAAGAAACGCACGAAGACATCGATTTAGGTGATCAATGTTGTCGAACTTGTATTCAGAATTTATCTCCTCATATTGTATCGTTTTATTTAATGAATAAAAAAATCGGCGTTGGGGATGAGCTGCCTGGCTTGACCAGGTTCCAAACCCCTAAAAAATATGTTGTTTGTTTACAAGGGGCATATTCACTTGGTTCGCCCTAGCCATCCGAAATCTCAGGACCGGCCCTGCACTTCGCCAAGGCTCGCCGTGACACCGCCCCAGCTCGTCGTGGCTCGCCATTGTCTCCCTCTTCGTCTGCACGACGAGGAGTTGTGTGTACGGTTTAATTTTATTTTTTATTTTTTTATTTTTTTTAACATGGGAGATGAAATGTATAAAGTAAAGTGTTTTGGAGGAAAAAAAATGAAAATTGTTTTGTTAAAAATGATATGTAAAAAAAATACAAACTTAAAATTAAACACACAAATTACATTAAACATTTAAGTTAAAACACTAAATTAATTGAAAATTAAAATGAAAACTGCAAATACATAATACGCTTAATACAAACTACCACCAAATTAATTGAAAATACAAATTAAGAATACGAATCATCTGAGTTGTAACCCTCGTCACTCGAAGAGGAATTAAACTCGCCAGCATAATATTTTCCTTCCATGATGTCAAACCAGTTCTGCCTAAGATATTCAACATCCCTGGCTTCCTGTTCCAAACGAGCAGCTTCCTCGCGTGCCTCGTTTTCTCTAATCTCTCTAAGATTTTCCTCGTCCTGCTCAAGTTCACGAAGATAAGCCTCACTAAACCCAAACGGACTATTTTGGAGATCCACTTGTGGAGTGTTAACAGGTGGATTGTTAAGAGGTGGAGTGTTTACAAATACATTTTCCGGTTGGAATACCGGAAAGACATCTTCTGGTGGAGTTGAATAAACTTCAACTTCTTGTGGAAAGGTAGTTTCCGGCAGTTGTGGTGGACTGGGGAATTGTGTTGTAGTTTCTGGAAGTTGTGGTGGACTTGGGAATTGTTGAGAGAAATCTTTGCGAGATATTTTTTTGTATGTGAGTTGTGTGATAAACAACTATGGTAGAGTTGTATATATAGGCAGATATGATTTTGAATTTGAATCATCCCACTCCAATTTGAATCTGATTTTGAATTTGATTTTGAATTTGAATTTGAATTTACATAATCCCGCTCGAACTGTACCGTTTAAAAAAAAGGGTGTTTTGATTTTTTTAATTCAAAAGTGTAAAACTAATATTTTTATTTTACTTGTGTTTAAATTTGAAAGTACGTATGTTTTTTTACCGTATATTTTACGTTTCGTATATTTTTTATTGTGTTGTATAATGTTTATTTTTAATTAAATGAATTTAGCTTATTTGGAAATTTGAATAAAAAAAATAAAGTTGTAAGTGGTGGGACCCAAATGAGTAAGTTGAAGTTTGTTGTGAGTGAGGGGGGGTTTGTTGTGGTTAGTTGTGGAGGTTTGTTATAGTGATGTGGAGGTGATGTGGAGGTGATGTGGCACTCGTGGGCCTCGAATGAAGATGTTATGCTAGTTTTGATACCTAGTACTCTTATAATACCTGTGCATGCACAGAGTTTTTACAAAAAAAATATATTTTATATCAATGTTGAATATTGTGCCTTTAAAGGTTATTACATATAATTATATACTTATGCACGAGTTTTTTCATTATCCATTAATATCCATTAGAATTTTGTAAAAAAAGTTTGTTAGATAACTCAAGATTCAACTATATTTAGGTGATATAGATGTTGATGTTCCTATTTAAATTTTACTATTGATATTATAATGTACACAAGATGCGAGTTTAGTTGCACGTAATAAACATTGATGAAGTTAAAATATACTCCTTAAAGTTTTTTAAAAATGGTTTTCTACATATCCTTATATAAATAAATAAAAATTACATGAGTAGTTGTTATAACTACAATCACGTTTTTTTTTCTTTCATATTACAGTAGCTCGTACTTAAAATTTGATAATTATACTCCTATTTAATAATTTAGCCATATTTAATATTCAAATTCGTGTCCACATTTATCATACTTTAAATATGAAATAAATGAGTCCTTAGCAAACATATATATATATATATATATATATATATATATATATATATATATATATATATATATATATATATATATATACATATATATATATAATCTTATGTATATTTATGTTGGAGTTTAAAACAACATATATATTGCATTTTTAAGTTATAAAGTATAGGGGTATAAAGTATAAGGGAATATTTGTTTAATTTTCAAAGTTAATTAAAAAGCATGGAAACTTATAATATTACACTTAACTCTATACAATTTTTAAAAATTTAACCACTAAAGTTTTATTAATTTTTTTAAGTTTTTGTTTTCACAAATTTGACACCTATGTTTTTATGTGTTTTTCTTCTCAACCAAATTTATCCACCAATTTAATTAAAGGTTGACCAAATTCAATTTAATTTTGACTTTTATTAACCAATCACATCACACGATTTTGCTTACGTGGCAAAATCAAGCTCTTCTATTGGCCCAATTTTTTTTAATAAGAATAAATTGACAAAATCACTCTGAAATGATGTAATTCGTTTATTATATAAAAGATTAGCTTTGCTAAATCATGCAATTTATATTTCATAGCAAATGTAGATGATTACCCCACAGGGTTTAAGTAGTCTTAGTTTTCAAGAAACCATCGCTAAATATGTAGCTTTAATTTCTTTTTTCATGAGTAAACTGATGTTTTACTCATAAAGCAAAGAAGTTGCAGCAAATGAAGTAAATTTTGCTCATAATTCCAGGTTTTCTTATATGTTTTGTTTGTTCTGTCTTTTGTGTGAAAATAGCTCATCTTATACATGGTAGTTTTCACTTAACTACTTGATATGGTCATGCACATGTATTATCTTGAACCCGTCAGAAATGTATTACATGAACAAATTATTGTTCATTAGAAACCACTATGGTGTTAAATCATAAACCAATTGTTCAATAGAAAACGTTTAAGAAATGGTTAAACATATTAAATTTTTATATTTATGCTATTGTTGTTTTGTTGATGGTGTATGTAACTAATAAAATTATTTAGTTAGCAAGACAAAGCCATCAGAAACAAAGAAACTAACTTATTGATAATATTAACCCGTCAGAAATACAACAAAAAGAAATTCGCCACATCAGAATCGTTTTCAAATATAAGAAGCATAATCTAGAATGTTTTAAATATTCTTTATTTAAATTATTTTACGTGATAAGTTTTAAATTTATATGGTATATATATTTTCAAAATTTGAATGTGACACTTTTTCATCTAAAAAAACTTGTGTGCTTTTTAAAAAATTAAATCTAACCAATTCATAGAATAATAATATCTATAATTACGTAGATGTTAAAAAAAATAGTATACTAACATAAATTAAAGGTAAAACCTACAAATTTGAAATCGTACAATAAACAAACATCATTATGCACATGTATCATCTTGACCCGTCATAAATATACTACATGAAACATTCATTGTTCATCAGAAACAGTTCTGGCCTTGAATCAAAACCAAGTCGTTCAACAAAAATAACGATTAAGAAATGGTTAAACATTTAAAAATATTTATATTATTGTTGTTTTCTTGATGGTGTATTTAACTATTAAAATTATTTTGTTAGCAACGCAAAGCCATTAGAAACAAAAAACCAAATTATTGATAACATTAACCCGTAAAACATATAATAAAAAAAATTCGCACTATAAGAATCCTTTCCAAATATAAGATGCATGTTCTAGAATGTTTTAAAAACTATATATTTAAATTATGTTATGTGATAGTTCTAAATTTTTGTGGTATTTATAAGATCTTGTCAAAAAAAGATATATCACACAACAAAAATTAGTACTTATCATGATTTTTTTTAGCATGGATTAAACATCGTCACGATTCTGATATATAAATCATCAGAAATAATGAATAAACTCAACATGCTCATAAGTTGTAAATATAACGTCATTAGAAACTGATTATAATGGGAGTATTGTTTTAAAACCCTAAACGAATTCTCTCCCTAGAGGGGATTTCCGGCCGCCACCCTCATCTTTTTTCCGGCAAAAAACTCTATCCTGATCCGTCCTCTCTACCTCTTTGGTATGCAATACGGTTTATCAGGGTGGGTTTCTTCTTAGGGTGGTTGGTTATGCGTTCTCACCAAATCTATTAGAAATCCTCTCTACCGAAACCCTAACTATTTTTAATTCAATCGATCCGGTTTGAGGGTATCGCTATTATTCTCTTTAGGGTTTCGTTGTATGGTTATTGCAATCGTATCTTCCTTATGTCGGTGTAATGATTGTTATTTAAATAATCTTATTTTTGATACGATCTGTGGGTTTGTACATGGTTGGATCGATTCCATAACTTCTTCGTGGTCGATCTCACGGTTTGAAACCCTAACATGTTTTCTGTGTATCGCTATTTAGGGTTTCGACGTATTGAATTGTATTGTATATTCGATAGCCTTTTGGCTTTCGATATCATCTTTTTGCAAGTAACCCTCTTTAGGGTTTGGTTATTGGTTCGTTCCATATGGATCTTCTGGTTTGAACGTGGGTTATGGGAGAGAGGATGTTGCATTGGAAGTTAGGGTTTTGATAACCCTATGCGTAATCTGATTATCAAAGATATCTCAATACCTTGGTTCTCTTGGTCTTTGTGATCGTTTTGATGGGAGTTAGGATTCTGTTCTGTAAAATCCTAGTTATTGATTATGTGTAAGTTAAGTTTTCTTGGGTTCTTGTTCAAAAACCACCAACTGGTTGTTAAACCCTAGGATCTATACACGTATCTGGTATTATTGGATATTAGGGTTTTGATGACCTTTGTTCTATGTCTATGGTTGGTCGTTTCTGCATGCTCATGCCGATGGATCCATGTTTTGATGCTTATTGATGCTGAGATCATTTATGACATGTAGAAGTGGGGCAATTAGGGGTTCTCGTACACCCTATGGATTGTGTTGATTGGTTTGGCTGCATGTTGCTGTTGTATTACATGTTTATTTAGGCTATTCTTTATTAATAGCAGGTGCAATGGTCGTGTTTTGGATGTTAGAGTTGGTTGCAACTCTATTATCATGTTTCAAGATCCGTGGCAGATTCTAACTTGGAACTCATGTTGAGCCAATTCTATGAGTGGTCACTGATGGTTAGGAGCTGCTATGGTGGATGTGCGTTGGTTTTATACGTATTTGTTGGTTATTCTTATTGGTGTTCGCTTTGCATCTCAACATACACCTTTGGAGCGAGTTTTGAGCTTCTTTGCTCTATCCGTGGTTTTAGAGTCCCTCACCAACCGTTGTGTGAAACTTGTGAACTATACTTCAATTTGAGGACCATCATATTGTATATTTGGACGACGCTAGAAGTTTGGACTACTATGGTGACTTGAAGATTCAAGTATTTCTACTTGAAGTGCATTTATCTTAATTCTTTTATCGTTGTAGTTTGATGTTTAGTTATAAGTGTGGTCGTTCACGCTTATATTGTAAGTTATAGGAATGATGTTGCATTCCTATAGGAGAGTCTGTAAGTGTCCTAAGGGACTGAGATGAGGGATCCACCCTCATCCTTTGTACTTCAATGTTTTTGGCGTAATATATTTTACCGGGGTGAATTAACCCTTTTACCCAAAAAAATAGAAACTGATTATATACATAAGAAAACAATAAATCTTTATGAGAAATCATGTTTCTTTATGAGAAACCATAAATTTTGTTGTGCATTCAAATATATTATCTTCATACATTTCATAAAATCTTTTTCTGAATTCTGATATGCAATTCGCAACCCTAATTTATACATTCTCTTCATATTTATGTTATTGTTGTTTTTTTGATGGTGTATTTAACTAATAAAATTATTTCAGAAAAATTAGGGTTGCGAATTGCATATCAGAATTTGAATTTTACCGACACCCTAATTTATACATTCTCTTCAACATTATTATCACGTGGATCAGTAAAAGACCTCCACTTGGATTAACCAAACATGCAATGAGTGGAATCAATGACTACGAGCTTCGGAGCAAAGTACTACATCAAGAATGCAAGATCAATTGTTAATGTAATATCTGATTGTATTCAATGTCATTTTAGTATATGTTTGAGGTGACCTCCCTTAGAGGGAGATTGTTAGGAATTAGAAATTCCCGGTATTAAAGAGTCGGTCACCTCAAGTATATGTAATCGTTAGAATGCTCGTAGTCATAGTTATATTTACTTAAGTAGTATTTTGTTAAGTTACACCGTGGAGGACGGACGGGTCTTTACCCAGCGTATGCGATCCACGCCCGTTGTGTGGCGTTTTATGTAAGACTATAAATACTCTCTACCTCCCAAGGTAGAGAGTTGGAGCTCATAATAATAGTTTTTCTTTCTCTCACTAAGTTCCCTAAACCTCTAACTTTCTCTCTCTAGAACTCACCATTATACGCCCACTTTGTGTTATGGTTTGATGTGTATGTGAAATCCAATATCCAACAAACCAATAACAACCTCGAAACGACATCTAACCCACACAATCAAGCTACTTGTTAAAGATGGGAGGATCGTGGTACAACCATTCAGGAAAGACGGTATGATCGGGGAAGAGGTGGAGTCGGTAGAAGTTATGTTGTTAATCCGAATCGAGGAAGGAATGGTAATCAAGGTCAAGCTAAGCTGATCAAATGTTATAATTGTGGTGGTGAGGGACACATTGCAAGGAACCGCACATCTCCAAAGCGTCCACAAAATGCCGATTACTTGAGATAAGATCTTTGCTTGTGCAAGCTCGTGATAATGGTGCTACTTTGGATGAAGAGGAATTGTTGTTTATTGTTTGAGGGCAATGCTAAGACCTATGATGCAGATGTGGATGAGCAGCCAATTCAGGAGATAGGTCACAATCATCAGAATTCCTTTCAAGTCGCTGATTGTGATGCATACGATTCGATGTGGATGATGGACCCTCGCACACACAATCTTTATGGCTAGCATTTCTCCAATGGTTTCTCCCAAGGTCTCCTCTTCAACACAGGCTGGCCCATCCAAAGACACACTCATCTCGGAGGTACTAAAACTATACGATGATGCTGATGTGCATAAGATGCATGACAAAGTACTATCAACCGAAACTTTTGTATCAAATAGTGAAAATATGGGTAATATCAATGTTGTCCCATATGATCAATATGTGAAACAAAGTGAAAGTGAAATTGAATCAAGTGATGCATCTCTGCGATCAACAATGACTATATTTTTGATGAATACACCGCACTGTGCCCCGATGATTACGTAATATCTGAATTAAATGCCTATAAAGAACGTGTTGCTATTTATGAACAACGTGCTAAATTTAAGTTGACCACTCGTGGCGAGGAAATGGATGACCAAGTGCATACAATTATTAGAAAAAGTAATTTTCGAGAAGAAGTATTAAAACAAGAGTTAAATTCCTTGCAAGAAAAACTTTCTAAAACTGCTAAGCAAAAACAAGAACTTCAAGAAAATGTGAAAATGCTTAAGCAAGAATTTAATGCAAAGGAATCAAAACTCTTGAAAGATTTTTCTAATCTGAAAACTTTGAAAAACAAACTTGAAAACAAGTTGTACATACAAGGGAACACCATTCAGACTGCTCACATGATCACTAAGCATAGGGTGCTAAGCGATAAGCATAGCATTCCCCTTGTTGAGGAACCAAATCCAGAGGTCATTAAAAGGGCTAGAAATGCTCATAAGGTTCTTTATGATGGCAATGAAATCCTAAAACCTAGACGGAAACCTAGTTGCGTTGAGTGCATCGAGGAAGATAAGAAATCCGATGAAGTCACTAGGGAAAAGATGAACAAGAAATTAGATGATCCTAAATGTAGAGAGAAGAAAATAAAGATCACACCCCATGATTACAAGAAGGAAAACTGGATTTCCTTGAACATGTTTAAACCTCAGACATTGTTGACTCCCAAACAAGTTTTACGGAAAATGGATTTAGATAAGAGGAAAGTTGAAAATATTGTTGAAACAAACCCTCCTCTTTGGAAAATGCCTAGAAGCGATGTGTATCCTCCTAATACACCAATGCATCTTGTTCCTAGAACAATTGCCACTAAAAGCAAGACCTTAATTAGCCAATATGTTATACTTCAACTATTTGCCGATTTTGAGAAAACTTGCAAGAAAAGGATCACACCCACTGGTATAACGGAAGGAGAAAGGCGTTTTGAGCAAATGAAAGAATGTTATTTAACTGAGGTCATGCCTTTCTTTAAACTTCTAAAAGATCACTTTGAGAGTCTTAAAAAGGGGATAGAAACCGATATTAAGGGAATGGAAAAGGAATTTGATGCAATGATAGTTGAAGTTAGTGACTATGAGCGAGCACTAAAATATAATGAGATTGAGAGGAAGAACTTGCATACACTAAATGAGAACCCGATTTCGAATGTATTACTCAGATGTGTTTTTCATCTGCTACAAATTGTTCCATTAATGCTTCCAAATTTCATGAATTATCGGTTGCACTGAAAGTCTCCCATGATCGTGTCATTGAGCATGAAAAAACTAATTCGAACTAAACGAGAAAATTGAACTGGATGATCACGACAATTTGGTTAAACATTTTTCTAAACCGGAAGTTGAGCATTTTAATTTACAACTAAAATATCAACATCTTAAAGAAAATGTCAAAACTTCAAATATCAAGACATCCTCAGATGCTTCAGAGTTTGATGCAGTTTTTCAAATTAACAAACGTGATGAACGATTCAAGCTCGCAACACGATCGAAAGTTGAAAGCCCAAATCTCTCAATTAAAGGGTCAAACGAACAATATGATAGGCTCCCAAATGCCTCCTCCTTTAGATTCTCCGAATTCTCAAACTTTTCATCTTCAAAACTTAGTTGATGCCTTACAAAAGGAAAACAAGAGTTTTCTAGAAGAAAATGAAAAGTTAAACGACATTTTAAAGAGTTATATGATTCAATAAAAGTCACCCGTGACCAAAACAACGAAAAATTAACGTCTTTACAAAAGCAAATTGAGAATCAGAAGTCGGGAAATGGGAAACGCCACTTGTTTTCAATAAGAATGTTGTCTCAAAATCACCCTTAGCGCAAATACAACTTTGTGACAGCTTAAATATATTCCTCCTCATCTCGGGAATAATGAACATGCTTTTCATGAATCTTGTGCTCACCTTAAGGATAGTCTAGAATGTCTCCGTGAGATTGTCGAAGAGGATTTCATTAACAAACCTCTTGATAGTGAAATTAGGTTTGCTTGCCTCCAGACCAAACGATCTCAAGAGTTGCTAGAATGTGTAATTGCAACATGTCCCAAATCCTTAACTGAAGGATATTGGATTTCACAAACACATCAAACCATTAACACAAGTGGGCGTATAAGTGGAATTCTAGAGAGAGAAAGTTAGAGGTTTAGGGAACTTAGTGAGAGAAAGTGAAAGATATTATTATGAGCTCCAACTCTACCTTGGGAGGTAGAGAGTATTTATAGTCTTACATAAATCGCCACATAACGGGCGTGGATCGGGCATACAGAGTGGGTAAAGACCGTTAGTCCTCCCGGTGTTACTTAACTAAATACTACTTAACTAAATATTACTATGACTACGAGCTTTCTAACGATTACATATACTTGAGGTGACCGACTCTTTAATACCGGAATTTCTAATTCCTAACAATCTCCCCTAAGGGAGGTCACCTCAAACATATACTAAAATGACATTGAATACAATCTGATATTACATTAACAATTGATCTTGCATTCTTGATGTAGTACATTGCTCGAAGCTCGTAGTCATTGATTCCACTCATTGCATGTTTGGTTAATCCAAGTGGAGGTCTTTCTTGATCCACGTGATAATAATGTTGAGCCAGCTTTTGAGATCATCGGCTAATAGAAAATCTCTGATACATCCATTGTGGTGATGGTATTATGTGATGTTGTGACATTCGGATCGACATGCTCACATTCTGGATCATGATATCTTCTCATCAGAGTAGCGGAAGCTTTTGTTGAATCATGATATTGGCAGCAGCGTAGCATAAGCATAGTATGAAGTATCAGAGCCGGGTTATGTAGATATGCACCTTATCATGATTTCTTCAAATTAAGTGTGGATGCTGTGAGCATGCGGCTATGGATTGACTCCTCAATTACGATCGGCTACAACCGTCCAAATGTACCGCAAACAACGATTAGCAATAAATCGCATCGAAAGTGTCTTTGATCACTTTCGTTGAATTGAGTACACGCCCACGGTTCCCGTTGATCGCATACAAGTCGCTGTGATCGGGTAGGATTCACGAGAATCTCCTTGAGGGTTTCGCAATGTTCTAGTGTTCTCAAACCGGACGCGTCTCAAAGAAGACAACACGGTGAGTGAACCCGAATTGAGATTCAGCGATTGATGAAAAATGATTTGAAAAACAATCGTAATGCTTGAAGAAAGAGTTTTGCAATATGACGAAGGTTTTATGAGAAAGATCAATTTTCAAACAAAATACTTTTTGTATTAGAGTATGAGTACACATTCGGCGTGCTAAAAGAAGAGATTCGACATCGAGCGGTTTTTCTAAAAGTATTTTTCAATCAGAGATACTTTTTGAATTTTGAAAACATAAGTACACATTCGACATGCTAGAGAAAAAGAAGATTTGCACATCGAAAGGTTTTTCCAAAAGTATTCGTCAATTCCATTCTCGACCAAGGTTGATTCACGAGTGAATCTCCCATTGTTTCTATCCGGTTGTCACAGCTTGATCTACGAGAAGATCTCACATGTCACCCTACCAAGAGCTTGTTTGATGTTGGCTCTAGAAGGATTTCCATCTTCATTGTGAATATTTTTACATATCATTCGGATGTTCTGGCAATACCACAAGGATAATGCGTAGGACTCTTAATATATACTTACTTTCCACATTGTGTGAAAAAGCAAGTCTTCAAGAATTTAGTGTCCTAACGAGATATTGTGGATGATCTCGTGGCTCTAGACTCATTTTGTGCATATTTGGATCCTATATCGGAGACTAGGGAGAGGGTCTCCTCCTTCAATATCAACAATCTCTAAGAGAAAGTCGATAGATAATGTCGGTTCCCCGTGAGAATGAAACAAGTCCTTTTAAGAGGAACTTGAGTGGTTTGGGAAGTTGAAGTGCGGTGCGTCACTGGGTCCATGACGTCTTGTCTTCAATACCGATGTTACCATCAGTAGCATATGAATTGAACCGGTTTACGCCTAAGGTTGAATAAATGGAGGGCTATTTGTTTTCACCCTTTTCTCATTCAATTCTTTTAAATTCTTCAACCCCTTCCTGCTTACCTAGACTTCATAGCAAGAACCTTGTTGGGTTTATTCGATTACTAGCTCACTTAGTCCGCACTCTTCCCATATCTCATTTTTCTCCTTTTATCATCATACCTAAGAACTCTACACTAACTAGTGGATAGTCCCTGGGTAGATCCCTCCGGTTCCGGCGGATCATGGGAACACATACCTAACCTTATCGTCCTTATATCACCATACATAATGGAAAGTTGGTCGGTCTTTTTGGTGTTGTTCATCTGCCATAGGAACCAATTGAAAACCATTTGAAAATCAATCTAGATACTTATGATATTTTATCAAAGCATTATGTACCTGAATTGTTTTGATATTTTTAGAAGAAGAACTCCCCTCAACATGTGAATCAAGTATTTGAAATAGTTTTCCACACGGAGGCAAGAGAAAGAATTAACTTCTTTGATTACCATTTTCAAAAATATCAACATCACTTCCCTAATCGAATCAAGTAGATAAAGCATTTTGGGGAAGGATGAGGTTTTCATGATTTTGCTCCCCTCAATATGTGCCTCGAGATTTGAAAAGAGTTTTGCACATACTAGAGGGAACCACACTTGAGATAAGTTATCACGTTTCAAATCATAGGTTTAAGATAGATGCTCCCCCTCAACATGTGCATTGAAAAATTGAAATCGTTTGTCACATGTGGGAAGGACAGCATGTACATCCTCATAAAACCATTTACCGAATAATCAGTTTAAATCCAATTTAAATCACACATTCTCCCCGATCACAATTATCAAATCATTTGAGATTTGTGATCTCTTATAGATTTAAATTGATTTTGAAAGCTTTTAAGGAGAATTGTGACTTGATTATGAAAGCGTTTTAGCTGATAATGATCGGATTTTAAGACTTTAAACTCCATTGATAAAACATGCATGAATATCTTTTGAAAACAATTGAATGACAAATAACCTTTTAATTTCATTGAAATCATTCTCCCCTCAATCAATGACATAGGTTGTTGATTGAGAGATTGATATTTTGACAAATAAGTCCAGATGATTATCAAAAATAGAAGACGAGTTATTTTTCAAAGCGGTTAGTTTTCGCAGATAAATGTTTAAAGAATCAGAGCATGGAATTTTGAAAACATGATAAAGTATGGCTCTGTTCTTTTCTTGAAAAAGCGGGTTACTACCTGAAATGACAATAAACCATTGTTTCTCTTTCTCCCAAAAATATTTTTTTGATTTTTTTGATTTTTTTTTAAACATTTGAACAACATCTAAAGTCCCGTGTCATTCTTTGAATGACAGCACAAAGACCGTAGATATAATCGAACTGAGAAAAACATGACAAATAGACAATAATTTTTGAAGATTTTTTGATTTTTTTCAGATTTTTATGGATTTTGAAAGTTTTATAATTTTCTATTTGATTTTTGAGAGTTTTATAATTTTGTATTTTGTTTTTCGAATAAATATTTACAAGAGATAGATGAAGATAGACCTTTACTCCTCGTCTTCCTCCTGAAGGCGTTTGAGTGTTCGGTTGAAGGCTTTTCAAGCCAAGGCGTGGAAGAATAAACTCAAAAGCGTTTCTTGGAAGAGCTTTGGTGAAGATATGCGCTAAGCGATATTAGTCCTCACAAAATAGAGTTCCACCACACCTTTTCCACTTGTTCCCTGATGAAATGATGTCGAATGTCGATGTTCTTTGCTCTTGAGTGTTGTACGTTGTTGCATGAGAGAGCAATGGCACTTTTATTATCAAAGTAGAGGATTTTGTTAAATTCAAAGCCATAGTCAGATAATTGGGATCTCATCCATAGGAATTGAGCACAACAAGATGACATGGCTATGTATTCAACCTCCGTAGAGGAAATAGAAGTACTCATTTGCTTCTTTGAAGACCAGCTCACAAACTTATCACCCAAAAGCGAGCACCTCCGGACGTGCCGGACGAGTATCTTGACACCTGCATGATCGCATCTGCATATCTTTGTTAGTGACATACCGGTGTCTTTTCGGTACCAAAGTCCCATATTGATGGTTCCTTGGAGATACCGAAAGACCCGTTTAACCGCTTCAAGATGCATTTTAGTAGGCTTAGCACGGTATCTAGCACACATGCAAACGGCGAACAAGATATGCGGTCTACTAGGCGTGAGGTACATCGGGGATCCAATCATACTATGATACTTTGTTTGGTCTATCATGATCCCTGAGAGGTCCTCATCTAGTTTGGTTCGATCAATCATGGGAGTGTCAACAGGGTCACTTGAATCAAATCCAAATTTCTTTAAGATCTCAGTTGCATATTTAGATTGATTTATGAAAATGCCTCCGGGACTTTGTGAAATTTGTAATCCCAAGAAAAATGACATTTGTCCCATCATTGACATTTGAAATTTTGAACTCATTTCATTTGAAAAACGGTCACACTCATTGGGGTCAGTCGAGGCAAAAATGATATCATCAACATAAGTTTTAATCATGAATTAAATGTTTACGAATTCACGGTGAACAATGTTGGATCAACTACTCCTTTCTTTGAATCCGGTAGATAGAAGAAACTTTGATAGCGTATCATACCATGCCCTTGGAGCTTGCTTTAAACCATAAATAGCCTTCTTCAAACGATAAACTTGGGTAGGATGCTCGGATACACAAAGCCGGTTGGGTACGACATAGACGACTTCTTTAAGATCTCCGTTCAGAATGCCGTCTTCACGTCCATCGATAGACTACCATGTTCTTACTAGCAGCATTAGCCAAAAGATTCGATAACCTCGATTCGAAAGCAGAGCAAAAGATTCTTCAAAGTCTATACCCTCCTCTTGACGGTATCCTTTAGCAACTAATCGAGCCTTGTTCTTTAACACATCACAATGCTCATCAAGTTTCACTTTGAAGATCCACTTTAGAGAAGTGATCATAGCACAATCTGGAGCAGGTACTAATTCCCATACATCAAGTCGATCAAACTCATGAATTTCTTCTTGCATGGCATTGAACCAGTAGTCTTCATCCATGGCGGTTTTAACATCTTTTGGTTCGATCTTTGAGAGTACGGAGTTGAAGAAGCACCATAAGGCATCTGTTGCAAGTTGTTTCCGTGTGGATACAGGATGAGAGGGATTTCCAATGATGTTGTCCAATGGATGATCGTGAGTCCATTTACTAAGGTGTTCATGTGGCGTGGTTGAGGGGCTGAAGTAGCGAGTCGATGTATCACGAAGAAGATGGTTCGATGAAGATTCAGAGCAAATACATTTTCAAATGGAGCATCTTCGGGGTAGCAAAGGGATTATTGATACGGACATAGTTCCATGATGTACCCTCGAAGTTTGATGATTTGTTGATGAGACAGAGTGATCGCGAGCAGTGCGCTTCTTGACTTAATGATATTGAGATTGAAGGATTGACGTCATTCATAGGAATATGAGCGAGCCTCGAAGTAGGAATTGTCAGTTCATTAGCACTTGGCTCATAATGTTCATCAAACATGGGATCAAACAATTTCTTTAAATCATCTTCAGATGGAGGTACATATGGAGTTTCTGAAGAAGAGTTTGGAACAAGGGATGAACCAATTGGACTGATTTGAAGTGCGGGTCCAGAAATGAATTGTTCAGGAGCCGTAGGACCACTGCGATAGAAACTCTCTCTGACTATCTTTATCAACCCATATGTAGATAATTTGAAGTGACCAGCGATAAAGAAAACCGATATACCAAACTTGAAACTAAAGAAGAATTCCATGCATTTGCATCTTAAGCTCGCCTTTGTGAATTTTAACTTCAATCTCAAATAATTAATAATTGATTAACTCGAGTAATCGGCTTGTGTCAATGCCCAACACGTGAATAGACGTACAACCGGATGTACGTCGATCCATTGAATGAACCGGAACAAATGATTTCTCGACATTAATGCATTCTTCCTAAAGGTATACATGTAGAGACTGATCTGGAATATTCACCACAAATGTTTTCGGCGAATGAGGTAGTCATTTTCCTTAATGTTCATGTGGTTGATTTATAGCGTGCACAATGAGAGGAACAATAATCCGTAAAGATTTGGCAAAGGAATACCAAAGAGCGGATCATTATTCAATAATGCAACTTACAATATCATGATAGTCATTATAAACGCCTTGTGAAATAACCGGAGATAAGGTTTCTTGAGAATTCCAAGAAGTACTTCTTAGATGGTGAACAATTTGAGTCAATAGAAACCGAGCATGAGCTTCGAAGTGGATGATCAACATTCGTCGGAGGTTAGAAGTACTCATCAAACATATCTTTGAAAGACAATGAATCCCAAATATTGATTCCCAATTATCCATAGAAAGTGAAGCATTAGCGTTGGAGGAGAGTCATCAAAAATCAAAACAATGAATCCCAGTTATCCTTAGTATATTCACTCTTCATCAAAAGAATATACACTCATTATCATCAAAAATTAAGTCGTATAACCATTATTCAAACATCCATCATCATGTAGTATATTCACTCTTCTCCCCCTCAAAAATTGCATCGAAGTTGCCATTTTTGATTTAACAAGAGAATAAGAGAATACACCAATGAACGCAGATCCACTTGATGAATGGCGTGGAAAAACATGAAGCTTGTTGATGAAGAATGTAGATGAGTATGGCCATTCATGAGAGAATATCTCTTTAGTGAAGATAAAGCGCCACGAAGAGCGTACACTTTTCTTTTCTTTGAAGAACGGGGCCTGAAGTGTTATCTGCAGACACCATAAAGATGAAGAACGAGGCTGAACGATGTGAACAGACGTCATTGTTAAGAGCCCGAGTTATATGTTTAGAGCCGCCAATCCAAATACCAAGGGCGACTTGTGCGACCTGCTTTGGACATGATCGAAGACAGAGAATTGGAAACATTGGATCCCCACGTGCTCATGGGGTCCTTTTGGTTAGTACAAACAATCTTTGAATCATCAGAAACCCTAGGTGCAATGTCATTGTCACTAGGAGCTAAACTAGTAGAAGCATCGAGACTTAGTCGAGGACATTTTGTGCTTAATGGGATTATTCTACCGGTTGGCTTCCGAACCTTAACAGCACTACTCTAGGCATAGTGGGTCTAGTTAAGGGGCAAGGTTTGCCATTCGTGAATATTCAACCTGTTGGCTTCCAATTGAAATCCTACATTGGTAAAACCTTCCTGTAGGTTTCCGGATTGCTTAATCTGTTTCGCTCTCCAAACTTTCTTAACCGGGTTATGAATCTTAGACCTCAGAAATAACACATCACATTTATCATGATTACCAGAAATTAAACATTTTGCATGTTTTGCTTGACGGCATAAGGCCTCGAATTAATTTTAGTAAGCTTGGAGCTAATACTAGAACTAACACGATTCTTTTGTTCAAATCAAACTTCTTGTCCCTATGGTGTTCTTTCACTTCCTTATCATGAACACTTTTAGTTTGCGTAATCCTATCCTTCTTTGCATAGCTTCTAGGTTTTGACCGCTAACTTTAGTGTCAATCTTAACATCTGTAGAAGTAACGATGGGAACATTCCTTGGCTTCACTACTTTCGCATTCCCTGGTCTAGAAGTGCTGGGATCTGAAATTCTAGGAGGCACATCACAGGTTGCTTGCTTGAATTTAGATATGGAACAAGGCATATCAAGGGTCACATGCTTGGCTTTAGGCATAGAACGGATTTCCTGTTTGGCACTAGGCATAGAACAAGGCTTCACAGTTTGTGTAACACCCCCAAAAAATGACTCAGCGGAAGCATACATGTGTTGGGGTGCTACTAAATTGATATCACAACATAAGCATAGAACAACATATTTTCATAAATAAACTTTTATTCATTTCTTAAAAACAATGTTTACATTTTTGATTTGATGCGGAAAATGGCCCATTATAAACGAGTGGTCCCAATACATAAATCAGAGTCATCTATGACCATGCCATGCCTTTGCCTTGCGTCTCCAAAGATAAGCTATCACTTCAAACGAAGATACATGCTAAAGGGGTCACTTTACTGGTGAGTTCATAGGTTTATATAAAAAGAGATTCAGTACATTGTTTCAAATTTGGTTGTTGATGATCATTACGTCTTGCATAATGTCATAGAGTTTATAGTTTCAATTCATAAAAGGATTTCATAAAAGAGATTTCATTAGTGGACCATAAGTAGGTTATATGTACATTACAACGAATATAATGTCATATATTGAATCTATTACACTAGAACTAAGTTCATGCAAGGAAACTTCTGCGGTTCTACGTATGCACAAGGAAGTCATACAAATAATGAGCCCATGGCGAGTGTTTATCCCAATACACTTGGTCCCGACATGCTATATGTTTCGCCTTGGCGGGGTCAACCGAACGAGGTGTCACCCTCAATAGATCTATTTATAACATTAAGCTTCCCAGCAGAATTGACGGTTCATGAAGAGGGCAATTTGGGATCTAAGGACTTAGGCTAAGCTGCGTAATATTCTGGGTCAAACATTTTGGTATGCTCTATAAAACATCCATGTATGATGTAAACTTTAAACATGTGAAAGCATAGTATGCATGGAATGCACAAGTAAAATGATTTAAGTAAAATGAGCATGTATCTTTCCCCAAAACAAGTATAAAGCAGTTAAAAGTAGGGGCTATGAAACTCACCTTGGCAATGTGCAATATGAAGTCTAAAAAGAATTAAATCAATGAGTGATAGTGCACGGCTCCGACGCATAACCTAATTAATCACGGCAATTTAGTCTTTATGTATAAGACTCGATAAAGTTTAACTAACTTTATAGGTTTTAAATGTTTTTGTTGTTGTTGTTGTTGTTGTTGTTGTTTGTGTGGCATCATTTATCTTAAAACAATTTACAAAGATTTGGATGAATCTCGACTTATGAGGGTATGACATGGGAGGAAATCTCGAAGAAGGAATTACGACTTTGGTTTAATGATGACCAAATGATAATATACGGAAGAATAATAAGAGCGAATGAGACATTGGCTTGATGATAGCCGAATGATGATGTATGAAAAATCGGTACATATATTATAAGATGTTATTGGTTTAAGTGGATATCATGAACGAAGAAGATATATATATTAAGCGCACATATATATATATATTCATTTTAATGTCACTAACATTCGTTAGTTTAAATGTATTTAAACAAAAAGGTTTAAGTATGACTTAATTTTGGATACTCTTGAAATTAGGAAAGCCAATGTAAGTTTCAATAATTATATTTCATTTGTCGATTGTAAAGTAATAGATATGTTTGTCGATAATTGAGCATAACGTGGGTGTATACTTCATTTACCCGAAGTGACTAATGTCACAAGTTGTATAACAATTTTATTAAGCATGACACAATTAATTTGTGGTTATAGCCCTAGCTTGTCCAGTTAGTTTATTGGTAGTTAAGAAGAATCATTCTTTTTTTTTTATTAGTTGAATTAAAGCCCTTGTATCACATAAAAGAAATTTTGCATACACTTTATCACATTTGCTTCATGTTGGGCCACTGTATAAATGTCTTATACTATGTATGTAATATAATTTACGAGTGGGATACTAAAATATAAAAACCATAGATATTAGTATTAACCAAATTACTTTGTAGATAAATATTTGTAAAGTACTTGACGTATCGTAATACACTTCGATCGACTTTAACATGTTTAATTCAGATTTTTAAAGTACATACATATTTGGTTAGTTTCACCGTACAAGAGAAAACATAAACGTAATGAGATTCATCGATTGATTGATGGTAAAAACGGTTAATTTGATTGATTATTGAAAAGGAAGAAAGAGGGACTTCAACAAATTTGTGCCGATATTCGACTTTTTCAGAGCCATAAGGCGAGTCAAAGAGCACCCATGCTACATCAAGACTAACACCCTGTCGGCCGCTAAACGCATAACCAAACGCACCATTTTGTGCGTAAAATTTAGCAAACCAAACGCACTATTTTGTGCAGAAAATTTAGCAAACCAAACGCACCATTGGGTGCAGAAAATCAGCGACGGACGCGCCCTTTTAGGGGTTGAAAGCGCAGTCATTTAGGGGCTGGAAACCAAATCAAAACACACCCCATTAGGGGCTGAAAATCAGCAGCAAATACACTCTTTTCGGAGCTGAAAATCAGCAGTCAACGCCCCGTATTTGAGCTGAAAAATCAGCAGGTAAATGTACTCTTTTGGGGTTGAATAAGCAAAGACAAACACTCCTATTTGTGCAGAAAATAGGTAACAAAAAGCACCCTTTATGGGTCGCTTAATAGCAGAAAAAGAGAAAAACCAAGCACCCTTGTGGTTGTTTTTCTTGGCTGAATTGACTAAAAAAAAATGAGAATCCAAGAATAAGCCGAATAACACATAAACAAGCCAAGTACCATTATGAGCCGTGTAGGCTGGAAATTAAATCAAGATCAAATAACTCTTGGTAAACCGAAAATCTCAATAGGTCCATGAGATATGATTTAAGCCGAGACACTCAACAAAATGACCACAAGCGGATTCGCTAGTATCCAAAACACAAAGAATAACATTACCATCGGGCAAAAATAGAGGTCAAGGATCGAGCTCGACTTACGTCAATTGTACGACCCATCCGGCGAAAGTGGCTCGACCCCAACCATACCCTTATGGCTTCAGTGACTCACACGAGGATTCAAACACCTTCGAAGTGGGTTTTCATTTCAGTCGCATGAAGAAGAATAAGCCAACAATAATAAGTGGAAAACTAATGAGCCAATTACTACTTAAGTTGATGAGTAGATTGTAATTTCTTGTTTAACCATAACCACAACAACAACAACATTCAAATATTAAGTCCCTTTATTAATTTCCATGGTTGTTACAACCGAAAAAGTATAAAATTTACAAAATGTTAATTAAAGGAAAATGAATTACATTCTTACAAAGATGGTGGTGAGTCGAATGGATGAACACCGAAACAAAGAAACCAAATTGGAGGAGACTCGAGGTGATTTGGAACAATTAACTCGGAGTAGCTTCCTTATGCCCTCAACTACAAAACCCCTCTATCAATTTTGAAAACCCCTTTGTTTCAAGAAACCCTAATTATCAAGAACCCTAATTTGGATTTTTATTTTGAGGAATGGATGGAGACTTCGACTGAAGAACCACCCTTTTTATAGATGTACGTAATCCATTTTCTTCTTGATTTAAACGTGGCACTCTACTTGGCTACCATCTTCTTTCACAGTAGAGCTAGTGCCCCTTTAGGTAGGTTATGTGGGCAAATATGTGGTGATGGATCATGGTGGAAAGAGGAAGGGGCGGGAACCTTTCTTGTTTCCTGGTTTTGGATAGAAGTAGAAAAAGGAAAGGTGAAGAAGAAAGGAAAAAGAAGTAAATACGTGGGTGGCTAGGAGTAGTATTTTGTATTTCTCTTTTATTGTTATCTTGTATAAATGGTACCCCGTGTTTTGTTGAATCCTCGAGTAAACGTAAATTCCGGTGCGAAAAATATAGAAATTGTATTTTCGGAGACGATTTCTTAAGCGTAATAATATGATATGTTTATTACGTTGGGTTTTGATTATAATGTTTGCCGTTATTAATTTGGTGTCGCGTATGCGGTGCCGTGGCTTCCTAAATTCACGAGATAACCTTTTGTTTTCTTTCATAAATTATTAGTGATTGATAAAAATGTATTTTTCTCTTATCTCAAGATTTATTTTAGTTTTGTTTGCTCTTGTACAGTAGTGTCGAAATAACCGATGGATTAAGCTTATGTATGCTTAAATTTTAACTTGGACAATAATAAATTTCATAGATACTTTGTGGGCAAGTAATGTAAGTGCGGTGTCTTATTTCTAAAGGAACGAAATGACCTCTCGTTTTTATACTTTAGATACTGGCATTTTGTCGGAAAATAATTGATTTAAACTTTCTGACACGAAAAATATTATTAAAATAATCCGGAATTTTACGGGTTGTTATAGTTTGCCTTGTTCTATGCCTAGTTCTATGCCTTGTTCTATGCCTAAAAATTGTAAAACAGACGTCGTGTGTTTGGAGCTTTGTGCTATCCAACTAATGAGGGTCAAGACTTAGGCAAACTTAGAGCTAAAGCAGACATTGGAGTATTTGTAGGGTATGCACCAAACAAAAGGGATACCGAATCTACAACAAAAGAACCCGAAACATCATGGAAACAATTCCAGTTACGTTTGATGAGTGACGGTCAAACGGCTCTGAACAATTCAGTTCTGGACCCGCACTTCAAATCAATCCAATTGGTTCATCCCTTGTTCCAAACTCTTCTCAAGAAACTCCATATGTACCTCCATCCGAAGATGATTTAAAGAAATTGTTTGATCCTATGTTTGATGAACTTTATGATCCGAGTACTAATGAGGTGTTGATCCCTACAACAGAGGTTGCTCATATTCCAGTGAATGAAGTCAATCCCTCGGTCTCAATATCTTTAAGTCAAGAAGTGCCTTCTGCCGATCCTTCCGTCTCATCAACAAATCATCATTCTTCAAATGTACATCATGGAATTTCGCATCAATGATGAAGTTAATCCCTTTGCTACTCCTGAAGATGCTCCATTTAAAAACATATTTGCTCTCGAATCTTCTTCGAACCATCCTCTTCGAGAGACATCGACTCGCTACTTCAGTCCCTCAACAACTACCACATGAACACCTCAGAAAATGGACTCACGATCATCCATTAGACAACATCATTGGAAATCCTCTCGTCCAAAGATCCACACGGAAACAACTTGCAACCGATGCCTTATGGTGCTTCTTCAACTCCGTACTCTCTAAGATCGAACCAAAAGATGTTAAAACCGCCATGAATGAAGATAGCTGGTTCAATGCTATGCAAGATGAAATTCATGAGTTTGATCGACTTGATGTATGGGAGTTAGTACCTGCTCAGATTGTGCTATGATTATTGCTCTAAAATGGATCTTCAAAGTGAAACTTGATGAGCATGGTGATGTGTTGAAAAACAAGGCTCGATTAGTTGCTAAAGGATACCGTCAAGAGGAGGGTATAGACTTTGAAGAATCTTTTGCTCCCGTGGCTCGAATCGAGGCAATTAGGATCTTTTGGCTAATCTTTGCAAGTAAGAACATGGTAGTCTATCAAATGGACGTAAAGACGGCATTCTCGACGGAGATCTTAAAGAAGTCGTCTCACGTCGCCAACTGAAGGATTTGTAAATCAAGAGCATCCTACTCACGTTTATCGTTTGAAGAAGGCCCTTTATGGTTTAAAGCAAGCTCCAAGGGCATGGTATGATACGTTGTCAAAGTTTCTTCTATCAACCGGATTTAGCAAAGGAGCAGTTGATCCAACATTGTTCACCAGGAAGTCGGGCAAACATTTAACTCATGTTCAAATTTATGTTGATGATATTATTTTTGCCTCGGCTGACCCAATGGAATGTGATCGTTTTCTAATGAAATGAGTTCAAAATTTCAAATGTCAATGATGGGACAAATGTCATTTTTCTTGGGATTACAAATTTCACAAAGTCCGGAGGCATTTTCATAAATCAATCTAAATATGCAACTGAGATCTTAAAGAAATTTGGATTTGATTCAAGTGACCTGTTGACACTCCCATGATTGATCGAACCAAACTAGATGAGGACCACTCAGGATCATGATTGACCAAACAAAATATCGTAGTATGATTGGATCCACGATGTACCTCACACTAGTAGACCGGACATCTTGTTATTTGTTTGCATGTGTGCTAGATACCGTGCTAAGCCTACTAAAAAGCACCTTGAAGCGGTTAAGCGGGTCTTTCGGTATCTCCAAGGAACCATCAATATGGGACTTTGGTACCGAAGGACACCGGTATGTCACTAACGACCTATGCAGATGCCGATCATGCGGGATGTCAAGATACTAGTCGGAAATACGCGGAGGTGCTCGATTTTGGGTGATAAGCTTGTGAGTTGGTCTTCAAAGAAGCAAATGAGTACTTCTATTTCCTCTACAGAGGCTTAATACATAGCCATGTCATCTTGTTGTGCTCAAGTCTTATGGATGAGATCTCAATTATCTGACTATGGCTTTATATTCAACAAAATCCTCATCTTGTGATAATAAAAGTGCTATTGCTCTCTCATGCAACAACGTTCAACACTCAAGAGCAAAGCATATCGACATTCGACATCATTTCATCTGGAAACAAGTGGAAAAAGGTGTGGTGGAACTCTATTTTGTGAGGTCCAATACCGGTTAGCGAGACATCTTCACCAAAGCTCTTCCAAGAGAACGCTTTGAGTTTATTCTTCCACGACTGGGTATGAAAAGCCTTCAACCGAAACACTCAAACCTCTTCGGAGGACGAGGAGTAAAGGTCTATCTTCATCTATCTCTTGTATATATCTATTCTAAAAACAAAATACAAAATTATAAAACTTTCAAAATCCATAAAAATCAAAAATTGAAAAATCTTCAAAAATATTGTCATTTTGTTCATGATTTTTCTCGGTTCGATAATATCTACGGTCTTTGTGATGTCATTCAAAGAATGACACGGGACTTTAGATGTTGTTCGAATGTTAAAAAAAAAAAAAAATCAAAAAATATTTTTGGGAGAAAGTGAAACAATGGTTTATTGTCATTTCGTGAGAGTAACCCGCTTTTCAAAGAAAGAACGAGCCATACTTTATCATGTTTTCAAAATTCCATGCTCGATTCTTTAATCATTTATCTGTGAAAACTAACGCTTTGAAAAATAACTTCGGACTTATTTGTCAAAATATCAATCTCTCAATCAACAACCTATGTCATTGATTGAGGGGAGAATGATTTCAATTAAATTAAAAGTTATTTGGCATTCAATTGTTTTCAAAAGATATTCAAGCATGTTTTATCAATGGAGTTTAAAGTCTTAAAATCCGATCATTATCGGTTAAAACGCTTTCATAATCAAGTCACAATTCTCCTTAAAAGCTTTCAAAATCAATTTAAATCTATAAGAGATCACAAATCTCAAATGATTTGATAATTGTGATCGGGGGAGAATATTGGATTTAAACCGATAATTCGTAAATGGTTTTATAAGGATGTACAAGCTCCCCTTCCCACATATGACAAACGATTTCAAATTTTCCATGCACATGTTGAGGGGAGCATCTATCTTAAACCTATGATTTGAAACGTGATAACTTATCTCAAGGTGCAGGTTCCTCTAGTATGTGCAAAACTCTTTTCAAATCTCGAGGCACATATTGAGGGGAGCAAAATCATGAAAACCTCATCCTTCCCCAAAATGCTTTATCTACTTGATTCGATTAGGGAAGTGATGTTGATATTTTTTAAAAATGGTAATCAAAGAAGTTAATTCTTTCTCTTGCCTCCGTGTGGAAAACTATTTCAAATACTTGATTCACATGTTGAGGGGGAGTTCTTATTCTAAAAATATCAAAAACAATTCAGGTACAAAATGCTTTGATAAAATATCATAAGTATCCGGATTGATTTTCAAATGGTTTTCAATTGGTTCCTATGGCAAATGAACAATACCAAAAGACCGACCAATTTACTTTATGTATGGTGATATAAGGATGGTTAGGTTAGGTATTCGTTCCCATGATCCTGAGAAGGAGGGATCTACCGGGGACTATCCACTAGTTAGTGTAGAGTTCTTAGGTATGATGATAAAAGGAGAAAAAAAAGATATGGGAAGAGTCGGACTAAGAGCGAGCTAGTCTTGGAATAAACCCAACAAGGTTCTTGCTATGAAGTCTCGGTAAGCACTGAAGGGGTTGAAGAATTAAAAATAATTGAATGAGAAAAGGGTGAAAACAAATAGCCCTCCATTTATTCAACCTTAGGCCAGAAACCGGGTTCAATTCATATACTACTGATGGTAACATCGGTATTGAAGACAAGGCGTCATGGACCCAAAGTGGCGCACTTCAACTTTCCAAACCACTCAAGTTCCTCTTAAAAGGACTTGTTTCATTCTCACGAGGAACCGACATTATCTATCGACTTTCTCTTAGAGATTGTTGATATTGAAGAAGGAGACCCTCTTCCTAGTCTCCGATATAGGATCCAAATATGCACAAATTGAGTCTAGTGCCACGAGATCATCAATAAATCTCATTAGGACACTTTCAATGAAGACTCTCTGTTTCACACAATGTGGAAAGAGAGATTATATCTTGAGTCCTACGCATTATCCTTGTGGTATTGCCAGAACATCCGAGTGATATGCAAACATACTCACAATGAAGATGGAAAGCCTTCTGGAGCCAACATCAAACAAGCTCTGGTAGGTGGCATGTGAGATCTATTATACAGATCAACCATGTGACAACCGACGAAACAATGGGGCGATTCATTCTTTTGAATCAATCCGGTTCGAGTTATGGATTGACGGATACCTTTGAAAAACCGGTCTTTGTGCTTTAAAACTCTTTTCATTAGCACGTCGACCGTGTACTAATTTTCAAATCAAAAGGTGTTTTATGATTGATAATTGATTTTCATTAAAACCTTCGTTATATTGCAAAAACAATTTCTATTGAGCAATACACGATTGTTTTTCAAATCTCTTTTCATCAATCGGTGGACTTAAATTATTTGGTTCACTCACTCCGTGTTGTCTTCTTTGAGGCGTTCGGTTTGAGAACGGCTAGAGCATTGCGAAACCTGTCAAGGAAATTCTTGAATTATACGATCACAGCGTGCTTATCTTGATCAGCGGGAACCGTGGGCGTGTACCTCAATTCAACGAAAGTGATCAAAGACACTTTCGTGCGATTTATTGCTAACGTTGTATGCGGTACACCCCGGCGTTTGCGGTGATCGAGAATGGAGCGGTCAATCCATAGCCGCATGCTCACACAACACATTCATATCAAAAGATATCATGATTGGTGCATCAATGACTCTGATACTCTAACTCCATGCTTCTACTACTGCCGCCAATATCATGAATCAACGAATGCTTCCGCTACTCTGATGAGAAGATATCATGATCCCGAATGTGAGCATGTCGGTCCGAAAGTCACAACATCACATAATACCAACACCACAATGGATGTATCTGAGATTTTCTACTAGCTGATGATCTCAAAAGCGGCTCAACATTATTATCCGTGGATCGATAAAGACCTCAACTTGGATTAACCAAACATGCAATGAGTGGAATCAATGACTACGAGCTTTTGAGCAAAGTACTACATCAAGAATGCAAGATCAATTGTTAATGTAATATCCGATTGTATTCAATGTCATTTTAGTATATGTTTGAGGTGACCTCCCTTAGGGGGAGATTGTTAGGAATTTGAAATTCCCGGTATTAAAGAGTCGGTCACCTCAAGTATATGTAATCGTTAGAATGCTCGTAGTCATAGTTATATTTACTTAAGTAGTATTTTGTTAAGTTACACCGTGGAGGACGGACGGGTCTTTACCCACTGTATGCCTGATCTACAGCCCGTTGTGTGGCGTTTTATGTAAGACTATAAATACTCTCTACCTCCCAAGGTAGAGAGTTGGAGCTCATAATAATAGTTTTTCTTTCTCTCACTAAGTTCCCTAAACCTCTAACTTTCTCTCTCTAGAACTCACCATTATACGCCCACTTTGTGTTATGGTTTGATGTGTATGTGAACTCCAATATCCAACAAGTATCCAAAAAATAGCAACATGCTAGCAGTGGTTTTACAGCCTCTATCCGTGGTTTGAAAAACACTAGCAGTGGATACAGAATTGCATTCCAACCAGTTGACCATCAGATATAGCAAGCAAATCTGTGTCAAAATTAGTGATATCACACAAAAATATGAAGGATTACACAATCTTTTTTTTATTATTATTATTATTATTATTTTTTTAACACAAAAGCTCCAAAGATCCAAAGAATAATCTCCAAATCAAAAGCTCTAATATACACAAACCTTCATACCTGCACATCACCAACATAAACCAAACACATAGAAGATAAGTGTCAGCAGTGGTTAGCAAAACATGGAAGTGGTTCCATAACACTAGCAGTGGTTAGCCAATGCTAAAGCTAAGTTGGTCAACTTCCAGTATTAATTTGTAGTCAAAGTCAAACGACCTTATTAACTTCTCAACCACTAAAACCTTCCTCTCATTTACTCACTAATACCTTTACTCTGCTTATAAAAGAGTCTCACGCCCCAAATAACACACATCTCAATTAAACCAAAACCCTAATTTCTCAAATATCACAATCAACAACAATCATCATGTGGAATCAACCAGAAGTCATTGATCTAACATCCTCCTCCTCCTCCTCCTCATCATCATCATCATCAAGTGATGATTCTAACCCATGGCGTCTGTACCTTCCTCCACAAGAACCACGACCTAGAAAGTCCCCATTTCTTCCATCATCTGAAGATGATAGTGTGATTGATCCTAGTGAGTCATCAAGAGGATCAGATGATTCCACTGAGCGCCTAGAGCCAACCTTTAATAGGTTGGTGAATGAGGAAGCAAAGAAATCACAACCTTCACCATCTCAACCTCAACCAAGGCCACGTGCCAGAAATCCACCACTCCCAAAGAACAGAGAGGTGGTTCAAGTTTTGGTGCTTAATCACATATCGGTAAGGGAAAGGGTAAAAGGAAGATGGAGTGATGCTTTATGGTGGAACGAGTAGATGGGTCAACCGAAGACTTCTCATATCACAAACTCATCTGCTGTATTCATCTTCATCATCTTCGTTTTCATCAATCCATTCTTTTCAGCTTCTTCGTCGATCTTGGTCATGCTTAGCACCAGCTTTTGGAATAGATGATATGGGCTAGTGTAGGTGTAGGAAATCTTGTATAGAACTGATCTTTTATTTGCACTTGAAGTTAATTGTAAGTTGTAAGCTGTAAACTGTTTCTTGAATGAATGAACAATTGAACTTCAACACTTCTTTTGCATCAGTAATTAGCTTTCTTTTGTCTGCAAAATGGTTAGTGGAATCATCTTTATGAGAAACCATGATTCTTTATGAGAAATCATAAATTTTGTTGTGCATTCAAATATATTATCTTCATACATTTCATAAAATCTTTTTCTAAATTCTGATATGAAACTTGAAACCCTGATTTATACATTCTCTTCATATTTTAAATAAATCATCTGCATTAATGATTGAACTAAACATGCTCATGAGTTGTAAATATAATGACATTAGAAAATGATTATGTACATTAGAAAACAATAAACATTTATGACAAACCATGATTCTTTATAAGAAACCACAAATTGACTATTTTTTCATATATTTGACACATATATTTTTTCACTAAAATACAATAAGCGTATAAGAAACAAATAACTTATTAGTACAATTAACATCGTCGTGATATTGATAAATCAAACAAAATACTAAAAACAAAATATTTGAATTAACTAAACAATCGATATGTACTTCAAAACTCTAATTCAAACATTCTCTTCATAAACCTCATAATATCTTTTTTTTTATTGTGATGTGTAGCTCGAAACTATAATTTTGAGTAAATCATCAACAACTTTGACAATCTCAGACTCATCTTCCTGCTCATTACACTATAAATACAATAGTCGTATAAGAAACAAATAATTTATGATTTAGTATAATAAATACAATTAACATCGCTATGATACTGATGAATCAATCAACATAAATAAAAAATTATTAAAATTAACTAAACAATCAATCTGTACTCCAAAACCCTAATTTAAACATTCACTTCAGAAACCCAAAACCCTAAATTTAGCAATAAGTAAATAACATCAAAGGCCAACAAATATTAAAGAATATAAGGAGGAAATAAAAAAGAATGGTAACAAATAGCTAAACAAAATAAGTAAAATAAAAAAAATTCCTCTTGATCTTTATTGCCGTGCGGAATCTTAGTGTTTGGCCGTCCATCTGTAACTTATAAAAATCATATAGTATATCTACTATGTGATTATGCATTGCATTTATTGCAAAAACTTAATTTTTACGTCAACTGTGTTGTGGCTTCACTGGTCTTTTAACCACACAGCTTACTAGTTTTGGCGAATAACAAATGTGACTTTGTTAGAGACAAATCAAAATGTGGCCATGTACATATTTGTGGAACAGGGATACAAAGTAAAAGTAAGTCGTGCAAACCTTTCTTTACCATTTGGACAAAGATGACACAACAATCGAATCGCAAACACACAGAGTAGAGAATATTTTTAGTTGTACATGTAGTGTATTTTTCGAAATATCTATAAATGGTAAACATAAATAGAATCATGGCATTATGTTATGCAATCTACATCTTAATTATTAGTCCAATTGTTAGAGCACTTGTGCTTGAGTCAATTGACCCAAGTTCAAATCCCATCCTTGACATTTGCTTCATATAACACTACTACAGATTCTAGAATAGAGCCCCTTTAATAAAGCCATGTTTATAGAAAAACCGGGCTCTATAAAGAATTCAAGAGCATAAAACCCGGTTTTAAAATAGAAAAACCGGGCTCTATTACAATAAAGATATAGACTCATGTTTTCAGTAAGAAACCGGGCTTTAAATAGTTTGATTTTTCATTTCAGCAATTGAGCGGGATTTCTCCCTCCTATTTTTTCCACTTTTCCCCCTACCAGACCCACATCTGAATAAAACCTAAATAACTTTTTACTTTCTTCCCACTACCACACAACCACAACCACAACCTAATGTCCAAATCAAACACATCAAACTAGATATCATCTCCACAACCACACACCACCACCTTCGTGCACTACCACCGCGGTGACGTCGCGTATGACCACCGCCTGTCGCCACCATATAATTACTGATTAAGAGGTATAGCATCCATTTTATTTACTATCCAGCTAAATGTTTTTCTTGTTCTTTTTTCTAGCAATTAGATGCCGGTATATGTTATTCAATATGTTGAGTTCGATTTAGGCATTTTGTTGTTGAGTTTCAATATCCGGTAAATATAAGGTGTCACAGAAAGCACTCAAATATATTTGAAACTAATTGAATACAAGGTGCTTGATGAAATGCCTAAGTGATATATGGCAATCGTATTTATGGATCTTACCGTTCAAGTTGTTAGTACACGGTTTTGATTATCGTGGTTTTGATTAGTGATATTGCAACACCTTAGATTCTATGAGGAACCTTGAAACACTTTCCAATTTGTTCATAACTTTTTTGGTATAAGTGTATAAATTTAGATGCTAATCTGTCCCATTCAATTGACATGTAACAATGGTCGTAAGAAAAAAATTAATATAGTCGAATATAGTCTTCTAGTTGCAGTAGAAATGCGACATGAATTGGACATGAATTGTTCTCTATCTGATGCATTTTGCTTCCTACAAGACTAAGGGTATAATCTTTCGATTGATTTATGTCACAACGGCAAGGGGAATAAAAAGTCCTTTAGTGGGGAGGTGTATGGCTTGGATTAGCAGAGACCTTGCTATGTTACTACTTTTTTACCTTCAAAATTTTGTTGCTTGTGCATGATGTAGTAGAGTTTGTGTATTGGCCCTTTTCTACCTTCGAAGTTTCGTTTATTTTCACAAGAAAGTCACTCATAAATGAGTTAATCATATGAGTACTTCCACTGCAGGTTCTCGTGAGTCCATTACTCAAAGTGTTCAAGGCCAAAGTGAGTACTTTTCCCTCAGTTATACAAATGAGAGGAAACGTGGACTTATCTTTAATAAATTGTTGATTTTTTCCCAACGTAATAATTACTTCAACAACAGGACATTGTGTGCTTTCGTCTGGTGATGTCGTTTATGAAGTTACACATCGCCAGAGGTAGGATAGGTTTGTCTATGTGGAGTGGTATGTATTTGATTTTTCAGACTTGTGTTTTGATTCTTTTGAACTGTATTTGATTCAAGTATTAAAATTTGCAGGATGGATGGGTCATTTGCTCTTCTAATCCATTTTCCAAACCTCAGGTTTGTCACCACTTTGACTTCCATGTTCCAAGTCTTAGTTTGGAGCTTGTTTTTCTTGGCAAAATCCGCCCCTATGATTGGGTTGTGGCGTCGCTTATCAAGCTATAGATATCTTTTAACAATATCATTCAGCTGTTGCAGGTGTGCTTAAAAAATGTATGTAAATTATAGTTTACATGATACTTTCTTATTTAAATGTTTGGATTGGACCCCCTTGATTAGTTGATTTGTAAGAGAAAACTTATTGCAACAGTTCAGTAATACTACATGAACTAAAATGAACTTGTGCCGTTCTACAAGTCATTAGTTTAGTGCGACCAGGAATTGCTCTTGTTAGTTAATTTGATGTATACTCATGATGACAATTCTCTTTTGCATCTAATAAACAGGTGGTTCCAAAGGTTTATTTGCTCAAAAAACTCGTGAAATCACAGATGATGTCCTTGCAACCTACAAAAGTCAAGGTACTTCGACGCAAAATACAATTTTTTATATGCATGAATTTCTTTTCCGATTCAGCAGTAAATGCATTTAAATTCTTTGAAGGTGGTTATTATCTGCTTGGACGGATAAAGGATCAGATACGAACAACTGAACAGGTAAATGCCACCATGGCTGCATGTAATGCTTTGAAGTTCAACAACTTAAAAGGGTTTTATAGCTTACCCATATCTTCCTTCTCGATGACTCAAAGATGACTCAGTTGACTGACTTTCATCTTCGTGGTAGTAGTCTCGACCATCAACCAGATTTACATCCTGAAAATCTACAATAAATACAAGTAATAAAGGAAAGTTATTCTGAATTTCATAAAATTTGAATGTATTTAGACAATATTGCATTGGTACTAACAGTTTTGTTGTCCGTCTAAACAGATAGTCCTCTTTGTGATGTGCCCGAGTTTGAAAAGAGTAAGATGACACTCATAAGACATGTGCCATTTGCTGACTTAAAGTAAGTAACCATATATTCCAAACTTGCTCTCAAAAATTTACGATATTATTTTTAGGACAATTTACATGAAACGGGTCACTTTTGGTTAGTTTTTATATATAATAACACAATGGATCGGTCGATCACCATGCTCATGGTTCTCCTTCTGTCATGGTTATAGCCAATGCATCTTACCTCTACCCTCAGTTCTATGACCACTCATGTTCTCAGGCTAAGAACATTGGTCAGTCTGTTGTCACAAAGGTGTGAGCAAAAGAGGCTCAGTATGGTCGCCGTTGCTCAGGCTTCATTTCCATGATTGTTTCATCAAGGTTTGTTCTTTACTCCAAATACATTTTGTCACTACAAGTAAATTAATGTTATACTTCGCCATTAAATGAACTTTATTTTAGCGAGACACAAAATTATCTCGAACATGACCATTAAGTCTGCCATTAACTCTAGGAACGTACTATTTAGCTTGTACCTAAGTTCACGGATGTATTGTTTCTATTGTTTAGTTTCCACAATAACCTTCATACGAAAAAGAACATCACTATGAGTTTAGTGATAACTTAGGTGTCTTAATTATGAAGCAGTTTAATTTATATAAATAATACTAACTAAAATGCTAAAAGTGCGGTTACATTGCTCACAAAATAACTACATTTTTATTTTAACCAAATGATTATAGGTCAAATGGGAAATAAATAAAATGAAAAGCAACAGATTATTAGAAAACGGGTTGTAAAAGTCCAGTTGGTTGTTTTGATGGTGATCGGGGTATGTGGATACAATAAAACTTTTAGTTCGTGACAATGAGGAAAATAGGTGTTTGGATTCTGGTATAGTTTACTATGGTTTTACTTCTTCTAGAAATCATTCTATGAATACTTTATACATGTGCGTTATGCTTAATCTATCAACTTCGTATATCTGTATCAGGTTTGAGAATCGCGATCAAAAGCAGTAGCTTGGTTAAGCATTAGCTCGGGCCGGAATATTGCCTAATCTTCACGTTTACTTGGTTTGAACCCATTAGCCGATGATGATACAGTGAAGAAACATTATAGAAAACTAGCTTTATCACTTCATCCCGATAAGAACAAGTCTATAGGTGCAGAAGGGGCATTCCAACTCGTTTCTCAAGCATGGAATCTGTTATCTGATAAAGATAAAAAGATCGGCGTATGATCGTAAAAGGCATGCTCAGTTTTTGAAGCAGAGGGTTCCTCAGAACGTGTTGTCACGGTGCATATACCTCCAACTCGAACGGTTTTCACAATGTCACGAAGAGTACAAATGCCACGACTGCTTGCAATCGCATGAGACAAAGGTTGCGCTTCTCAAAGAAGGATAAAACTAGTACTCAGACAAAGAAAAAAACTAAGAGTCAAAAGGATGAGACTAATGGGACTACCAAGACGGTTCCCACTTCTGCTCCTTCATCCTCCAATGAACAGATGGCTCCTGAGACGTCAAAGGTGAAAGGTTCTCAAAAAAAGAACAAAACAACGGGACTACCAATAGAAAGTATGCTGTAATATTAATGAATACTTTCTTATCTGAATCAATACATTGTTCACTTGGCCAATAAGAATTGGATTTCATGGCTGAATTTTTATTTTTTTTTAATTTTTTTTTTTCACATAGAGCCATGTTCTTTGATAGAAAACCGGGCTCTATAACATATAATAGAGCCCGTTTTTAAAACCGGGCTCTATTTGTTTTCGCATAGAGTCCCTCCCCTTTTGTGCCCTCATGCAAAACCGGGCTCTTTGCACCTTTTCAACCGGGCTCTATGCCCTTTTTTGTAGTAGTGTAGGTACCCACCTCCGCAAAACCTATGAGCACACTGGAGAGACTTTATGGAATAAGAGCTCAGGGGTCCGAGTCTTGACTCGTGCTCACTCCAGTTGGTGCCCCACTAGGTCAGGAAGAGTTGTCGGAGCTATTCCTTGTGGGGTGGACAATGGCTAGTGCCAAAAGGCACCCGGGGTCAGGGTGTTCCCGCCAACCTACATTTTTTGTGGTATAACCGTGAGATTGTGCCTTACTAGGTCTGTTGTAAAATGTATGAACCAAGTTCTTCATATTTCATGCAAACGGATCATGATTATATATACAAAGATTAAACGTAAAGTGGAAACTTACAACCATTCACGTGTACAAGTAACGACATCGAACACGTTATGATCATGAGACAACAGCTACAAAAGAGTCTCAAGACTACGAGCCATCATCAGCAAGCTGATTATCTCCATAATGCACCTGGACAACAAGAATAACAGTACCGTGGAACTGCACGAGATCAATTCCCTGTTCTTTTAAGTACGATTCGCACCCCGTAAAGTTGCAGGAGTCTACGAGCCAACGCACTTCAGGATATATACAGTTCACAACGCAAACCTTGAGCAACAACGACACGGACTTGCAACGTAATTGTGGTAACCGAAAACTACATAGCAAGAAGTAAATGGCAGAAATAATTTGACCAGGTATGTGTATTTTCTTATATGTAATGGCAGAAATAATTTGACCAGGTATGTGTATTTTCTTATATGTATATAACAAGAGCCCTCTATAGCCTTTTTATACACACATGAATGATCGTGATCAAATATTAATGGTATTGATGCAACATCACCTTGTACCATATGCTAACAACCATGTACAATCAATCCTTGCACGTCTACTTGTACTTTTTGCTTTGTAAACTTCCAAACTCACTTATTGCCAAACAAGGTCTACATCTAAATGGGTGGCCCGGATGGGCACACGCCACGGTTCAAATGGGCTCCGGTCCAGACGGGCACATGACTAAATGAGCACGGGCTAAACGGGCTCATGTTATAGGAATTGTTTTAGAAAATAAAATTGTAATGTTAAGAAAATATGTGTCTTGTTAATGCCAATTTCAATAAAGAGAAAGCTAAATGTGTTGAAATCATTTACAAATTAGCTAATTTTTTCGATGATTTTGAACACAAATTGACACCTCTAAATTCTCACGTATTAGCCGTGAGACTAGTCCTTTAATAAGTTAGATTCCATGTTTAAGCAGTTATTGGTTTTAATAAGAGAGAAGAGAGAAACTATCAGAAAATGCATCGCGAGTGGTTTTTTTGTGGGATTTTGTTAGCATTGTTTTGTTTTTAATCGTAAATAAAAAAGAATAGCCGCGTAAAAAAGAGTGGGAAAGGGGTGTTTATGTCCTAGAATCGATATTAGAGGGTCCTGAAAAGCAATCAATTTAAGCCACAGAGTGGCGGTTGGATAACGGTAATAATGGCAACCACCACTAACTCATCCCTCCTCCTCCTCCGTCGTCTCCAACCACCACTTTCACCACACCAACAACCAACAACGCTGCCACGTGGCAGTTTCATATCCCGTAGAAACAGAGGGTCGTTGGTGGTGACACGTGGCGGAGCACCAGGAGCTTCTACTTATCTCTTTGCATTCATTTTTCCCTTGTCTTTACTTGCTGTCACGGTTTTTACTTCGGTTAAGATATCTGATAAACTTGATAGAGACTTTTATGAAGAGGTATATATATATATTTTTTTATTTAGCAATTTGATTGGTTTTGTCATGATGTTGGTTTTTGTTGTTAACTGAACCAGATGGAAGTTAATCAAGCGATATTAGAAGCAGGGGATGAGGATGAAGATGTTGTGACTCCAACTGAAGAAGAACCTCCTCGTTCACGCACTCGTAACCGGCCCAAACGTCAAGCTGAGGTTTCCGGAAGGTAGTTCGTTTTTTCTAAGTGTTTAGGGATGAAAAATGGTTTTGGTTGTTTGATCAAACTTGAATTGTATCTCTTTTGTATTTCACACAATTTATATGTGGTTTCTACTTCTATAATATGCTTTATTTAACACGATGTTGTAATTTAGATCAGGACCTTATGTATAGTCTAGTTATTAAGAGCTTCAACATTTAACTTATTGTTTAACTACATGAGTGTGCCGTTAACAGTTTAGAAGCAGTATTTGAAACAATTACTTCTCAATTAACCGTCTTCCATGATGCGTTGGGCTTGCAATCTTCCTTCATTGTCATAACTTAAATGCAAATTTCTTTAGCTATACAATAACAAGTAACAGGTTTTATGCTTATCTGCAAATATGATCACATTGTGTCAATTGATTAATTTGATTGCATGATATGCACACTACAGTCTGCACATGCCAATCAGATAAATGCACCAATATATAATACATTAATAGCTCACAACTGAGAACATAATGGGAACTGCAAGTCTCCAATGACGACATTTAACATAATGAATATATCTATGTGTCGATCCATGTCTTGCTTGTGCTAATCGTGCTTTTCTCTATTCCTCTATTTCCTTATCCTAATATCATAATTTCCCTACGTGTGACTAAACATATGTTACTTACTTGTCTTAACAAGAGGATGATGTTATGATGTATTATATTAGCTTTGCTAAATCATACAATTTATATTTCATAGTAAATGTAGATGATCACCCCACAGGGTTTAAGTTGTCTTAGTTTTCAAGAAACCACCGCTAAATATGTAGCTTTAATTTCTTTTTCCCGGAGTAAACTGATGCTTTACTCATAAAGCAAAGAAGCTGCAGCAAATGAAGTAAATTTTGCTCATAAATCCAGGTTTTCTTATATGTTTTGTTTGTTCTGTCTTTTGTGTGAAAATAGCTCATCCTATACTTGGTAGTTTTCAGTTATCTACTTGATATGCCATTCTGACTGTCATTGTGGGTTTAGGAATCCTTAGTTTGATTCTTTACATGCCTACTTTTATGCTAGATCATTACAGGAATTCTTCTTGATATGATATCTGAAGTTTTCATCATTCTTTAGCTAGACCGTTTTGTGCTAATGTGGCAGGAGATTGGGATGTTGTAGAGACTATCCAAAGTGATAGGTTGTTTAAGTTGATATTAAATAAGTAGTTTGTGGAGCCACTCTACTAGTTCTAGGGAATGCATGAAATACAGGACATGATCGGCCAAGCCGCTCACCCATTAAAGAAAGTGACCCCTAAAAGCTGACAAAACACCATGACCTGCTAGTTTGACTGTTCGAGCTACCGAACCGAGAACAATCCAATTGGTTGACCCTGGTAATTTAGATTTTTTGGGTTGGAAGACAGAGGGAGGGGGTCTTTTCCTTTTTCTTTTGTCGTTGTTGACTTTTGCCAAACAATCAAATACCAAGTTAGTTTTATAATGTTAAACAGAAAAGCGGGAAACTTTCTGGCTTGTTTTTTCTTTAGAATGAATGTTTTTTGTTATTTACATTATGTTGGAAGTTTGTCTTGGAGTAATTTTAGTTGAGAAATGATGTAACACATCAATCACTCTTTGGTCATTGTCAGCCAGGGATACGTCTGCCCCATGTCAAACAACTGTCTGGTTTTATGTCTTAGATATTTTGTATACATGAAATACTTGAACAATATAAAACCTCTTCTATCAAAATGCTTATTTAGCGGTAGGATAAGTAGATAAATATATGCTTGTATGCGTAACAAACGTACGAAACATAAGTTGCAGGCCTCAAGTAATATGGGATGGTTATACGTCTGACCAAGTTATATCTAAATCACCCCAATTGTCTTGTGATACACCCAATGCTTCTCAGACTGCTTTAGAGGCATCAACAATGTTATAATTGCATGGGGGTTGATAGGCATGGTCTTCATCACAACCCGCTTTAGAATCACATTCATATACAACCCTAGCTGTTACACTTCGTCCATTACCATTGATTGTGATCACACGGTGACACCTGGCACCTCCATTGTACCATCCCGTTGACAGTGCCACAACCTTTTTATCGCCAGGATGGTATTTGCTGTCACACTCCAGTGGGGCACCTCCCTCTGCAAAACTGTTTAGAGTCAACTTTGCTTTTGTCCTACTTGTAACTGGGGGAGAGCATGTGTAGGTGGTGTAAGACCATCCTGGAATGCCATTCCTAGTTGTTTTCAGTGTAACATTCCTAGTTGTTCGTAGTGTAACATTCCTACTTGTTCTCAGTGTTAGATGTCCCAGGATGGGGTTTTGTTATCCCCTTAGAACCACTTGACCTGCAAGTTTAGGCATCGGACTCTGGTGGGAATGCAATAATGAGGACAAACAGTGGAAGAAACTATTCTTTGTTGAAGTTATCATAATTGTTCAATATTTTTTTTACAAGGTATGAATATTTGATGGAAGGTGTAACAAAATGATTGGTATTTATACACGATTTTGGTTCAAATAGTACTGATTTGTTATAACTTTTCTGCAAAATGTTTAATTATTCCATGGAAATTATGAACTTAGCTGCAAAATGTTTAATTATTTCATGGAAATTATAACTTTTCAAAGTTTGTTAAATGGACTTCAAAAAATATCATATATGAATATGGGGTAGAGCTTTTTGGCTTTTGCAACTGCGGATCTGGATTTCCGTTGGAAGATAAGAATGAAAAAAAAAAAAGTCATACATATCTCGAAAGAAGATGAGCAAGTCCAAAATGGAGATTAGTAAGCTTTCAAAAGCTAAAGCGCTCAAGATTTCTATGAACATAATTATCGGCCACCATTCAACGTATTGTATAATATTGCTTCCTATGTACACTATGTTTTGCCGAATAGAGAACCAGTCGTTGGGAATCTTATAGGAACTACTTGATGACGAATTCAATTTTTATCGCATGTCTTTCTGTCAAAATACATATGCATTTTGTTTCAACTCACACGGTGAATTAGACGGCTTTAAGTTTATTTGTGACAGACATTTATTTTAAGTCATTGTGTTCATAAAAGTTAACATACACACAAGACTGGAGTCACAAAAATTACGTAGTCCACGACAATTATGCATCTGACCAAGTTATATCTAAATCACCCCAATTGTCTTCTGACACACCCAGTGCTTGCCAGACGGCTTTAGACGCATCAACAATGTTATTACGGCATGGGGGTTGATAAGCATGCTCTTCATCACAACCTGCTTTTGAGTCACACTCATCTACGACCATGGCTTTTACCTTACGTCCGTTACCATTAATCGTGATCCAACGGTGACACCTGGCCCCTCCCTTGTACCATCCCGTTGATAGTGCCACAACTCATTGGTTATCAGAGTGGTATTGCTCGTCACACACTGACGGGGCTCCTCCATCACCTCCCTCTTCAAAACTGTTCAATGTCAGAGTGGCTCTAGTCCTACTTGAAACGGGTGGTGAGCAAGTGTAGGTGGGATAATATATGCCTGGCTTGCAACATTCCGAGTCGTTCTCGGTGTTACATTCCCCAGGATGGGGTTTTGTTACCCTCATAGCACCACTTGCCCTGCAAGTTTGAGCATCAGTCTTTGGTGAGAATGCAATAAGGAGGACCGTACAAGAAGGTATGCACCTTTCCTGAAGTTACTCATAACTGTTTCCTTATTTTTCACAAGATATGAGAAGTTGATGGATGGTGTGATGGAAATGATTGGTATTTATTCAAGGTTTTGATTCATCAAAGTCCCGATTGTGATCATAATGTTATGACTTTTGTACAACATCTTCATTTATTCCACTTGAAATATTATTAAAAAGGAAAAATATTAGGGTGCGTTTTGTTGGATACTTTGGATTGGGTTTTATATTTGATGTCACAATAACGTTTTGTTTTGTTCTTTTTTTTGAGAAAAAGAATGATAGATGAAATGAATTTTCATTTCACATCAATTTGGAGGGTTTTGACAAAACCCATGGGACCCACCACTTTCTACTCTCATATACTCTTTTTATTTAAATTTTTAAATAATTTTTTTTTATTATAATTTTATTATAAAATACATTTAATAAATATATTTTCTCTCTCTAAATCCTAAACCAAATCTAAATCCAAATCTAAACCCACTTATAAACCAAACAGCCCCTTATAAAAAAGAAATTGATTGACACAGTCATAAATTTGATTGAGACACTAAATGTACAAACAGTTAAAGCAGTTTATATTTACAGTTAAGTGTTTAATACAATATTTACAGTTAAGTGTTTAATACACATTTTGAAGTGTCTCAATCAAATATAAGAGTGTGTAAAGTGTTTAATACATGTTTTGGAGTGTCTCAATCAAATATAAAAGTGTGTAAATCACCTCCTAGTAACCTTTTCAATTCTTCTGCCAATACAAACTTTACAAAGTAATGATTTACTGACCTGGTCAAATTTCTAGTGGCAAAATTTATAGTGCGTTTTGCTTTAGAAAGCTTCAGTTACATGATCATATATATTTGTAAATGCATTTGCAGAAGTATGAATGAAATTATGCATATATAGTTGCATACTAATCAATACCATGGCACACGGTATAGTAACTCAGCATTTGAATTATGGCTTAATTTGGCCTGCGTTAAGGCTGATTTATCACACCGCCCACCCATGTTAAGTTAACGCGTTGCCCTCCAAGTTACCATGGTAACACAGCGTTGATGGTCTTTTGTGGTTTTTTATGTGGTTTTTTAAAATAAAAGTGGGGCCAAATGTGGTGTTATGGTTAAGTTATGATAAGGGTGTTTTTTTTGTGTTAATGTTGAAATATTAAAGCTGATGTGGCGTTAGCCTCCATTATTGTCTCCAAAATTTTCATTTGTAATTTTACATTTAAGAGATTTTAAGTGAAAGTTTTAAAACCGTGTATCGGCTTCAAAGTTTCCATAGTTAATTATTTTAAGTAACAAATATTTTGAGGAATTCACATTAACCACTTTTTAAAAAAAAATAAATTTTTATGATTAGTTAAATTTGTTTTATACAATGAACCATAATCTTGACCAAATTGAACCATAAATTGAAAGCCAACTATGATCACTTCAGTAGACCAGCTTGAATTATTGATTTTGAACCATCTTTTGACACTTGACTTTCAGCCAACTTGAAAACTTGACTTTGACTTGGACATACCATTTGTGGACTTGGGATGACTCCCATTACTTAATATTCTCGATCAATATGTTTCCCACCCGGATTAATCTTCAGTCTTGGTGGTGGGCCGAACGCCTCCTTCAAACTTGTATGTTAAATTCGAAGATGCTTTTGTGATCAATGTAATGCTTTTGTTATTATTGCATCATTTGGGTGCTGTAGTGGTCGTTGTATCTAACACTTTAGCTTGTTGCTGGCTCCGATCTCTTATTATATTCTCTTTTTTCTGTTTCGAAAACAGTCCTTCATATTGTGGTGGAAAGTCATACTAATCCAGTTTAAATCATAACGACTGGTGACTCTAAAGATAATTGAATATCAATGCAATTTCGGGTCTTTTTTTTTTCAATCTATACTTGCACACCCTAAATATTGAGGCTCCAGCTTAAGCTTTTATCACCGCTAATTGCACATCACATCGTCCATAAGAAAATCAAATTAAGTGTATGTAATGGGCAATCAGATCCTAGGCTAAACGTAACGGCACCATGGTTACCAGAAAATACAACCAAATCACCATCACATTTTAGGGCAAAGCATAACTCAGCATATCTATCTATCTATAACAGGTTAATTGATATTGACACCATAAGTAAAAAAATATAAATATGGAAGCTAAAACAGAGAAAAATCTTCGTTACTTCTTTATATAGGCTACATTGTGTATATCTTTGTTTCCATGTATACCCAAAGGTGAGTATATTGTCAACCCATGATGTGGACCGCGTCAAACCATGACGAGCTCCTGAAGATGTGAGCTTAGTTGGCTAATAGCTTGTAGGACTAGTGCTTGAGAAACTGAAGCTGATATGGCCAGTAAATCAATGATGCATGATTCTCATACCAGCCCTCGCTAGGCTGAAAAGCCTTGGTGAACTAGGATACCCCTGTTACATATTAAAAGACGAAAAGACATAAGGCCTATGAGACACTCATGCAAAACTTTAGTGGAACATAAACCAATTTATCATTGCTAATAATTGTGACTGTTTAAAATATTTTCGACTTGAGATACGGACCCTATTGATGGTTATTTATTTATGGTCTGAATCTCACAAGTGCCATTAACATATCAACAGTCAGGCTTGTTAACCATATAGAGAATCATTTTGCTGACAGATCTCCGTCATTACAAAGTTAGTCTAATTTTGGAACCAATGAAGCAGCAGAAAGGAAGACTTTTGTTCTCTCCACGTGAAGAGCTCTTAAATTAGAAAGCGAGAAGGCATATAATACCCATAGGGTGTGTTTTATTGTGTCTAATAGTGCTTGAATATGTTCGTTTGAAGGGTATTGGGTGTGTATGAATGGGTCTGATACCATACCCACCATTTGGGTTCAGAAATTCATACCCTTTTCCATTCCAATTCCCCTCTCTTAAACCCATAGTCATTAATCAGTGCAAACCAAACACTACCTTAATCTATCCGCCACATAGTCATTAATCGGGTTGACCCGAACCCGAGTTAGCCAAACACTTTCAACCCGATACCCGGCCCTATTTAGTATTCGGGTTACTCGGGTTGACCCGAATAAAATTACTGACCCGAGTAACCCGAATAGGCTTAATCGGGTTCAGGCCGGGTCGGGTTTTTGACACCCCTATTCAGACCTCCACAAGAGGTAAATATAGATTAAAGAAAACTGGACCAGGTTCACTGTAGTATAAAGTCAAATAAAAAAAAGCATACCTCATGGCTTCTACACACAAACACCATTAACGATGCACCACGAGGAGTCTTTAGAATGTTGATTTAACACGTTAAATGTTAATGGACCGACAGAAGTCATGCATCTGAAGTTCTATTTGAGGTATCATCTCCTCCATCTGAAAATCGAGAATGTTTGGCCATCAAAACCCAGAAAATTTACATGTTCTTAAGACAGGTTTGGGAAATAGGAAAAATAACAGCTATGGTGATCAAAACTTAATATTATTCAAAACGTGATACAAGGTTCTCAAGTTCTTGCAGTTGTTTAAATTACATAAGCCACAACCAGTGTGACCTTTTATAGTCAATTATCCGAGCAGGAATTAAGTGGATACCTAAATGTACACATAATCGGTTTCTTTCTAATACACAAAACGCTAACATAAATTCTATAGAACTAAGAGGATACCAAATCTGATGTTGTATTATCTTGATCTGATTGTTACTGCCCAAAATGACCCTTCCTATTACCAGTATTTCCCACGCATATTAATCATAAGCATCGTGCAGGGGTGGTGGCACCCTTTATAACCAAAGAGAAGCCATATTATCAATTAAAACTCCTCTAATGTATAGCATAATGAAAACAATATACAGTTCATATGCAAACCAAGGAGTGGAGAAAATTGCAGTACGTTCATCCATTTTCTCTAATAATTCTTGATGAAATGTATGGATCAAAATTTATTCCTATTTAAGGTCTCCTGTATAGATGATTCATGAGTGATGTATGAACAGAAAATTCGAGTAATTCGACACAAGGAATGATGTAGTGACGAACAGAGTGTAATAACATACAATGAAAAGTTTCCTTTACAGTTTATGTAACCCAAGAGTAGTTTATCAAGAAAAAAGGTGTCAGAGATATAGTAACAGGGTGATCGCACACTGATTTATTTGATCTAACTCTCTATGATATTCAATGCTTCTTATCACTCATCAAGAGAGAGATGCATATTCAGCCTTGACGGCTGAGGCAAGAGATATGTTCACTGTCCGCAAGTTTTATACCTCACCGTCTTGCATTCTAAAAGCTAAAAGAAGTTAATTGCCTTAACTACAAGATTAGTAAAGTGTAAATTAGGCTCAATACTCAAGTTCAGCTATTTGATTAAATTCAAAATCTTATCCATCCTCTCATTTAGTGTGGTCACGGCAGCCTGATTCTTAGGTATTCTTTAACAGGCGAGGAAGGAGGGGCTGAGGGAGATATTCTTGAAGTTCAAGTATCAGGTGATTGGCATAGGATCTAAACAAAACCAATTTCTAGTATGGGGATATAGCTTAATCTTATGCATGAACTACCAAAAACAAACATCTCCATTTTTTTTTGTGTTGCTTAATTAATAAGTTTGCTTTTCAGATTATCAATTCTCAGTACAAACTTAAGCCACCAAATGATCACGGTTGCACTGCTAGAGCTGCACTTCTGGTTCTCTAGCCTTTGACGTGCCCATAATAATTCATTCTGATAATGAAATTGTCGAGACTCGAACCCTAACCCCAATTTCTGAATTTCTTACTTGAATTGTCACAACTCACAACTTCATTTATTGCAAAACGCAAAGAAAACAATCTACAGTATATGCACAAAACCAAGCAGTTGAGAGAAGTTTCATTTGTTTTCTGTAATAATTGTTGATCAAATATATGAATCAAGGTGTAAATATAATTAGCCCTAATAGAAAATCTAAAAATTGTCTTGAGATCCAATTTTTGACAACATTCAAAAACTCACTTCATCCTCTCATATTAATTGGTCGTCAAATTTGGGTTAAGGTCAACACTGCATGTTGTGCACCCCGTAAGAACGAAACCTGTAATGCACCTGAGTCACAAAATTCAGGGATGGTCACCACCTCCAATTCTAAACCGTCATCAAGACTAGACCTCTGTTGTATCCGAATATCTTGCACAAAGGCTGACAACACTCTTGACCTGTATCGGATGCTCAAGAAGTCTAGTTCTTAAATGAAGGGTATGCAAATTCTTGAGAATTTTTACAGTATATCAGCTGTATCTGTATATCCGTAGATGTACATATCCCTATTGCATACACAAGTGAGGCTAGGTTTTCAGGATATTAACACCCAACCAGATCAAAATCCTCTAGAATACTTCGTTTAAGAAACTATCGCTGAGACTCCAGCCACTTCTTATATACATGTGTCTTCTCAAATGGGTAAGGTTATTCCTTCTTTTTACCTACCTATGAGTGAGTCCATGTATAAAGGTACTTTTAGACTTGCCTAATGTGATGTTTGTGGTGTTTGGGGTACCTCAATTAGAGGAATCTAAACTGGGAGGGGAGGGAGGGGGTGGGGGGTTTAAATGGAAAGTACCACAGGGATTTGTGAAGCTTGATGTTTTATAAAGCACTTGGATGACTTAACGCTAGATAGAGGCCAACTTCCTAAATCAACTAGGACTGTCAATGTAGTGATGCTAGGCTAAATGACAAAGCAAGATTAGTTGCTTTATAATAAGAGGGTAACTATAGCTGCTTCTCGTTTAACGAAAGACACAAAGAGAGATAGTTGCTACAAATTTGTGACTCATTCAGTGATTATAAGGTTCCTAATAAAGACAAAAAGATAGAAGGTGAATAAAGGAAGAAATCAAGTCACCGATATAATATTCAATAGTTGAAGATTTCAAACTGAGGAAAAATCACTACATAGTCTCAAATTCATTTATATATGTTTAAGAATGAGGATCATGTATTATTATATATTTATTTGATTAAGATATGTATCATAATGAAAGATACTAAGGGGGTGCTTGGTTGGGGGTAATGGGGGGTGGGGAATGACAAAGGTAATGAAACATAAATTGTGATTGAAACCTTCAAAAACAGTCTGTATAATGGAACATAAAAATGTTAGGAACGATATTTATCATAGCTTTATTAAATTTTAAAGTAACTTCACCGAAAACCTAGCTTAAACTCAAGTAACTTCTTTAAAAAAGTCAAACGGTTCAGTTATGTGTGCAAAAACATGATTTTAACCGAGATCGTTTGAAAATTGTGAAAGATTTAGCTCCTAGAAAATGATTTAATAACTATAGTTCACGAGAAATGAAAGTATTTCAGTAAACTAGTGACTTTTTTATAGTGATTTTATGAAGTCTCACAATTCAAGGATTTCAGATCAGAATTTTCATAAATTTTCATAATTATCGGATACACAGTGAAATTACAAAACAGGGCAGAAACTGAAACAGCAGTAGCTGCTGCTGCTGGGAATGCAGGGCAACCCAAGCTTCCGATCACATATGTTTATAAGTTTATTGAAATTTTGTGTAGTGTGTGTTAACTAAATAAGGAAAGCATTTCTACAAAAACAGAAAGTAAATGTGTTTAATTCATAAAACTAGCTTAGCACTAGATGCATATATGTATGCATATGTTCTGATTACGTGGAACTTCTATCCATATTCCATACTAACACGAAGGTCTTAGCTCTGATTTGTTTGAGATTTAGTATATATTAGTCATATTACTAATGTTTATGAACTTCAGGGAGTTTTAGTACACTCTAGAAGTGAAAATACTAGAATTCGAGTCGGACAACAGAATTAGCAATTACTATTTTTATAGAATACCAAGGATCTATGCTCCACAGTAATCATAGTACGAATTGATGTATATAAAAGAACATCTTTAAGACACAATTTCTTATCAATGATAATAGCCACGTATAATCTAGATTAACTAACTAAAAAATATGTTAACATGCCTGGCTTCAAGTAATTAACTTGGTAACAGATTAGACCCCTTTGCTTTCAGCTTTGACTCGAGCCTGAAAAACTTCAAACCAGACAGCACCAAGTCGGCAGTCTTCTTCTTCATATGGTCAATTAGCAAATCGTCATAAACAACCAAATCTGATTCAGTAAGCATCCTGCACTCTCTCATACCTGAAAACACTTTTCTTGCTTCCTCAATGGTTCCATATTGGCACATGCCAGAGATAACCGCACAATATATGACATCATCAGGCTCACAACCATCTTCCACCATTTCAGTGATAACATCCATCACCTTATTGACATCATTTGATCTACACATATGAATAATTCTAAGAGTATACTTAAACTTTCTGGGCCCACTTGTGACATTAGCTAAGCATTCACGAACAAGAATAAACGCCGAATCAATTTCACCAATTCTACAAAGACCTTTAACCAGGGACACATAGGCATCAACAGATGGAATCAAAGACATCTCCTTAATTTCATTGTAGCATGAACATGCCTCGTGAATATCTCGATTTTCAATAAAACACAAAATTGCATTGCTATAAGTACACGAATCAGGTTCCATCTTAGAGTCCTTCAATTCTTGGAAGAGGGTTAACGCCTTTTTAGCTTCTCCAGTTTCATAAAGTGCCCCAATAAGAATATTGTAAATAGAAACACGGCAATAACCTTTTGTTTTTAAGTTATCAAACACTTCTAAAGCCATTACAACTCTATCTTTATCTTCTACCAGTAACGAGAAGAATTTCACAAGATCATCAATGACATTAAATCTTAAACTTTCCATCTGTTCAAGCAATTTGCAAAACTCATCAAATTTTCTCAACTCCGCATAACAAACCAACATTGGATTAACAGTTTTAAAGTCAGGTCTGAGATCTTCTTCATCAGTAACCTGAAAAAGTTTATGTGCTTTACTAACATGTTTCATGTTACATAACCCTTTTATAAGATGGTTATATATCACTAAATCTGCCCGGTAACCCGAGTTTAGTAAATCCTGTAGCAAGTCACAGGCGACTCCAACTTTCCCATCGTTCACAAATCCTTCTATTAAAGATCCATATATAGCCCTATCTATTAAATACCTTTTTTCTTTCATATCTTCAAAGAACTCATAACCCTTCTCGACACGATTCCCTTTGCACAATCCTATAACCAAAGTTGCATAAGCCATAACATCGGGCTGGACTTTATCCCTATCCATTTCTTTCCAAACCCTCAAACACCCCTCTAAATTACCTTCAGAAACCAATATTTTAATCATTGCAGTATAAGCAAACACATCCGGTTCACACAATTTTCTCATTCGGTGTAAAAGCTCGAGAGCCTCATCAACCCGACCCGCCTTACATAATCCTTTTATCAAGATCATAAAAGTGACACCCTCTTCCACCAATCCATCATCTTTGAAATCATTATAAACCGACATCGACAAATCAAAATGACCCGTTTTCACAAGAGCATCCATGATCCTGTTATACAAGAAAACTCTAGGTTTGACACCAAATTTCTTCATTTTTTCATACACATAGTAAACCCTAAGACCCCTATTGGAATCAGAATGCATCCTAATCAAAATTTCAAATTGCTTCTCAGTTGGTGGCTTTCCTTGCATGTTCATCATTTCGGGCACCTGGTCAGCTGCCCGAAACTGATTGTTTCGATTTAAGCAATAAGCAAAGGCATTATAAGTAGCAAAATCATGTTTATACCCTTTTTGCTTACCAGCCCAATGAAAGAACTTGGATGACATAACTGGATCAGCCTGAACTTTGAGTACTTCGGCAACGAGCTTAGGAGTGACACGGCGGAGCTTGTTGAGATCAGCAACTACTGGTGGGCCCCAGTGTTTGTGTTTCCTGAATGAATCGACAATGTAGCGAGCAATGGGAGAGAGCGTTTGGGCAACTGAGAAGAAATGTTGTGAAGGGGAGAGCCCTGGTTGACCAGTGGTGGCGGCGGAGTCTTCTGGATTCCATTTTTGAAGATCGAAGCTGGTTCTGGGGTGTTGATGATTTTGATTTGGGTTGTTGCGGTGGCCATAGAAGAAAGTAGTGGGCGGTGGAGCTCGGGGTGGCATACTTTTATTCTGAACTATATGGGCGTTTGTTGTTGCATAGTGAAATCTGAAAACCATATCAAATGCATAAACTTTAGGAATGTTAAACTAATACTAGGAATGTCTGAAAATATGTATTTGAGCAATTTGCGTTTGGTACTGAAAGCAAGAGAATTAAACAACGCAGTGAAGATATAAAAAAACATACATCACTCGTTAACTGTTGATCGGCATATGGTCATAGTTAAACTTGTTACTACTTCTCATTATCTTACAAGAATTCGTTGTGGGGTTTGATCACATAAGCCATATATATATCCCTATCAAGCATAAAAGAAGCAATAAGTGAAACTATTACTAGAAATGGAAGTAAATTAATGAGAATTAGAGGAAATAGGCAAAACAAACAGACAATTATAAAGGTTTGATCAAATTACAATATGCAATGGTTAATTTCAATATTTAAATAGTAATGATTGAGTAGGAAGAAAAAAAAAGTCACCATTAGAAATGAACAACAGAAACGAAACTGAAGTTAATTTGGTTGGTTAAATTTCCATTATCCACAAGTTTAATCAAATTACAATATGCAATGGTTAATTTTCGTTACAGTATAATAATCCCAGCAACTAATTAATCAATAGAGATATAAGAACTGAATGAGTTGATGGCAGAGAGAGTAGATACCTACCAAGCTGCTGGGGATGACGGCGAAGCTGCGCAAGTTTATGTCTTCTCATAAACTAACACTCACTTCTCGAGAGGGGAAAGGAAAGAAAATGAAAATGTTCGTGAGTTTTTTTAAAGATGGGAAAAAGAAATGAAAAGGAAAATAGGAGGTCTTAATATAATCTTCCTCTCATTTTTTTGAAGAAAACATAAACTTATGTTATGTAAAGACTCATATACTTTTTTAAAAAGATTTGAAATTAACAACTAAAAGTAATATATATATAATTTAAACAAATTATTTTCTTTTTCTTTCCACTCAAGAACATATTACTTTCCTTTTCTTTTGCTCTTTTCTCTATCTCAAAAACATATCACCTAACAATTCCTTTCTCTTTTTTATTCTTTTCCCTTTCCTATTCTTTTCCATTTCCTTTAACTCAAAACTCGAGAACTGAGTGTAACAGAAAGACATTTTTTTTTTTTTTTGAAAGGTATTGTTATCCAAATTTTAAAAATCTTAGAGACCTGGTATCACTTGGTGCATACTCGTGGGAGCAAAAAGTGTCATCTATTATTTTTTTTGTCTGTTACATCATTTTTGGCTATGACATTAAAATCTCTTATCTAGGACAAAAGTAATATCATAAAATAAAAGTGATGTCATAGTACATAAAAAATAAAAATAAATGAATAAAAAATAAAAACCCTACGACGTGAGCTAGTAATCACCGGCCAAAGGACAATGGCACCACTTCCGGTGTGGTATCTCTTGCCAAAGGGTGGCGCCGAAGGCTTTGGCTTGAGCCAATAGCCTTTGTACCGAGCTCTCTTACAAAGAAATTTAACCACACCTGACTTCATCCAGCCAACTTTATGTACCACAAATAATAACCAATTTTATAATTATTTAATTTATAAAATCCTGCGGCTAAATAAGTGTTTAAAAGTTACAAAATATTAGAAAAACATCTAAACTTGAATGATTTATGTAGTAAAACCAAACTTCGAGCGACATTAGTAAAAGAATAATATAACTTGAGTGGTTTTTATAACTAAAATTAAGTTTGAGTGACTTAGTGAAAGAATATTAAAACTCGGTTTATATTTCATGAATTTCTCCTAATTTATTTAAAAAAAAAAACCAAAAAATCTATAAATTATATCTGTTAGGATTTAGAAAATCCGTAAGTTAAAGACTCGGTCACCTCAAGTATGTGTAAGCATTAGAAAGCTCGTAGTCTTAGTCGCTTAGTTATGTTTAGTAGTTAGTTAAGCAATACCGTGGAGGACGAACGGGTCTTTACCCACTGTATGCCTGATCCACAGCCCGTAGGTGACGTATTTGTAAGATACTATAAATATCATTTACCTCCCAAGGCAAAGGGTGGAGCTTCATAATATTACATTGCTTTCTCTCACTAGAAGTTCCCATCCTCTCCACTTTCTCTCTCTAAACTCTCTCTAGATTCGAACCTTCGTATGTATGTTTGTGTGTTTGTGATAACCAATATGTTACAAATAGTATCAAGAGCCATGGTTTGATCATCTACTTTGTGTGTTCTTGGATTCATGATTGGTTATTCATAAGTTTTGGTTTGAATGAGTTTAGAGACTTTTTCACTCTTTTGATCTTATTTAGTGTTAAAGTTTGGATTTTGATTGTACTTTTGTGTTTAGGATCATCATATTAGTTTAGTTTTTGGTTTGGAATGATTGATTCATCTTGGTTGTGGTGTTTTTTATTGATAAATAAAGGTTTTTGGGTTTGTTCTTGAGTGCGATTTGAGTCTCGGAATACTATTCTTGACTACGACTTGATTGTTATTGGTTGCGATTTGATCAGAATTGGATGAGATTTGGTTTGTACTCGCTGCATTTTGTGTTTTACTCGCTGCGACTTAAGACGTTTTTAGACTGCGATTTGTAGCTTTGACTGCGTTTTGAGTTGGAAAGGACAAAAGGACAAGTAGTGGTTGTACTATTGAAAGTGACGTTTTGTTTTAGCGTTTTGGTCTTATGCATTTTGATAGGTTGCGTTTTGTTCCTGCATTTTGTCAAAGGCTGCATTTTGTTCTTGCGTTTTGTCTAAGACTGCGTTTTGTTCCTGCGATTTGTCAAAAACTGCATTTTGTTCCTGCGTTTTGTCTCTTGCGGGTTCACTGCGTTTTGACCTACTACATCTTGACCTACTGCGTTTTGACCTAGTGCGTTTTGTCAATTGAGATTTGACATTTTTTAGTTAAGTTCTACGGTTTCCTCTTGATTTAGTAAAATCCCGCGAAAGATTCTATTTCTCTGTTAAATCAAAGAGTAGTAGTAAAATCTCGTGTACTTAGTAATCATGTCTACTGTTGCAGATGACGTTCAAGTTGCTGGGTCCGATACTCGCCATCCTATGCTGGATAGAACTGATTATGACTCTTGGGCACAAAGAATCAGATTATACTTCTTGGGCAAAGAGAATGGTCTTAACATCATTCAGTCAATTGATGAAGGACCATTCCAAATGGGAACAACCTGTAACACCCCCCGTGATCATAATGACAGCGAAAGACTAATCGGGGTGTTACTTGGATGGGGATCACAGTCAATAATCATAGAAAACGACTCGAAAGAGACGTTTTAAGAAAAATAGTTATCATTCATCGAAAACTCATTGTTGTTACAAAATATTCCAAATTGTTTCAAATGTTTCCCCAAAATACTGAGCATGCATTTGAAAGAAATGACAACTTTATGATTACACCACAAGAAAAGGTCTTGGTATGCCGACTCCATGCCTTGAACATAATCTTCATTGATTACCTGAGATAACATGCTTAAAAAGAGTCAACAAAAATGTTGAGTGAAATCCATAGGTTTAAATTAAAGTTGAACATGAACATGATAATTGTAAACAATATATCATAAAGAAAATCAGAGATTATTATGCGCTAAGCTCATGCAACCAAGACTCAACTGCATACACGAATTAACGATTATGCGTAAGTTTGCCCCAAAGGAGGTAATAGCTAATTACCTAATGCAATACAAATATGGTGCGCCCCGGTTATTTCCTATAACCAAGACGGGGTCGTTACTCCCAATAGTACTATTCACGATATCTGCGTTCACTCGCAGTGACTAATGGTTCATGCTACACAGGATTAACAACCACCATACATTAAGGAGAAGCGATTATTACATATGGTTCTTTTCCTTTTGCGTAGTGTTGCATGTTTTTTATGTTGGCTCGCTGTCTTCTTTTCTCTGACGGTCTAAGTCTTCTTGAACTTCATTAAAATCTTGAACTGCTTTTTTGATCTTCTTACCAAAACACAAAAACTTGTTGAAAAACTTTCTAGCACTTAATGACTTCATCCGCCTATATATAACCCAATTACCCGCGTTTTATTTAGCGTCTTCAGATCATTCGCTTTTTTTAACTCGTTTTTTTTTAACCGTGTTCTAACTTACCTTACGGTTTCTCTTGGGCCGAATTTATTCTTGAATCTGTTGGGCCCTATCTTCTTCCAAACTTGCCAATCCAAATGTCAATCTGAACACTTGGGTGAATTTGATCACTCTTTATTAAGTTGCGGTTAAGTTTTCTTAAAATCAAAGAAGCAAATTTACAAAATTACTAATGCTTTTCTTAAGCTCAATACGCAATATATTGTGTACTATAACTCACAAAAAGGGAACATTTCAACTTAAATTTATTGAGTGTGAAAAAGTTAAAGTTACAAATGCCGAAAATGAAAAATGTACATAATGAGATAATGAATAGCCCGCGCATTGCTGTAGGGTAAAATAATTTAAAATTTCCAAGGGAGAATAAACTTTTACACAGCTTATAAATTTGTTATTTATGATGTTTTAAGATATAACTAATTACTAAAAAATCATTTAAACGTGATATTTGCTTATGATTTTATTGAGAGATAGAGTAAAATCTCTATGGAAATTGGGGATAAGGAACCAAAGCCCTTTTGGTCCAGCGGTATGTGAGTGACTCAACAACCAAGAGGTTGGGGTTAAGGACGAGGAGTGGCAATCGAGAATGGAGATAGGGAATGTGATCCCGGTTTTCTAACCTGTTACACCTCTACATGTCTGTTTGATGGTTTGATCGTTTAAAAACATGACAATATATTAGTATTGTTAGACCAGACATCTACAGTGGAATAGTTGATACATTTGTCCAGAGGAACCAAATCATACACTAGGACGGATTTTAGCATGATACCTTACCATTTTCATTTGAAATTGCAATTGGAATATTGTTAGAAACATAAAGCATGTTCTTGATTTTGATGATGGCTATACTTCATCATCAGCTTAAAACATCGAATGTGCTTGTATTTCCACAGAATCGAAGTTGTATGGCGGTCACCTTGAATGTGACAAATTGACCCTATTGTGGTTCATAAGCCATGACAACAATGACATTAAGAAGTATGGTAAATCTTTATGATCAAACACTAATGACACCTTGTATGGCTGTAGCATTTCTGTAAGCTGAGCTATACATTCTCATTTCTTTTTTGATTAAGTTCTCCATAATTAACAATTAGCTTTCCCCTTTCTTTTTTGCTTGATAAGAAATATGCTAGTTATAACTTAAATATGTTACTGTACTTCTTTATTAACCTAGTTTAAAGAAGACAAGAAAAGTATACACACGTCTAACATTTGAACTCCTCCTTCGCCTTCCTTTTGGTAAACAGTTTTAGGTCTTAACCAAGTTTAATCTGGTCTTAGCTCTAATTAGGACCTGTTTTCCAAATGCTGTGCTCTAATGCACAATTCTAAGATTTTGCCCAAAAGTATGTTTAAGTTCAACGGTAGACGTAGATTTTAGTTACTATGAATGGGCTATGGTTCAAAACAAATTCCATGTACACACATCTTATCTTTGCACAATTGTATCAGAGAGAATAGAGTTAAGATATGCAGATCCAGACACACAGTTACATTTAGTTAGGTCCATTCCTTGTTGACTTTTTATGTCTAAGTGACCAATTTGCAACTTTGAAATGTGTACAAACGTTACTATAACTTCAAGAGCAGCCCCTTTTTTTGTCCACAATGGTGTTTATCAAAGTAATAATCAATCATCAAACTTTCTAAAACATTGATAAAGCCCTTACCAATTTGAAACTCAAGGTCAGTCAACTTGACCAAAAAGGCCAAACTGTACCTTAAGTTTAGTTAACATGTATACCTTCTTGCCAAGATGAAGGAATCAATAGGTATACCTTGCCTGCCTAGTAACTGCTAAAGTAATAAATTAAAAAAGCAGCATCATGATAACAGAACCAAATACACAATTAAATTCTGAATCAACAAAAACATAAGCCTCATATCAATATATGTGAGCCAATTGCCAATATCCAACAACAAACATATACTAGTCAACGTGTGCAAAAACTAAAAATAAAGCTTCACAAAAGCAAAAGTACCCGCATATGGTTTTCTCGAATCACAAATCTATTATAACTTTCTTTATATATGCATGTCTCAAAATTAGCCAAAGATCATAAGTAGAAGAAACCAGCCAAAATCTCAATCTGATTCAGATTCCTGTTCAGATTCATCATCATCACTGTCTCCACTGTCACAGAAATCGTTTTCATAATTGACCCAAGGGTTCTGGAAATGCTCAAGCCTCTCACACCTCTCCTCAAGATCACCATTCAACTCCACATTCCAACTCCCTTGAATGTCCAAATGAGTAAGTGACTTGCATTTGGTGAGAATTTCAGAAAGTCCCATATCACCAAATCGACCAAAACAAAGATCAAGTTGCTTAAGATTTGGCATGCTTTCGGCTATGGCTTTGGTTTCAGAATCATCGATAGGTGAGCAAGCTTCAAGTGGTGGCATGTTTCTTCTCAAGTTAACCAAAGACTTGCATTGGTTACCAAATGCTGCAATGCCTTTCCTTGTGATCTTGAAGCAATTACTGATATCCAAAGTTGTGAGATTTGGTAGTGGCTTAATGTGCTTCAGCACCATTTGGTCAGTGATACTACTCATCGGGATTCGCAGCTCTTTCAGAAACTTTCCACTGCAAAAAATGAGCAGATTTACAGGAGCCTGTCAGTGTATCATTCTAATCTTGAATTACTAAATACTCACTATCTGACTTATTTACCAATGAGTAATGAGTATGTATGGTTCTATTTTATCTCGAAAGGATACAAATTTCGAACTTGACTAAAAATGGGTCAAATAGGTCTATTGGGTCAAAATTCCACCAAAGTGTTCTTAAATGTTAAAAATCTCTTGTATAGTTGTATTTAGAGAAATACTAGAATCACACAAAATTTACAAAAAAACTTCCACACAATGATGTGTAATAAAATAATTTGTTATAAAAAAGAGAGTTATGAATGAAGAGAGTTAGTGATTGGTCCAAGTGTCATGCCACATAATTGTGTGGATGTTTTTTTGTAAATCTTGTGTGATTCTAGCATACCTCTTGTATTTAATAGTATGATTTTAAGAATGTAGATATTATCTTATTTAAAGATTAAAGATTTACCTATTATACTTGTTACCTACCAGACCCAACAATACATCCAAAATGTACCTTGCTGAACTATTGTCTAACCTGTCTCACTTTCCCAACTCTAACAAATTAGTTTAGCCCACAACAAAAGCTAATAACAACAAGGTTCAAACATAAGGCATCATGTTTATTGGCGCTTTAGTTGCCAATTAGCCACCCTACATGTAAATTAACCATATAAGAACAACATTACTCGATTTCAAGAAAGTGTGTCACAGGCTAATGTAATAATCTGCATGAAATTTGAGACACCATCCATTTGTTATCCCCCATATGTTCAGTTTCTTTAAAACTTAAAGGCTACAATTACCTAATGAAACATTATCATCATTAAGCTCTATTTATAAAACGAAAAAACAGAAATTTGCAGCAAATGACCATTAATCAAGAAGAAATCAGTTTAAATATGAAAGTAAAAACACATCAAATTCAAAGTCATAAACTTTAGCGAACGAAAAGAAAGTAACACGTATGACACATTGACACCTTAAACAGAAATTTACTTAAGCTATCCAAATAATCTAATGAACTAAACTTTCATGATATTGATTGTGAACATGAAGGTTTTGTTAATTAATCATAAAAGTATAAAGGTAGACTCATCTTGTTGAGATAATGCCTTACTCCAAACTGAAAGTTCCATTAATGAGACCACTATTTATGGTAATTAAGTTTTCTATATAGGTAACATATACTTTGTGTATGATACTTGACAACAAGCACATAATGGTAAGAAAGGGATGGGATATTAGATCACTCAAATTATCCTAAATGCCACAAGACTTTATATTTGTTATATTTACCAATTCTCATGTCTGCAATATTATTTAATAATTTCAATCTAGGCTTATTTGGATTATGATATCCAAATTAACCTCATTAAACCAGCATATATCCAACAAATAATGTTTAAGCCCATGTTTTTACTCTTATATAATCAACAAATATCATTGCCAACTGGGCTAACCAAATTAATCAAAAACAGAGCTTTGTTAATAAATACAGTAAGAAATTAAAACATCCCATTTTACAACAAAAGTAAACAAGATTAAAAAAATGATATAATGGTGAAAAATACTACGTAATAAATGTCTCGAAACAACAAAATGAGTCATTTCAACTCTTTATAAAATCATTACAATATCTTACATCAGCATTACATCAATAATCATCATATTTGATTTACCTTTCAAAATCATTGCTTACCACATGTCCACATGGTTCATTTTACCAAAAGCAGTAAGTTTCAATTTCAATTAGTATCCAATAAATATCTTAAGCTCCAAATAATAACCTTTAAGATACCAATACCATCACCATAAACTTAACTTATTTTCATCAAATAAACACAATGACTTGCGCAACCGGGTCACGTCAACGCGGTGGGTTTTGCCAACACGTATCGGCAACTCGCCAAAAATACACAAAATAAGCTAACGTGACCCGGTCGCACAATTCATATTACTCGCGCAAACATTTACGTTTTTTAATCTAAAAAACACCCTTTTTTACGCGCTATAGAATACATGAGACGACCATGTCACTCGCATACATGTCGTAGTCGTGTGACATACTTTGAGAAATACTAAACCAAATACACCATTTTTTTTAATAAAAAAGCAAACTTGTCTTAAATATTCCACAAAAAATCAACCCATTAACACAACTTGTTTCCATCAAACATGACAAAATTTATTAACTTTTTATTTTATAAAATCATAAGTATAAAGAGGATATATTACCAATGAGCAACAAAAAAGAAACCAGGTTCACCCATCCGAAAAGCCGAAAAGCTTTGAACAGTACACTTACTCCTCCTAATCAGCTTCTTAACAACCAAATCAACCGCATTCCCATCGTTACGTCTTCTACACCATTTCTGAACATCGATATTCGACCAACAGTACGGACCATCCACAACTTCCATCCAAGGCTTGCAAACAAATGGAACTGTCCTCATCATTTCATCAACTTCCTTAATCTTTACGAAGATTAACGACAGTATCTCCGGGTTCATGTCTTCCCACCTACGTCGTTCATTTGCTGTCATTTTTGTTGGTGGTCTGCAAAAAGAAACAGAGTTTGTTATTGTTGTTCCATTACATTGGTCAGGTGTTTTATGGGACAGGAGTGTGAGCGTGGTAGTGAAATGGGTTGTTGACACGTGGCAAAGGATGTGATCCTACGGTTGGAAGATTGGTTTAAAATGGACTAATGAGACAAAAAAAAAAGATTTCCTTTTTTTGGTAATGGAATGAAAGTTGTTAAAATGGACGTCTATGCTAGAATTATAAGACATGGAACGTATTTAATTTAACAAGTTAGACATATATTTATAGTGTACATTTATATGTTAATGACCTATAACCTATAGACACAATGTTTTGAAATCCGGGTTGAACCGGTTAAATCATGATAAACCGAAAACTGAGCAAGATGATTGAAAAATCGATTTTTGAAAACATTGAATAAATATTGCATGTGGAGCATTTATAGAACCTACATTCAAACCGTTACATGAGAGAATAGCGTTTAGAAGGCGTAATTCAGTTGAATTCAAAAGATTACATGTTTTTTATTTGGACTGAACATTTCATTATGTTATATTATCCTTAACGTTGGATATGTATGTTTGTCAGCAAAGGCGGAGCTTCTTGAGGACCGGGAAGGATCCCGCCCCCTATGCCTAAGCTCGTTAGTGTATTTATTTGTGATTTTATGTGTTAAAAAAATATTTTTTTCATCTCGACACTCCAATCTAATATTTTTTCGGAATTAATTTTGTTCCAACCCTCTCACGAAAATTTTTCTAGCTCCGCCACTATTTGTCAGGATTGTCGATTATCAATATTTGGAAGGAGACGTATATTATTTAGAGTAGATTCCAACAGTTAATCATATGGTTTGATCAAGCACACTCTTTACATTTTCGTTGTCCATGTGAGGACTTTTAAGTACAACATTCTTCCTTGCCCAAGTGATCATTTTATTTTGAAAATGACGTCTTGGAAGTCGTAAGAATTGCGTCTGCAATTTAATTTTTCAATTTACTCTATTATCTTAGTGTGCATGGGTCACTATTTTATATTTGTACAAGCAATACCGGAACTTGAACATTTATTTTAGATGGGCTTAATTTATTTTGGAGGGGCCGAATTGAAAATTTTGTTTGTATTCTCAACTAAATTACCTCTAAAACTTATATTGTAATATTTACCTTAGTTGCCGCAATTTTTGGAAGGCCGGGATCCTCCCGTGCCCCTAAAAAGTTCCGCTATTGTGCACGAGTATATGATTTCATTTAAATATGACTTAACATTGTGAGTTATAAACCAAATTTGTTAGATAGGTTAGTTGGCCCAAACTCAATAGTGGTTTGGGTCCATTAGGTTTAGGGTTTGGTTGCTTATTATCAAAGCTATGTATTTAGTATAAATACATATGATATCTCAAATGTAATGCATTCAATCAATAAAACTATTTGGTTATCTTTCATGGTATCTGAGCTCTAGGTAAGATCCACCTACAAAACTTGCTATCCTCCGGTAGTCGGCTACTCGCCGGTGATTCGGAGGGATCCTAGTTATTTTCGCTTTATTTTAATCTTTTATTAGGATTTTGTTTTTCATATTCAAGGCATAAACCCTAAACCCTAGCCGTCAAAACAAACAAAATATGTACGGTGAGTTGCCTTCAACCAACCATATTTTTTTTCTTCTTCATCAAATTGTTTTCGTTGTTGAGGATCATTGTCGTTTTTCACACATAGTTGGTCGCAAAATTGCCGCTCCTACCTAAAGGCAAGCAAGCCATGACGCAAAAAAAGAAACCTCACGCAAAGGAGGAAGCCGCAAGTAATAAACAACTATGCCGCCAAGTATAATTATAATTTTGTTCAACCAATCAGCAAAGAAGATGATAGAAGAAAAGAAGAAGCGGCTTTCAACATATGTTCCAGTTTGTCGGTTCGAAAGTCTCCCGTTCAAACTGCGGGGGAGTGTTAGATAGGTTAGTTGGCCCAAACTCAATAGTGGTTTGGGTCCATTAGGTTTAGGGTTTGGTTGCTTATTATCAAAGCTATGTATTTATTATAAATACATATGATATCTCAAATGTAATGCATTCAATCAATAAAACTATTTTGTTATCTTTCAAAATTGGCCTATTTCAATATGGGAAGACCTAGGTTTCAACCATTTTTTGACTACTTTTTTTTTATTGTCTTTTAAGTATCAAAATAGGGTAGAGATCCTCTCAAGTTATTTATAACTTGATTGATCAAGTTGTAATTATAAACCATTGGATTAAATCCAATGGCTCAAATCATTTCATGTTCTTTTGATTTGAACCATTGGATTTGATCCAATGGTTGATAATTGCCTAACTTGACCAATCAAGTTATAAGTAACTTGAGAGGATCTCTTCCCATCAAAATATTGCAAAAGTAGCACATTAACAATTCACAATATGAACAACTCATTAGTTTAAGTATTGATTTATCTTTTTTTTTTTTTTTTTTTTGAACTAAATATTGATTTATCTCATTTATATCAAACTTGACAAAAAGAAGCAAACTACCTCCAAGTTAAAAACTTAAAATATATTTTGTTGTGGAAATTAACTTGGTGGTTAAATTGAAAAAAAATAAAATAAATAAGAACAATGTTGTCATATGTGGGTCTGTAAAACAGAGTATATTGTTGTTCCATTAGAGCATTAGGTGTCACGACAAGCCTTAGGCTCTTCGTCAGAAATGTCCTGGCCAGCATCAGATCCCATTTTTCCACAACTTAATGTGCCACAACAAACCCTCTCCTCACTCATAACAAACATCAACCTCTTCATTTGGGGCCCACCACTACCACTTTATTTTTTTTATTCAATTTTCATTTCCAAATAAACTAAATTCATTTCATTCAAAATAAAAATACAATACATAACTTAATAAAAAACGTACGAAACATAAAATAAAGATACGAAAAAAAAAAAAAAAAAAAACATACGCAAGAAATACATCAAATTATAACGAAACTAATTATTTGGATTCTGTTGTTGAAATTGTGCCCATTGAAGTTGTTGCCAAACATGCTCGATGAGACATCATTGAAGCTTTGTGTGTTTGCGTTTATCATGTAGTTCTTTGGCTTTTTTTCTTTGTCCATGTCTGCTGTAAATTTGGTGTCGGAGAAATATACGTTTCAGCAATGTCGGATATCGCAAAGTTTTCATCTTTCAAAATCATGTTATGCATTATGATGCACGCGTACATGATTCTCCGTAACTTGCCAATAGTAAATGCACGCGCCGGTTGGGCAATGATATGCCAACGAACTTGGAGGACACCAAAAGCTCTTTCGATATCTTTTCGAGCACTTTCTTGTTTCGCTTTGAATGCGGCATTTTTTGGATTAGTTGCAACTGTAAATGACTTGACAAAAGATGCCCACTCCGGGTAAATTCCGTGAGCTAGATAATACCCTTGCTTAAATTTACACCCGTATACTTCAAACTCAAACTCAGGGGCGATGTCATCAAGCAAGTCGTCGAATAACGGAGAATTATTTAAAACCGTTAGATCATTATTCGCACCGCTACCCCAAAAAATGCATGCCAAATCCACAAATCGTATGAAGCAACGACTTCAAGCATTATAGTTGGATATTTTTTATCACCTCTATGAAATTGGCCTTGCCATTCTTTTGGACAGTTTTTCCATTCCTAGTGCATACAATCGATGCTCCCCAACATTCCCGGAAGCCCATAAACAGTGTTATGTGCATGGTATAAGTGACGAATGTCATCCTCATCGCAGTTTTCTTAAAACTCCTTAATAAATAGTTGGATTATGCACATAAGAAAAAAATCTGGCAATCGCGTGCGCGTGTTCACCTATTTGTAAATACTCATCTAATGCATTAGCGATATCCCGTAGCCAATTGGCGTAGGCACATGTGCATTTCATAATCACACTAAAACTCATTACACCCCTACCATCAGGTCGCACTCTAAAGAAATTAAAATACTTAGGAAGAGGATGATGAGTTTCAATATATGTTACAATACCTTGTACTAATTGTAGAAATAGACGGCAATTTCATACGAAATCGACGCCTAAAAATATGGTCCGTATATTTTGGGTTGTCACCAAAATAGTCGCAAGAAGGACGTGCTTCGTGCAATTTCCGTTCACGAGGGACATATTGACGACGCTTTGAAGGACCGGCTGCTTGTTCCTGCAACGTTTGTTCCGCCTCGAACTTTTTAATAAACATTTCTAGTTCCGTTAACTCTTCAAGGTCACTTTCGCCGGAATAAGATGATTCACTCGTGTAACTCATGTTTCAGCAAGTTTGAATGGTTTATTTTGATTGAATATGAAAAAAATTGTATGATATGTTATGTTAATTTATAGAGTGAGTGGTGGGTTTTTAAAAAAAATAAAAAATGATTATATCCATTTTACAACGGATAGTATTTGAAAAATTAAAACGTTATAAAACCTTTTGTCATAAACATTTGCTCGTCGTCACCACGATGAGCTAGCCGATGACGCCCCACGGCGAGGAGGTCAGTGTCACGGCGGGGCTCGGCGAAAAGCCACAATGGACGGCGAGCCTCAACGGCGAAGCCACACCGTGTGCTCTTACCTTGGTCGGGTGCCCTTTTTTCATGGCAGAGGAGTACGAGTGTGCTAATGATATAGATGTATGACACGTGGCAATGTAAATGATCCAACGGTTTGTAAATCGTTTTAGAAAACAGACCAATGAGACAAAACCGAAATTATTTGTGATTTTTGTTTGTTGGTTAAATACGAGTGTGGAAACCCGCGCGATGCAGCGGGATTGGCTTAAAAGGACTTACTTTGTAGCGACACTTAAACCTTATGGACTAATTTTGCCAGGTTGCTATAGTTAGCAATTAATTCTACAGGACCTACCTTGCAACGTCGCTTAAACCTCAGGGACTGTTTTTGCCAAGTTGTGAAACTTTGCTTTTAATGTCAAGGACTTATTTTGCAGCGCTACTTGAACCTCAGGGACTATTTTTGCCAAGTTGGGAAAGTTTGCAATTAATGCTTGTGTTTGCTAAGGAACCATGTACGGTTTTTAGTATATAAAGAGAATTACTACGTACTACTATGAAGTATGAAATCAATAACATGAATCTCGTAGGACATATATCACTTAAATACGTTAATAACATACAATGGTACAGTTTTTTAGAATGTCAAAATTGCGGTATATTCCGTGTGACATATTGTTGTGAAAGAAAGAGAGCAATAACTATGTGTAAGCTTTTGTTATAACATCATATGTGCATCATGTATCGTAGTACATGTATTGTAATATAACATTGGGTGTAATTTGAATCTGATTGCGTAACTATGTAACTTATCGTCTTGGGCTACTAATGTAAGGTCGTACTGCCAAAAACTTTTAAAAAATTGTAATACTTGACAACGTGCTATTAAACACTTCGCCTAAATATAAAAATGTCAAAACACGACCCGTCATTCAACTATAATTCTATAGATTTAATGAACAAATTCTGACCATTAACTTTTACGTCAAAATAAAAAAACACTTTTCATACTTTTTTTTTTAAATAAAATATTTTGCAAACAGTAAATTGTTAAATGAAAAAAATACATCATCGCGACAAGAATTTTTTATTTTTCAGTAGACGGGCACTTTGTTTTACTTTCGACAATTTTTTTTTTCGAGTTTTGTTTTAGCATTTGCGTATAAAAAAATCACATGTGATTTGTTATGTTAGAAATCACCTCTAATTTGCTATGTTATAAAAATCAACACTTATAAAAAGAATGTCGAAAGTATATAGAAGAGCTCTTTTTATAGAAAAATAATTTAATTCTCATCACGATAGTATGATTTTTTCGTGTAATAGTTAATGGTTTGTGAGATATTTAAATTTAAAAAAAAAAAAGATAAAAGTTTTTTGTTTTTTTTTAGTTTGATGAGAAAATGAATTACTAGATTTGTTAATTAAATTTTGAGTAAATTACACGGATCGTCCCTGTGGTTTACGTTGACTTTCAACTTTGGTCCTTTGACTTTTTTTTGCACAGATAGTCCCTAACTCCGAAACCTTTAACACTCATAGTCCTTTGACCAAACGACGTTAGATTTGACCGTTAACATCCCTCATGTGCGAGTCACATGAGGGTAGAATTGTCATTTTACTGACTTTTTTGAGTCCCATTCATCATCATCTTCCTATTTTCAGTTTCACTCCACCATTTCTTTCTAATTTCATCCCTCAATCTAATCTCATCACCATTCACCACCATAACCACTATCATTCACCCATCTCTTTAAAATTTCATATCTATAATTTCTATCATTATTCATCATACTCATCAATATTTTCACGAATTAATTACTAAAAACATATTTTTTTTATATATTCTTTTAAGATTGTACTTGTTTAATGGTATATACAAGACTATTTTCTTGGCTGGGCAATTTTTACTTTATATTTGAATATCTGGATTTATATCGTGAAACTGGTTAACATTTAGGAAATATTTTGGTTTAAAATCATTTTTGGCAACATTGAAACAAAACCATCCCACAGATTCATTAAAAAAAATAATAGTAAATAAAAAAATCATTTTCACTCATTTCGTATTTACTGATAAAACAAAAACCATCAATTTGGTATTTTTGTTAATACAAATAAACCGTTAAAACGTTTATTAATATTTAGCGATCTCTTTGTATTTTGTTGATAACAAATATAATGTTATCATAAGTAAAACTATAAGGATACATGTTATTTTTGTAAAGCATTTACATATAGTCATTTAATACAAATTGTTGTAATAATTCATTTGTTGTAATAGTTTATTAGGATGGGGTAAAAACCACAACCCATGACCCATACCCATGGAGTTAACCCATACCCATTTGACTAGATGCATTGCATCTATTAGATACATTGTATCTACTTAGATACCCATGGTTCAAACCATAACCCATGACCCGTAACCCAAAAACCCATGGGCAAGAGGGCGTCTCACGGATCCCTGGAGTTATACTAGACGGATCCCTCAAGCAAGGGATCCGAGGGATCCGTGCAACAGTAGCATGAATTTGCCTATAAATAGAGAGTCATTTCTTCATTTTTACTTACGCCTCTTCTTACTAACTCTCTCATATATTCTTACACTCTTCTAACAAAATATCACTTGATCTAGAGAGTTGTTCTTCTTTCTTCTATTGTGATTCTCATATAGGTCCTTCTCTAAGGCGAGATCACGAGCATTCTACAAGTCATCCAAGCAAGGGGTCCTTGATTGATTTATTCCTTCACAAGATTTCTGTAGCGAAGATCTTGTATTTCATATTTCACATATTTGTTCTGTTATAGTAGTGTTGGTTTGGTCCTCCGTGTTACGGACTCGATATTTAGCTTTGTACCAGAAAAAGGTGTAAGCAACGTTGTGAAGGCTTCTCCGCCAAGTTGAAGGAGTTTGTTGACATAGTGCTTGAACTCTCGAGTAGGTGACTCGGGGAGTGGAGTAGGTCAAGGAATGTGTCCTTGTAGCTGAACCACTATAAATCGGTTGTGTCATTTCTATCATTTACTTTACTTACTTTACTTGCATTACTCATAGATCTATACTATCTCCTCATTCATACGATTTCACATAACATCGAATCTAAAAGTTTTTGAAACTAACTTAAAATCGGCAAAACTATTCACCCCCCCCCCCTTCTAGTTTTCCACAATTGGCATCAAAAGCTAAGCTTATAAAAGTTTTAAAGTAAACCGTATTTTAAAAACTTTTCAATCACTATGGGTTCTAAAAATTACAAGGAAGGGAAATCCATGCAACGACGTCCACTACTTGAAACTAATGGTTTTATATATTGGAAAAATAGATTCGAAACGTATGTGAAGTCTAAAGATGTTGTTGGGAATTGCAGATTTGAAGATTACAAAACCACGAGCAAGAATGAAGAAAGAAGAAACAATGAGTGTCTGTTTTATAAATAGGTAGCTTTGTTAGTAAGCTACAATTAGGGTTTATGTAATCTCCCTCTCCTATATAAAGAGGGTAGGCATTTCGGTGATGGGCATCCATTCGATCCATCGTTTTCCATTTCATTTCATAGCAAACATCTCTAATGAGAGTCTAGACACACGATTATAGCGTGTGTACATTAGTTGTAGTAGTTTCTTTGATTTAATTAATAAAGAAAACCTTATTAGTGATATTGATTGTTATTATCATTCCGTTGTTTCATTCAATCAATCAATGTTACTCATACCCTAGTTGAGTCAAGATCTTGGATTCTACAATTGGTATCAGAGCCTCGTGGCTCTCGAACTAGGGTTTATAAGGTTTTCATGTTATTAGGGTTTGTGCAGCAGATGGGAGAAAAGAGGCAGCATGAAGCAGTTTTGATGATGAAGCAGATCTGATGATTTGGTTATTCATGGTATCGACTTTTGTTTCAGATTCAAACAGGTAACCTCGTACCAATATTGATTTTGTACTCCGTGTTATTGAATCAGTGGCTTTGTGTGAATTGATTAAATCTTATTGGTGGCTGTATTGATGGACCTACGCATTTTTTTCTGATTGGCCATCTAATTGGTGGTTTCAATTTTTAATCATACTGTTTGAATTAATTGGTGATCCAACGTTGGTATGATATTGGTCCCACACCTAATTGGCCAAGGTTGAATAATAGCATGATCTCGTGGGCTAGGGACGGTATATTATTTAGATTTCATTTAATTGATTTATATTTATTTGGTTAAATTCGAATGTAATTCTGATTTTTATTCGTTCTTGCTGAAGTTAATTGGCTAACGTGACCACGTCATTTTTGCTATTTTGTTTCTACTGATCATGCCATTGCTGATGGTCTTTGGGTCCCACGAGTTAGAATTGGTTTATTGGCTATCACTTGTTGCTGCTGAGGTTCACGTGGAAATTATTTTTGGTTGGTCGACAGTGTTCTTGTCTTGTGATATTGATTGGTCCCTTGGTCAAGCGAATCATAGTATTTTTTAGGTACTTATCACAGTGTTCAAATGATGGCTATTGGTTGGTTTGTGCGGTTGGTCATGTGGCTATGTATCATGATATTCGATTGATGAGATATTTAGTTGTGGGGCTATTGATTGACTCGTTCTACATTTTTTTGGGACTGCAGATTTATTATTGTTCCATCATCACATGGTAGAAAATTGGAGGTCATGAGAGTTGGTTTATATATTTGTACTGATTACTTTCTGGTCATACTGTTGCTGCTGGTTATACAGTGGGTCTACTTTGGTCATTTGTGATTAATACTGATGGGTGGACTGGCTTCTATACTGATTGGTCTCACGTTTGTACTAGTTTGTATATTGTTGTTCTCTTGTATTGTTTGTATTATTGGTTCACGTGAGTTCAATCATTTATTCTGGTCACTCGATTTTATTCCTACTGGTCAAAGTGGAAGAGTGATATGGGGCTATATATACTTTATGTTCCCACTGATCGGTTTATGCTGGTAGTATCGGTTGCTGCTGATTGGTTCCTACTGATATTGGTTTCTGCTGATTAGTTGCTACTGGTTGATTCCTACTGGTTGTTCTGGAGTTCCTACTGGTTGATCAGGTGCGTGTCTTATCATATCTCAAAGTGAGTCAGGCACTTTTGAGGTAACTTGTTTGTACTGTGTGGAACTAGAAGGGGGGGTTGAATAGTTTTGCCGATTTAAGTTGATTTCAAAAACTTTAGATTCGATATTATGTGAAATCGTATGGATGTTGAGAACGTGTAGATCTAATGATAATGCAAGCAAATAAATAAAGTTAAGGGATAGAAATGACACAACCGATTTATAGTGGTTCGGCTACAAGGTCACCTTCCTTGCCCTACTCCACTCCCCGAGTCACCTACTCGCGAGTTCAAGCACTATGTCAACAAACTCCTTCACTTGGCGGAGAAGCCTTCATAGCGTTGCTTACACTTTTTCCGGTACAAAGCTAGATACCGAGTCCTTAGCACGGTGGACCAAACCAACACAACTATTACACAACAAATATGTGAAATATCAAATACAAGATCTTCGCTAGAGAAATCTTGCGGAGTGACAAATAAATCAAGGACCCCTTGCTTGGATGACTTGTAGAATGCTCGTGATCTCGCCTTAGAGAAGGACCTATATGAGGATCACAAATAGAAAAAAAGAAGAACAACTCTCTAGATCAAGTGATCTATATGTTAGAAGAGAATGAGAGTGTATGAGAGATTTAGTAAGAAGAGGGGTGAGTTAGAATGAAGAAATGGCTCTCTATTTATAGGCAAATTTCTCCTCTGTTCCACGGATCCCACGGATCCCTCCCACTTGGGATTCGGCTAGTGTAATCCTAGGGATCCGTGGTCCGCTCCTCTTTGCCCATGGGTTTTTTTGGTTATAGGTTGGTCCATGGGTTTTCTTTAGATTCAATGTATCTAAGTATACATTGTATCTTGCCAACTTGGGTATGGGTTATGGTCCATTGGTTATGGTTTTTACCCATCCTAATAAACTATTACAACAAATGCTTAATTATTATATTTTTGTATTTAAATGGCTATATGTAAATGCTTTACAAAAATAACATGTATCCTTATAATTATACTTAAGATAACATTACATTTGTTATCAACAAAACACAAAGAGATCGCAAAATATTAATAAACGTTTTTACGATTTATTTGTATTAACAATCTCCCCTTTTTGTTGATGACAAAACATAATGTTATGATGAGTAAAACTTAAGAATAGATGCAAGTTTTGAAAGCCCCTAAGTTTTACTTCTTCTCCCCTTTTTGTCGAAACAAAAAGTTAACCCTTGGAAGAAATAAACAAACTCCTAACTCCCCTTGACGGTAGCTCCCCCTTGTTTGGGGCGTCAAGTGAAGAAAAATAAAATCCTACAAAAAGAAAGGTTAGTAACATGCTTATATAATCTTGTGGTTGCTGAGAATCAAGATTGGGAGCCAAGGTATGTAAACAAGGCCTTGTAATAAAACAACAAATTGTAGTGGTATGTATGCCACTTACAAGCATGTAAAAATAAGAACAAGACTTGTTCTTGAAAATGACTTCAAAGAAAAATAATACTAAAAGTAGAAAGTAGTAGTAGTGATTCCTTCCATGCTTGCATAAGGTTATGGATGGAGGTTTTGATGAGTAATGGTATTGATGCGATCAAGGATGAGGTTGAGTATGAAACGCATTTCTTCCCTAACTTCTATTGCAATTTTCCTAGTGGATTGGCAATGTTCACAATGTAAATGATGTGGGTAATGAGTGCGGAAGGTTTCCGGGTTGTTTTGATTTGAGTTATGCGGAAGTTGTGGTGGAAAAATAGGAAAATATGGATCAATATCCGGAATGTTAGTAAATGGTGGTGGAAAAGAACCTAGATGTTCTTGTAATGTGATGGGAGCTAATGGTGGTGATGTTTCAAGATCTTGAAAGATAGTATTTGGAGATGTGGGTGGTGTTGAAAAGACTATTTCTTTTTGTTTAGGTTGTTTAGATCTTGTTGGAGTCTTAAGGAGTTCCAAAAGAGTAACTTTAGGTGGTGATGAAGTTGGTGTACTTGTTGGTGATGAGGGAGGTGCTATAATGGAAGCATCTTGTGGTGAGTCATTTGTTGAGGATGAACCATTGGAGGTAGGTTTTGCTAAACAACAAGATCGGATACTAATCCGTGCGGATATCCTAGCATTTGTTTGTGGTATTTTGGATGGTGGAAGTAAAAAGGTTTGGATATCTTGATTGTTTGTACTAGATGATTCTCCTAAAGGGTTTTTGGATGACATGATGAAGTGTGTTTGTGAGTAGGAGATGGAGTATGCAAGCATTTTGGGAGTTCTATATATAGAAAAACAAAGCATTGTTACGAACGCTTGACCCAAAATATGGATTAAAATCTAATGATTAGATATGAATTCAAGGCATGTGATCATGAGAACACAAGCATTAAAGATCATACTCCCAAAAATGAAACAAATGTAGATTTTTCATCCAAAGTGAAAAAAAAATAGAAGTTGAAAAGACTTACGTTTTACGGATCCCACGGATCCTTCCTTGAGGATCCGTCCGGCATGAAGGGATCCGTGGATGGTGATTCGAGGCAGCACAAAAATTTTCCTTTTGGAAAAATTTTTGCCTAGTGTGTGCCTATATGCAAACTATTTGGAGTTTCGGTTATCTCGACCCCTAAAAAGAAATTGAAAATAAACTAGAAGTATAAAACCATCCTATTGAGATAACCCAAAAACACATATTTAGTACATGAGTGCGTAATTTTATGTTATCAATGCTCCTAATTCATTGTTGCTTAAATGAATGTACCCGAAAACACATATTAGTTATGTGTCCCTTTAGCATTCAAAAGACATGAGATGCAATGAAAACGGGTTTTTACTTTGTATTAATAATGAAAAGCGATTTGTCCTAGACGTGAGAAATTGCTTTTGTGAAATTGATACGGGAAGGTATCATTTTTTTTAGAAAACATTGTGAAAGTAGGCTTTCTTTGAATAAGAAAAAAAATAAGAAAACTATAAGTGTAAAAACTCATCTTGGGTTTTGAAAATTTCCGTATTGTTTGTGAGTTGTGCGTGAAATAGAAATCCTAGACTCAGAAAGAAGAAGGCTAGTGTTTACATACCTTGTAGAGTCAATTAAGTTACGACGTTTGTTCCATTAGACCAAGACCAAGGCGAAGTAGGTTGAATTGTTCCCGCTTCAACGGTTTGGTGAGGGCGTCGGCTATGTTGTCTTCGGATGCTACCTTCTCAATAGAGATGTTCCCCTTTTGAACATTGTCTCTTAGGAAGTGATGACGAATCTCTATATGGTTTGTGCGAGAATGTAATACTGGATTCTTGCTTAAGTCTATTGCACCTTTGTTGTCACATAGGATGGCTATGTCGCTTAGATGGATGTCGTAGTCTACTAACACTTGTTTCATCCATAGTGCTTGTTGGCATGCTTTGCGGCGGAGGCGTACTGCTTCGGTTGTTGATATTGCAAGTGCCGTTTGTTTCTTAGAAAACCATGATGTTAAACAACATCCCATAAAAGTACATACCCCACTTGTACTTTTTCTATCAACGTAATCAACTGCATGGTCAGAATCTGCATATACAATTGTTTCTACTCCCGTGCCCTTAGGATACCATAATCCTAATTGTGTTGTACCCTTAATATATCTAAATATCCTTTTACGGCTTCTAGGTGTGATATTTTAGGGTCTTCTTGAAACCTAGCACATAAGCAAACACTAAACATGATATCCGGCCTACTTGCCGTGAGGTAGAGGAGGCTACCTATCATGCCACGGTATTTAGTATTATCTACTGGTTCTCTGTCTTCATCTTTTGTGAGTTTGGTGTTGGATGACATTGGAGTCCTAATTGGTTTTGACTCTTCTAGACCGAATTTCTTTAACATCTCCTTGATGTATTTAGATTGATTGAAGAAGATACCATCTTCTACTTGTTTTATTTGTAGACCAAGAAAGAAACTAAGTTCTCCCATCATACTCATCTCGAACTCGTCATGCATGATTTTAGAGAAATCATCACACATGTCTTGACAAGTGGATTCGAATATAATATCATCTACATATATTTGTACTATGATTATATGTGACTCTCTTTTCTTAGTAAAAGTGTGTTGTCAACTAACCCCATGGTGTAGTTGTGTTTAACTAGAAATGACTTGAGTCTATCATACCAAGCTTTTGGAGCTTGTTTAAGACCATAAAGGGCTTTCTTTAATTTATACACATGTTTGGGTTTTCAAAATCAATGAAGCCCGGAGGTTGAGCTACATATACTTCTTCATTTATGAAACCATTTAGAAAAGCGCTTTTGACATCCATTTGATAAAGCTTTAGATCATTAGCACAAGCATAAGCAAGAAGTATTCTTATAGACTCTAATCTAGCCACGGGAGCGTAGGTCTCATCAAAGTCTATTCCCTCTTGTTGGTTATACCCTTGAGCAACGAGTCTAGCCTTGTTCCTAGACACTACTCCGTTTGCATCTAATTTGTTTTAATAAACCCATTTGGTTCCTATTATGGTTTGATTACTAGGTGGAGGGACAAGTGTCCAAACATCATTAGAAACAAATTGATTTAGTTCTTCTTGCATAGCCATTACCCAACTTTCATCTTTTATGGCTTCTTGTGTATTCTTAGGTTCTAAGGTTGGAACGAAACAAAACAAGCTACTTTGGTTTTGAACTTGAGACCTTAATGTTCGTTCGTTTAGTTTTCCTATGACTTTATCTACGGGGTGATCTTTGGACTCTTTAATGTTTATTATTTCATCACTTAGAGGTTCTTCTTCTTCACTTATCCTTTTCTTTATTACTATGGCTTCACTTTCTATAATCTCGTCATCGACAAGAGGTGGAGAGGGTTTGGGTGGACTTTCATCAAATTTTATATTTAATGACTCTTCTACCTTCATTGTTTCTTTGTTTAATATGGCGTAAGCTTTGCTATTTGGCGAATAACCTAAAAGATACCTTCGGTTGATTTAGGATCAAATTTTGTAAGGTAATCTTTAGTGTTAAGAATAAAACATTTACTACCAAAGACTCTAAAGTGATTTAACGTAGGCTTTTTGCCTCGAAGTAACTCATATGGAGTTTTTCCTAAGATTGGTCTAATCAAGACTCGGTTGAGTATATACGTTGAAGTATCAATGGCATTACACCAAAACTTTTGAGGTATGGATTGTTCATTAAGCATGGTTCGACTCATTTCTTGTAGAGTTCTATTCTTTCTTTCTACTACCCCATTCGATTGTGGAGTGCGTGGAGCCGAGAAGTTGTGAGTAATACCATTAGCGTCACAAAATGCTCCGAATTGCACTTCATTATCGAATTCCCTACCATGATCCGTCCTAATAGACACTATGGGACTTCCTAGTTGTCTTTGGATCTTTTTGCTTAATATTTCAAAATAGTTAAAGGTTTCCGTTTTGTTCTTTAAAAATTTTGTCCATGTATACCTAGAGTAGTCATCCACTATTACCAAAGTATAGTAGTTGCCTCCATAACTTTGGATAGCGGATGGACCAAATAAATCCATATGTAGTAATTCTAGACACCTAGTTGTGGACACCATGTTTTTAGCTTTATGACTTGAATGAGCTTGTTTTCCTACATTACAAGCATCACAAAAATGATGTTCATATTTTAACTTAGGTAGATCTCTTACTAGATCTTTGCATGATAGCGATTGAAGAAGTCGCATGTTGGCGTGACCCAATCTTCGATGCCATAAGGTCGAAGTATCATCCATAGAGGTAAGACATAGTTTGTCTTTAGGTTCATTTCCTATTTTAATGACATAGACTCCATGTTTCCTAATTCCTCTTCCTATGGTTATGCCATTTTTAAGTATCTTACTACCGGTTTCGGTGAAAAGTACATTGCACTTTTTATCACATATTTGTCCTATACTTAAGAGATTAAAGTTTAGGTTTTCTACGTGACACACATCGTTAATGGTTAGAGATTTGTTAGAAATCGTACCTTTACCGATGATTCTACTTTTGCTATTTCCAAACACCACATTACCTCCATTAATGGATTCATATGTGGAGAATAGATCTCTATTGCGGTCATGTGCCTCGTGCACCCGCTATCCTTGACCCATTCATCGGGGTCTAGGTCGACCTTTAAGCACACCTAACACAATAATAAACTCAAAAGTTTGGTCCCCATTTGTTCATGGGTCCATTAGTGTTAAACATTCATGTTAGACATGTATAGATAAGATGAGTATGCATTCCATGGAGCAAAGTTTTGAAAAGGAAAACCGTTGTGCATGTTTTGATTCCGTCCCATTTGATGGTTACTTTTTGGGTAAACATTATTAGGTCTCCTAAATGAGTTAGGTTTTGACAAAGATGAAGCTTTGTTTCTTGCAAAAGTAGGATTATATTTTGGAGGTGGTTGTCTAGTGATGACATGATTTGGTTTCTTCCTATTAACTATGACAAACTCAGTTCTAGATGAAGAAGCTACATTATTGCTAATGTTTGCTACAGCAGATCCACGGATCCTTTTTTCTACACTAGGCGGTTCCCTTTTTAGGGGATCCGTGGGATCCGCCACAACAGTGGCTGGTTTTTCTAGTTTCTTAACAAATTTTGTTTCTTTACTTTCACTAGTTGATGGATCAAGTTGTTGACTACCTAGACCCTTTTGATTGTTACCGGTTTTAACGCTATCGAGTATTGTATCTAAAGTGTTCGTGCTCATTCTAGCAATTTTAGAATCTAAGTGATCCACTAGTGTTTGAAGTTGAACTCAAAGTTCACATTCACCACTTGCTATTTTACCTTTCTCTAAACATTTTAGTTTTGCTTTTAATTCTATGACTTCTTTATCTAAACGTTTATTTTGACTCTTTAAAAGCTTGTTTTTGTTAACTAGTTTTAAGCTAATATTGCATAGTTTATCATATTCATTATGCAATGAGTCGTCATCAAGTGATGAGCTACTATAGTATTCGAGACATACCTCGTCATTTGCCATAAGACAAATTTCTTCATCCTCCTCGTCGCTCATTCCCCACGTGCCGCTCACGAGCGCCTTTTGATCATCCCGTTTGGGACACTTACTAATAAAGTGGTTTGGGTCCCCACACTTAAAGCAAGTACGATCATCCTTTGGCTTCTCGTCCTCTTTGCTTTTCCGAAAGCCTTTCTTATCGTCATATGGTTGTTTGACGTATCTACCCTTTCTTCTAAAGAACTTTTTAAAGTTCCTTACCGCCATAGCGTACTCTTCGTCGTCACTACTCGAAGATGAGTTCTCCTCATCGCTCGAAGCCTTTTTGGCTTTAAGGGCAAGAGATTTATGTTTCCCTTTCACCTTTGAGGCTTCGGAATCTTTAGCAAGGACAAGCTCGTAGACTTTTAGGTTGCCTATGAGTTCATCGAGGGTGAGGATTGTCAAATCTTTTGACTCTTCGATTGCCGTCACCTTGGATCTCCACTTTGATGGAAGTGCCCTTAGATATCTCCTAACATGGTTAAGGCTAGAAAAAGATTCATCAAGTGCTTGTAAAGATGTAATAATAGTATTAAAGTTAGCAAATGAATGATCTATAGTTTCCTCATCCGATATTGAAAATTGTTCATATTGTTGAACAAATAAATCAATTTTATTATTTTTAACTTGTTGGTTGCCTTGATGAGTTACAACTAAAGAATTCCAAATTTCTTTAGAGGTTTTAAGCATAGAAATTCTTTCGAATTCCTTTTTCGGTAAAGCATTATATAAAACCATTTTGCTTCACTATTTTTAGAAAGCTTTTCTTCATTTCATCATTTAGTTTATCATGAGGTATGTGAACTAAATTTCCTTTATCATCATTTGAGGTAGCCTCAAAATCACCTTCAACAATAATGTATCAAAGATCAATATCTTTAGACTCCACATATGTTTCGAATCTATTTTTCCAATATATAAAACCACTAGTTTCAAGTAGTGGTGGTCGTTGCATAGATTGCCCTTCCTTATAATTTTCTGAACCCATAGTGATCGAAAAGTTTTTAAAATAAAATGTTATTTTAAAACTTTTATAAACTTAGCTCTTGATGCCAATTGTGGAAAACTAGAAGGGGGGGTTGAATAGTTTTGCCGATTTAAAGTTGATTTCAAAAACTTTAGATTCGATATTATGTGAAATCGTATGGATGTTGAGAACGTGTAGATCTAATGATAATGCAAGCAAATAAATAAAGTTAAGGGATAGAAATGACACAACCGATTTATAGTGGTTCGGCTACAAGGTCACCTTCCTTGCCCTACTCCACTCCCCGAGTCACCTACTCGAGAGTTCAAGCACTATGTCAACAAACTCCTTCACTTGGCGGAGAAGCCTTCACAACGTTGCTTACACTTTTCCGGTACAAAGCTAGATACCGAGTCCTTAGCACGGTGGACCAAACCAACACAACTATTACACAACAAATATGTGAAATTTCAAATACAAGATCTTCTGAGAAATCTTGCGGAGTGACAAATCAATCAAGGACCCCTTGCTTGGATGACTTGTAGAATGCTCGTGATCTCGCCTTAGAGAAGGACCTATATGAGGATCACAAATAGAAAGAAAGAAGAACAACTCTCTAGATCAAGTGATCTATATGTTAGAAGAGAATGAGAGTGTATGAGAGATTTAGTAAGAAGAGGGGTGAGTTAGAATGAAGAAATGGCTCTCTATTTATAGGCAAATTTCTCCTCTGTTCCACGGATCCCACGGATCCCTCCCACTTGGGATCCGGCTAGTGTAATCCTAGGGATCCGTGGTCCGCTCCTCTTTGCCCATTGGTTTTTTTGGTTATGGGTCATGGGTTATGGGTTGGTCCATGGGTTTTCTTTAGATCCAATGTATCTAAGTATACATTGTATCTAGCCAACTTGGGTATGGGTTATGGTCCATGGGTTATGGTTTTTACCCATCCTAATAAACTATTACAACAAATGCTTAATTATTACATTTTTGTATTTAAATGGCTATATGTAAATGCTTTACAAAAATAACATGTATCCTTGTAATTATACTTAAGATAACATTACATTTGTTATCAACAAAACACAAAGAGATCGCAAAATATTAATAAACGTTTTTACGGTTTATTTGTATTAACATGTACTTTAATGGTGTGACAAAGACTTGATAAATCTAGCGAAGGGGTGAGATCTACAGACTAAGGTACTTAATGCGCACATTTCCTAACACTTTAAGGAGTTACGTTGTAGTGCTCAGTGTTAGTAAAGGGGTGTGATCTACATAAGGTGCTTAATGCTCACATTTGCTATCACTTTAACGAGTCTCGTTGTTGTGCTCAGTGTCTCATAATTAATTGAGGGTTTATCAAGATTTGGAGTCACATGGATAGTGCAAGATATAAGATGCCTACGTTGATGTTTCTACTGGTTCTCCGTTCCTACTGGTAGACTATTTTGATGTTGCTGCTGATTTGACTTTTCTGCTGCTGCGCTTTATTTCTTTTGTTTAGTAGTTAAAAAAAAACAATTGAGATGGTTCGTATAATTTTAAAGGGAAGCTTATTGTTTATATACTTACCATCTCCATGCATCACTTGAGAGGAAGCGTCTACAAGTTGCACAAGACCCCTATTAGAAAAAAGGGGAAGCAGATCTATGATGTGCAACTTATTATTTGTGATGACATGTTTTACCGTTGTTTCTTCATACAGGTTGTTTTGTACTATCAAGAAACTGGAACTTAATCTAGTCAAATTCCAGTTTAGGGGAAGATTGTTGGGAATTGCAGATTTGAAGATTACAAAACCACGAGCAAGAATGAAGAAAGAAGAAACAATGAGGGTCTGTTTTATAATTAGGTAGCTTTGTTAGTAAGCTACAATTAGGGTTTATGTAACCTCCATCTCCTATATAAAGAGGGTAGGAATTTAGGTGATGGGCATCCATTCGATCCATCCTTTTCCATTTCATTTCATAGAAAACATCTCTAATGAGAGTCTAGACACACGAATATAGCGTGTGTACATTAGTTGTAGTAGTTTCTTTGTTTTAATTAATAAAGAAAACCTTATTAGTGATATTGATTGTTATTATCATTCCGCTGTTTCATTCAATCAATCAATGTTACTCATACCCTAGTTGAGTCCAGATCTTGGATTCTACAGATATTAATCTTTGGTACATCATTGTTGAAGGCGATTTTGAAGCCACTGCAAAAGATGAAAATGGAAATTTAGTTAACATACCTCATGATAAACTCACCGATGATATTAAGAAAAAGCTTTCCAAAAATAGTGAAGCTAAAATGGTTTTATATAATGCGTTACCCAAAAAGGAATTTGAAAGAATCTCCATGCTTAAAACCTCTAAAGAAATTTGGAATTCTTTAGTTGTAACTCATTAAGGTAATCAACAAGTGAAAAACAATAAAATAGATTTATTTGTTCAACAATATGAACAATTTTCAATATCGGATGAGGAAACTATAGATCAATCTGTTGCTAACTTTAATACTATAATTACATCTTTACAAGCACTTGATGAATCTTTCTCTAGTCGTAATCATGTTAGGAAATATCTAAGGGCACTTCCATCCAAGTGGAGATCTAAGGTGACGACAATCGAAGAATCAAAAGACTTGATAATCCTCACCCTTGATGAACTCATAGGCAATTTAAAGGTCTATGAGCTTGTCCTTGCTAAAGATTCTGAAGCCTCAAAAGTGAAAGAGAAGCACAAATCTCTTGCCCTTAAAGCCAAGAAGGTCTCAAGCGATGAAGAGAACTCCTCTTCGGATAGTGATGACGAGAAGTATGACATGGCGATAAGGGACTTCAAAAAGTTCTTTAGAAGAAAGGGAAGATACGTCAAACAACCATATGACGACAAGAAAGGATTCCGGAAAAGCAAAGAGGACGAGAAGGCAAGGGATGATCGCGCTTGCTTTAAATGTGGGGACCCAAACCACTTTATTAGTAAGTGTCCCAAACGTGATGATCAAAAAGCATTCGTGAGCGGTTCGTGGGGAATGAGCGAGGAGGAGGACGAAGAAATTTGTCTCATGGCAAATGACGAGGTATGTCACGAATACTATAGTAGCTCATCATTAGATGATGACTCATTGCATAATGAATATGATAAACTTTGCAAAATTAGTTTAAAAGTAATCAACAAAAACAAGTTTTTGAAAAACCAAAACCAACGTTTAGAAAAGGAAGTCATAGAGTTAAAGGCAAAATTAAAACGTCTAGAAAAGGGGAAGATAGCAAGTGGCGAATGTGAACTTTGCGTTCAACTTCAAACACTAGTTGATCATCTAGACTCTAAGATTGCTAGAATGAACACTAATACCCTAGATATGATATTGTATAATGTTAAAACAAAGAAACACAATTCGTAAAAGCAATAGAAAAACAAACCACTGTAGTCAGAGATCCCACAAAAAGGGAGGCTAGTGTATCTGACGAGGGATCCGTGGGTGCTGAAGCAAACAGTGGTAATAATATAGCTTCCTCATCTAGAACTGATTTTGTTATTGTTAATAAGAAGAAACCAACCCATGTTACCATTAGACAACCACCTCCAAGACATAATCAAAGTTTTACAAGAAACAAAGGTTCATCATTTTCAAAACCGAACACATCTAGGAGACCTAATAATGTCTATCCGAGAAGTAACCATCAAATGGGATGGAATCCAAATATGCAAAATGGTTTTCCATTCCAAAACTTTGCACCGTGGAACGCACACTCACCTTATCCATATATGTCTAACATGAATGGAATGTTTAACACTAATGGACCCATGAACAAATGGGGACCAAACTTTTGAGTTAATTGTTTTCTTAGGTGTACTTAAAGGTCGACCTAGATCCGGATGAGTGGATCAAGGATAGCGGGTGCACGAGGCACATGACCGGCAACAAAGATTTATTCTCCACATATGAATCCTTCAATGGAGGAAATGTGGTATTTGGAAATAGCAAAAGTAAAATCATCAGTAAAGGTACGATTTCTAACAAATCTCTAACCATTAACGATGTGTGTCACGTAGAAAGCCTAAACTTTAACCTCTTAAGTATAGGACAAATATGTGATAAGAAGCGCAACGTACTTTTTAACGAAACCGGTAGTAAGATATTAAAAATTGGTATTACTATAGGTAGAGGAATTAGGAAACATGGAGTCTATGTCATTCAAATTGGTAATGAACCTAAAGACAAACTTTGTCTTACTTCTATGGATGATACTTTGACCTTATGGCTTTGAAGATTGGGTCATGCCAATATGCGACTTCTTCAATTGCTATCATCCAAAGATCTAGTAAGAGATCTACCAAAATTAAAATATGAACATCACTTTTGTGATGCTTGTAACGTAGGAAAACAAGTCCATGCTAGTCACAAAGCTAAAAACATGGTCTTTACAACTAAGTGTCTAGAATTACTACACATGGATTTATTTGGTCCATCCGCTATCCAAAGTTATGGAGGCAACTAATACACTTTGGTTATAGTGGATGATTACTCTAGGTACACATGGACTAAATTTTTAAAGAACAAAACTAAAACGTTCAATTACTTTGAAATATTAAGTAAGAAAATCCAAAGACAATTAGGAAGTCCTATAGTGTCTATTAGAACGGATCATGGTAGGGAATTCGATAATGAAGTGCAATTTGGAGCTTTTTGTGACGCTAATGGTATTACTCACAACTTCTTGGCTTCTCGCACTCCGCAATCGAATGGGGTAGTTGAAAGAAAGAATAGAACCCTACAAGAAATGAGTCGCACCATGCTAAATGAGAAATCCATACCACAAAAGTTTTGGTGCAATGCCGTTGATACTTCAACGTACATACTTAATCGAGTCTTAATCAGACAATTTTTAGGTAAAACTCCATACGAGTTACTTCGAGGCAAAAATCCTACGTTAGATCACTTTAGAGTCTTTGGTAGCAAATGTTTTCTACTTAACACTAAAGATTACCTTACAAAATTTGATCCTAAATCAACCGAAGGTATCTTTTTAGGTTACTCTCCTAATAGCAAAGCTTACGTCATATTAAATAAAGAAACAATGAAGGTTGAAGAGTCATTAAACGTAAAATTTGATGAGAGTCCACCCAAACCTACTCTACCACTTGTCGATGACGAGATTGTCGAGAGTGAAGCTATTGTAATAAAGAAAAAGACAAACGAAGAAGAAGAAACTTTAAATGATGAAATCATAAATATTAAAGAGTCCAAAGATCACCCCGTAGATAAGGTCATAGGAAAGTTAAACGAAAGAACCTTAAGGTCTCAAGTCCAAAACCAAAGTAGCCTATTTTGTTTTGTCTCAACCATATAACCTAAGAATACACAAGAAGCCATAAAAGATGAAAGTTGGGTAATGGCTATGCAAGAAGAGTTAAATCAATTTGTTTCTAACGATGTTTGGACACTCGTCCCTCCACCTAGTAATCAAACCATAATAGGAACCAAATGGGTATATATAAACAAGTTAGATGCAAACGATGTAGTGTCTAGAAACAAAGCTAGACTCGTTGCCCAAGGGTATAATCAACAAGAAGGAATAGACTTTGATGAGACCTATGCCCCCATGGCTAGATTAGAGTCTATAAGAATACTTCTTGCTTATGCTTGTGCTAATGATCCTAAGCTTTATCAAATGGATGTCAAAAGTGTTTTTCTAAATGGTTTTGTTAATGAAGAAGTATATGTAGCTCAACCTCCGGGTTTCATCGATTTTGAAAAACCTAAACATGTGTATAAGTTAAAGAAAGCTCTTTACGGTCTTAAACAAGCTCCAAAAGCTTGGTATGATAGACTCAAGTCATTCTTAATCAAAAACAGCTACACCATGGGGTTAGTTGATAACACACTTTTTACTAAGAAAAGAGAGTCACATATAATCATTGTTCAAATATATGTAGATGATATTATATTCGGATCTACTTGTCAAGACATGTGTGATGATCTCTCTAAAATCATGCATGATGAGTTCGAGATGAGTATGATGGGAGAACTTAGTTTCTTTCTTGGTCTACAAATCAAACAAGTAAAAGATGGTATCTTCTTTAATCAATCTAAATATATAAAGGAAATGTTAAAGAAATTTGGTTTAGAAGAGTCAAAACCCATAAGAACACCAATGTCATCCGACACTAAACTCACAAAAGATGAAGACTGCGAATCCGTTGATAACACAAAATACCGTGGCATGATTGGTAGTCTTCTCTACCTTCCGGCTAGTCGGCCGGATATCATGTTTAGTGTTTGTCTATGTGCTAGGTTTCAAGAAGATCCTAAAACATCACATCTAGAAGCCGTCAAAAGAATATTTAGATACATTAAAGTGCGACTCAATTAGGATTGTGGTATCCTAAAGTGCGGGGTAGAAACAATTGTATATGCAGATTCTGACGATGCAGGTGATTATGTTGACCGAAAAAGTACAAGTGGGTTATGTACTTTTATGGGATGTTGTTTAACATCTTGGTTCTCAAAGAAGCAAACGACATTGGCCATATCTACAACCGAAGCCGAATATGTATCCGCCGGCAAAGCATGCCAACAAGCACTATGGATGAAACAAGCGTTAGTTGACTACGACATTTACCTAAGTGACATAGCAATTCTATGTGACAACAAAGGTGCTATCGGCTTAAGCAAGAATCCGGTATTGCACTCTTGCACCAAGCATATAGAGATTCGTCATCACATCTTAAGATAAAATGTTCAAAAGGGGAACATCTTTATTGAGAAAGTAGCATCCGAAGACAACATAGCCGACGTCCTCACCAAACCGTTGAAGCGGGAACAATTCAACCTCATTCGTCTTGGTCTTGGTCTCATGGAGCAATCATCGTAATTAGTTTTTAAACTCTACAACGTATGTAAACACTAGCCTTCTTCTTTCTGAGTCTAGGATCTCTATTTCACACACAACTCACAAGCAATACGGGAATTTTCAAAACCCAAGATAAGTTTTTTTTTTCTAACTCATACTTTCATAGTTTTCTCTTATTTTTCAAGACAAATACCTCTTGCAAACACGTAATTGCATACCTATTTTTTTTTCTCACTCAAGAATAAATGTTTTCTCACACAAAGAAATCTCTTTTCAAAATGTTTTTCTAAAAGGATACCTCTTCCCGTATCACTTTCATAAAAGCTATTTCTCACGTCTAGGAAAAATCGCTTTTTCATTATTAATACAAAGTAAAAACCCGTTTTCATTTCATCTCATGTCTTTTGAATGCTAAAGAGGACACATAACTAATATGTGTTTTCTGGTACATTCATTTAAGCAACAATGAATTAGGAGCACTCAGGTTATCTCACATAATAGTGTGCTTTTTCACTTCTAGTTTGTTTTTCTTTTCTTTTTAGGTGTCGAGATAACCGCAACTCCAAGTGGTTTACATATAGGCACACACTAGGCACAAATGTTTCCAAAAGGAAAATTTTGAGCTGCCTGAGTCACCAGTACCATGGATCCCAGCCTTAATGTTGGACGGTTCCCTCAAGGGAAGGATCCGTGGGATCCGTGAGATTGAAGCTAAATTTATCTTCTATTTTTCTCACTTTAGATGAAAAATTCAATATTTTCATTATTTTTTATCATATTTTTGGAGTATGTTACTTAATGCTTGTGTTCTCATGATCACATGCCTTAAATTCATATCTAATCATTAGATTTTAATCCACATTTTGGGTCAAGCATTCATTACAATGCATTATTTTTTTTATAAATAGGATTCCCAAAATGCTTGCATATTCATCACTCTCAACCTCACAAACAAACATCATCATGTCATCCAAAACGTCTTCCAACATAGATGAATCACCTAGTGCAAACAGTCCCTTTCAAGAAATCCAATATTTTGTCCTCCCACCTTCCAAATTACCACAACCAAGATCTAGAAAATCCGCACGGATTAGCGTCCGACCTTGTTGCCTAACAAAACCATCATCAAGTGGTTCATCACCAACCACTCACTCACCACAAAATGCTTCCATTATAGCACCTCCTTCATCTCCAACAAGTACACCAACTTCATCACCCATCAAATCCCCACCTAAGGTCACTCTTTTGAAACTCCTTAGGACTCCAACAAGATCTCAACAAACCAGGCAAAAAGAACTAGTCTTTTTGACACCTCCCACTTCTCCAAACACAATCTTCAAAGACCTTGAAACCTAACCACCTTTAGCTCCCATTGTGCTACAAGAACATCTAGGTTCTTTTCCACTACCACTTCCGAACATTCCGGAATTTGATCCGTATTTTCCAACTTTTCCACCACAACTTCCGCATCTCACAAATCAAAATAACCCGAAAAACTTCCACACTCATTACCCACATCACTTACATTGTGAACATTGCCAATCCACTAGGGATCTTGCAATAGAAATTAGGGAAGAAATGCGAGTCATACTTAACCTCATCCTTGATCGCATCAACATCATCACTCACCAAAACCTCCATCCTTAACCTTATGCAAGCATGGAAGGAATCATTTTTAGTATTTTATTTTGAGTCATTTTTAGAACAAGTCTTGTTCTTAGTTTTACATGCTTGTATGTGGCATAAATACCACTACACTTTGTTATTTTATTACAAGGCTTTGTTTACATACCTTGGCTCCCAATCTTGATTCTCGTCAATCATAAGATTATTTATGCATGTTACTACTAACTTTTGCTTTGTAGGTAAATTTATGTTTCTCACTTGACGCCCCATTCTAGGGGGAGCTACCATCAAGCGGGGTTAGAGATTCGTGGACTATTTTTCACATTTTTATTTCTTCATTAGGGTCACTTTTTGTTTCGACAAAAAGGGGGGAAAAGAAGTAAAACTTATGCTTTCAAAACATACATCTAATCTTAAGATTTACTCATCATAACATTATGTTTTGTCATCAACAAAAAGGGGGAGATTGTTAATATAAATAAACCGTAAAAACGTTTATTAATATTTAGCGATCTCTTTGTGTTTTGTTGATAACAAATATAATATTATCATAAGTAAAACTATAAGGATACATGTTATTTTTGTAAAGCATTTACATATAGTCATTTAATACAAATTGTTGTAATAATTCATTTGTTGTAATAGTTTATTAGGATGGGTAAAAACCACAACCCATGACCCATACCCATGGAGTTAACCCATACCCATTTGACTAGATGCATTGCATCTATTAGACACATTGTATCTACTTAGATACCCATGGTTCAAACCATAACCCATGACCCATAACCCAAAAACCCATGGGCAAAGAGGAGCGTCTCACGGATCCTTGGAGTTATACTAGACGGATCCCTCAAGCAAGGGATCCGTGGGATCCGTGGAACAGTAGCATGAATTTGCCTATAAATAGAGAGCCATTTCTTCATTTTTACTTATCCCTCTTCTTACTAACTCTCTCATATATTCTTACACTCTTCTAACAAAAGATCACTTGATCTAGAGAGTTTTTCTTCTTTCTTCTATTGTGATTCTCATATAGGTCCTTCTCTCAGGCGAGATCACGAGCATTCTACAAGTCATCCAAGCAAGGGGTCCTTGATTGATTTGTTCCTTCACAAGATTTCTGTAGCGAAGATCTTGTATTTCATATTTCACATATTCGTTGTGTTATAGTAGTGTTGGTTTGGTCCTCTGTGTTACGGACTCGGTATTTAGATTTATACCGGAAAAAGGTGTAAGCAACGTTGTGAAGGCTTCTCCGCTAAGTTGAAGGAGTTTGTTGACATAGTGCTTGAACTCTCGAGTAGGTGACTCGGGGAGTGGAGTAGGGCAAGGAAGGTGTCCTTGTAGCCGAACCACTATAAATCGGCTGTGTCATTTCTATCCTCTACTTTACTTACTTTACTTGCATTACTCATAGATCTATACTTTCTCCTCATTCATACGATTTCACATAACATCGAATCTAAAAGTTTTTGAAACTAACTTAAAATCGGCTTAAACTATTCAACCCCCCCTTATACTTTTTCACAATTTTCAAGTCAACAGATCTGTGGTATCATAAAGGTTTTTCCCCAACAGATCTGTAGTATTTTCAAGATCTCAAATTTGGTATATTCAAGACAATAGATTTTTTTAGATCTTTACCAAAAACCATCATAGATCTTGAAATCAAAAACAAAAACAAACACAAAAAAAATTCACCTACCCGAGACCTTGTATAAGATCTTGAAGCTGAAAACTTGTGACTTCATCATGGGTTACCACATACGAATTTTTGATGGATTAGACGTGGTGATGGCGGCGTTGTAACAGTAGTTTGCGACAGTCGGTTGGTGGTGGTGGATGGTGTCCCTGTGGTTTGCATTGATGATGATGGTGTCATGGTGGGTTTCATGCTGATGGTGTCGTAGTGGTGGCGGAGGGTGTCGTGTGATTTGGTCAAGCATTGGAGCAACAATCGGGAGCTTGATTTGGTGTAGTAGATGAAGGTTTTATAATTTTGTTGTTTAGGGTTCTTTGAGGATACAAGTGTTTGATTTAATTTGATTTTACGTGTTAGATTTTTTTTGTTCTTGATGATGATTATGATTTGGGTTAAAAGATGACTTATGTGTTTTATTGTTACTGATGATAGTAATGAAGGGTATATAACTGAACACACGACTCAATCCAAACATGATTCTTAGATATTTTATTTATAGATACAAGTGGCAAATGTAAAAGGACGAAAATACCCTTACAAGATAAGACTTAACGGTCGTTAACAAGGGCCGTTAGAAGGAGGGACCAACGGTACATAACGTTTTGCATTTAAAGACGGACGGATAGCGTTTTTGGTCAAAGGACTAAATTTGTCGGTCAATGTAAACCACAAGGACGAACCATGTAATTTACTCTTAAATTTTTAAAGAATTTGTAGTATACGTTAACTTCTCTCTTTTGTCGTTTCATTTGGAAAGATTAAGACTACCAGTAAGTTAAATCCATTAAATAGTAAAAGAGAAGCTTCACATTTTGTTTCTTAAAGTGGAAAAGAACAAAAACTTAGAAACATAAGTGTCACCAAAGAAGGCCAAGGATGAAAACTTGCCAAATTTATAAATGAAAATTTTACATCAATAGTTAACTTGGTACGCTTTAAATTATGGTTTTTTCATTGTTGTAAGAGATTTCGATCTTGATATAACACTATAAAGGAAAAATAATTCGGATCTTACGTAGGATCTTAACAAGCTTAAGGTCTTATAAGATTTCGATCTTGACTATAAAATCTTAAGATCTAATTCATTCCGATCTTAATTTTTTTGAACCATAAACTAAAATTACAAAGTTATGGATTATGTTTTATTAAATTTTATAAAAACATGTTAATCTTGTTAAACATTCCATATTCATAATTCAGGATAATATTTTCATGAAACATTTATATAATTTTGTGTTCATGATATACAATAATTCATAGATTTGAATAATATTATTGATGACGTATAGTCTACATCCTGGTCATGAACCCGACCAATGAACGATACTAACAATTAGGCCCAGTACGCATGGGCTACCCGGTAACGGTTTGGGTTCACGAAGGCCCAAACCCAAAAGTTATTTATGGAATAAGATATCGGATATCTCCTATTTTTGGAGATAATCGTTTACCAACCGACTTAGGTGGGATACGCCGAAGGTTGGGGAACACGAAACCAACAAGGATTTCGTGTGTATATAAAGGGAACCACATCTCTCATTAAAGGTACGATTTACAAACCCTAATTCTCAACTATACCCTAAACCGATTACTTACTCTCACGCCGGAGGATAATCGTGGGAGACAATCCCACGGTAAGCCTAACGGTGTTTTTTGTTTTCTTAGTGCGCAGGTCTCAAGCATTAAGATCTAATTGATACGGAATCGGAACCCAAATAGGGAACACCCAACTTTTGTATCAACAATTATAAAGACTATTAAGAATCATTTTCAATAAAAACATGTTTTTATAGATCCAGTACGGATTGGATTTTAAGTAAGGATGGTGCGGATAATATCACAGTATGTTTTTTTTTTTGAAAATTTCAAAAAAATAGAAAAAAAAAAAAAAAGGTATTATGATACTATGGTTTTTTTAATATCACTGTAACTATCATATCTTTTTTTTAATATCACAATAGGTTTTCTTTATGATAACATCAAATAGTCCTGAATATTAAGTGTCAATTTCTCCGATAATGCTTGTAATTTATATCATTTATATGGATTTACGCTTGTTTTCCACTTTAAGGTAAATTATGAGCATTGGAGCTAAAGAGACACGGAATTGGAGAAATATCAAAGATTTATCTTAGTATGCTGACTTTGAAGAAGTTACAGCGTAACTCATCTCTCACCTTACGCCGTTACTAAAGCGTGACTCAGAAAACCAACTCATCAGAAGGTTACGGCGTAACTCTCCCCAAAGACTACGAAGTAACTATATTAGGTCAAATGAGGTTCCATGCCACTGATAACTACGCCGTAACTATTTCATCAACTACGGCGTAACTAAGTAATATTGAAGATACGGCGTAACCACTCATAAGGTTACGCCGTAACCAGCAAATCTAGTGCAAATTACGAAGGAATTGAAGATTACGGCGTAACTCTTATATTAGTTAAGCCGTAACCCAGATATGGCCTATAAATACCCCATGATTTCCGGCATTTCAAAGCATCCCAATCCACACACCACAACAAAAGAACGTGGGAAGAAGCGAAAGGCAGGTCTAGAGGAGCATACGGAGCTGTCTCCAAGGGAGAAATCACTCCCCTACGATAAGCATTAGCATTTTATCTTTTCTTTACTTTCGATTCATGTATTTAGTAACTTTGAATATTGAATTGATTTGTATGGTTAATATGAGCGGCTAAGCACCTATTGGTGCTGGCCTAGTTATGATTCCTTAATTGTTTTGTTTACGTTTACATTACTTATGTATAATTATTTCTAAGTGTATGCATGCATAGTTTATTGGTAGCTACCCTTGTTTCGGTAGTTTTGAATGACGGTAGAGGCTAGTTGCTTAGGAGATATGACCAACTGACCCTATGTGAGTAGACTGAGACGGGAAGGGTAAGATATGACCAACTGACGACCCTGTGACAATCCGTACTTTCAGGTCATTTCTCGACACAATTCATGTCTTATTATTTCAACATTTATAGTAAACTTGGTTTACTTGTTTCAAATTCGCGTAACCTTGGAGGTTTAGCGGCGAATTCATGATCATGACATCACGTACATTTCATATGGACTATGATTAGTCTACATTTCATTGTCATCATGTGCATCTCATTAGTTCATTCACGACATTTCATTTCATATTTTACGCGTAATTTTTATATTTAATAATCTTTATCGCGTGAGTTATTATTTTAAATATTTAATCCGTTAATTTCAAAAATGATCCCGAGGTATTTTTAAACTTACATTTAGTTTATAAAAACTATATTTTTAGTTTTCCTAGTGTTTCAAATTCATTTGGCATTTTAATCGTTAAAGTTTTATTTATTACGTCGTTTTCTTAAAAATTGTACGATAATTATTTTATCACTCAAATTTCACAAGGAAAGTATTTTTACAATTTTTATTATATCATTACATTCTATTTTGACCTAATAAAAACTTACTTGCACCAAAAATTCCCATTTACCTCATAAATGATTACTACTTACACATTTCTTTACAAGTCTTACAAATAATACACAAGTTAAAGTTTAAAAAAAAAAAAAAAAAAAAAAAATGTATTGGAGAGACAACCCTCCCCTAAAAACCGGCCAAGGGGAGGGTGTGTAATAAATTGTGTATGGTTTATGTTTTTAATCATTCAACCAAGCTACAAAAAGTCTTGTATCTCAATTATTTCTCATACATCTCATATTTCACTAAGTGTAAAAAATTTTAGTTTCTCTCTTTTCTTTGGCTCTCAAAACCGGCCACTCTTCAAGACTCCAAGGGATCAAAGTTTTTGCAAAAGCAAGTGTTAATAACAACCTAGTATATACTCTTTTATGGTTTTGAAATAAAAACTAAGGGTATTTAAGTTTAATCCTTGTTACTTACACCTCTTCATTATCACTAGTAAGCATATTCTTATCATTTTCAAGTTTCCTTTTCATTTTCATATGTTTCTTTTCATTTTTGGAGCTTATATGCATGGTATGTGATTTATACCATTTTCTTATGATTTTTGAGTTATATATATACATATTGGTCATCCTATAATTATCCCCTTGGTATTGGTTGGTCTTGATGGTGATTAGGAACCCATGACACCCTAAGAAGGTGTATGGTAGGATTAGATTAGTTTTGGAGTTGATTTGAAGGGATTAGAATAGGTTTTGTCCGAGAAAAACTATTTTCGATAACTATATTTTACGTTCTGTCCTTAAATCGAATTTCTGGAAAAACCTACTGTTGGTACGAAACTTTGGCCTTGATTTTTAGAAAATATACTTTAAAACGATTCCGTGGCCGCTTGAAGGCGGAATAAAAGCGGACTTATAACGAGAAAGTTATGGATTTTACAAGTTTGACGACGGAAAATATTATTTTCAGAAATTTCAGCATACTATATTTATTTTGTCCGAGTCAAAAACGAGCCTTAAGCTTCACAAATTATTTCGACTTCTCAAAAATATATTAGTTTACTTCTATACGAAGCTAAGGACATATTAAGCGTGAAAGCGGTTTGAAGCGACAAAGATATGCACTTTTTCATAAACTTGCCGTAACTAATTTTCTGCACACAATTAGCCAAAACCACCATCTTTAACCCTTATTATCTTTATGTTCGAGACCTTTGGGACGAAAACTCCTGAACTGAAACTTTTAGATATCGATACAAACTTTCCAAAACCGTCGAGTTCGTTTTCTAACGATCGACGTATTACCTTTACACTACGACTAGTTTTCCAAAGCCATTTTTGTTAATTTCATGATTTTTCCGGCGACATTGTTTTGCGACGAAAAGTGGTAATTTCTCTAAAATTCATTATAAAACCATTGTAGGATGACATTTTGGCGTAAAACATGTAAAGTAATTTTTGATTGGTCAAGGCGTCAAAAGAGTATTTTTCGACGTCGAGTAATATTTTCAAAACTCGTAAATGGTATAAATAACATATCAAGTGCATGCATAACATTACATTGCAACTCATGACATATCATGTCATTGATAATAGGTCGGTTACGCATCACATTAAACCTCGGTGTACTCACTTTTGCCATTATTCCGGTTTATCCAAGTGAGTTTTCATAGCCCCGTTTTACATGCTTTCGATTATTTTCAAACCCACGGGGAGAATACATTGCACTACATTTTTATTACGATACCAAGTATGTTAAATTCATTTACATTGCTTAAGTTAACGCATTTGCCAATTTGAAAGTCCCCATTTCTTGAACATGAACCGTTAATCTTTGAAGCGAGGATGAGTGGATAGATCTATCGAGGGTGGCGCCTCCATCCGGGTTGGTGAATCCCAACCAGGAAAACGGATGCATTTCATTTGATCACATTACGGAGTTGTCTGGCAAACACTCTGCAGGGGCATACATGATTGAGCAGTCTAGTTTCGGGGTCATGGGCTTAGAGCAATTGTAACATTATTTTTACGTGACTTGATGGTCATGCATGATAGATACTTGTGTAGTCGTATAAAACATTTACATAAACCTATGATTTCTCACCAACATTATTGTTGACCGTTTTAAGCAATGTATTTTCAGTGTAATCGAGGCATTATCATCATGACATGGTTTAGGGACCTACATTTTGAGTCTCGGCGTCGACTTACATTATGTACATTATGGCACTTTATTTCAAAACATCGTTTGGATTTGTAATATATTTGTAATTCCGCATAAACTTTGTAAACCTTTTGGGACCGATGTTGTACTCTGAATGTTTTTATTATAATCTCCAACGATGTGTTTTAAAAGCGGCACTTTAGGTCGTTCAATATAAGCTGTGATGTGGTGCTATGACGGTCAATCCCCGGGAATTCCATTCCGCATTTGCAAAGCAGTAAATTGGGGGTGTGCAGATTGGTACCGAGCTACTGATTATAGAGAACTAGGTTGCATCATTGACCCTAGACTATAGCTACATTATCATAGCATCTCATCATTTCATCATAGTACATATTCATGTTTATCATGCGGATTCACTTACACTTTATTCGAGATTATTTACTTTTATTTCACATCGGTTGTCACGGACATGTCTTGATTCACATCCCATCACCATATCATCGGACTCTAGCTCGGATGATGTTCCAGCTAACCCCATCATGGATGATGATTCATCACATTCCACGAGATCGTATCTTCCATTGGATCTACTCCAGTCTTTCCACCTATCATGACCGACACTGAGACTGAACCCTTCGAGGAGGCGAGGTTGCACCACTCCTCACGTTAGCCCGGCTCACGATCCACCAAAGCACCACTACTAGCACCACCACCATCATCACCATCTTCATCATATTTTCTTAGAGATCCTTTGCCTACGACGGACTTGCCGCCCAAAAAGCGTGCTCGTTTTGATATCCCTACACCACCATCTACGAGCCGAGCCACCGTTAGATTTGAGTTAGGTGAGAGTTCTAGGGCATTTCTTTGCTCGACAGCCTTCTACCGAGGCATTAGGAGCCCGTATTGATAGTCAGCAGATCCGATAGTTTGACACGACAGGTTGGAGGAGTTGTCGGTAGATAGGATTGACCCATCGAGGAGGTCGAGGGTTTGATATTAGGCGGGGTTTGTATTGACTTATCTCATGAGTATTGAGAATAGGCAGTTAGAGGACAGGGAGAGTATTGCTGCTTTGCAGGTTCAGGTTGATGAGTTGAGGAGTTTGGTGGATAGTTTGTCGACTCAGGTTAGCGATCTTGAGGATAGGGCGGCGGAGCACCATGAGGTGCCTTATGTAGACTTTTGTCATGTATAGTTTTGACCATTATTATCCTAGTCACAAGGTGTGTGGCGTAGTTTAAAGAACTTGTTGTATTTTGGTTGTTGTACAAACAAATGTATCAAGTATTGACTCTACTATGTAGGAATGGTTATTATTATCTATGATATCGGTCCATGTAGGCGAAATTTTCATGTATATTATCCACGTGTGTTGTGATTATATTTGTGATATTTCGCTATTGTTCCGTTGTGATTTCATTTATCTTTATGCATGATGTGGTTGTGGATATATTTGTATGATGGTTGTTTCTACTTACGAGTTCTCATGATTGTTTCATCTTGTGATTTTGAAGAGTTATGGCACCTAAGAAAGCTACAGGAAATGACCCAAGCAGAAATTCAAAAGTTGGTGAATGATAGCATTGCTAATGCACTCAGAGTCGAAAGGGAAAGCAGATGGGCTGCTGCTGAAGCCGCTAGGCTAGCTACTGCTATTGGTAATGCCGGAGGATCTGGGGTTAAGAAATGTTCGTACAAAGATTTCAAGAGTGGCGAACCCACTAAGTTCGAGGTACCAGGGAGCTACTGCAATGGTGCGATGGTTTGAGAAATTGGAATCGGTGTTTTTGCTTTGTAACTGTCCGGATGACAATAAGGTCAAATTTGCTACGAGCACTTTACTCGATGGAGCGTTGTCATGGTGGAATTCATACGCTCAACCGATTGGAATGGAGAATGCTTTTAAGCTTACTTGGGAGGAATTCAAGGGCTTGGTGACTAAGAAGTTTTGTCCTCGAACGGAAATCAAAAAGTTGGAGACGGAGTTCTATGAATTGGTAACCATTGGGTATGATATCGACACTTACATTCGGAGATTCCAGGAATTGGCCGCGTTATGCCCGTCGATGGTATCGGATAACGAGAAGTTGCTAGAGGCTTTCATCGGGGGACTTCCCGAGGTTATTCAAGGAGATGTGACTTCGTTTGATCCACAAACAATTGAGGAAGCTATTCGAGTGACTCAAAAGTTGATGGCACAAGTGGTGAAGCGAGGTAAGTACACCACCACCAACCGAAACAACAACAACCCCAACAACCGTTTCAACAACAATAACCGAGGCAACTACAACAACAATAGCAACAATAACAAACGCAAGTGGGACAACACCAGGGGTAGGAATGCTACTCAACAACCACCCAAAAGGCAAGAGGTTGCTAAGGCTTATGTTGCGGGTCCGAAGGAAGGAAAAGGATATACGGGGGTTTTGACGAAGTGTAATAAGTGTTTGAGTCATCACAATCCGGTCGATGTCGATCCATGTGAAAATTGCAAGAAAGTTGGTCACCGTACTAGGGATTGCAAGTGGCCACAAGTTACATGTTTTGGTTGCGGGGAAATTGGACACTACAAGAGGGATTGTAAGAAAGGGGAGAATCAAGCAAATCCGAATCAAGGAGGTTTGGCACGAGGAAGGGTTTACGTCATTGGAGGCGGAGAAGATAGGGAGGACCCGAATGTCATAACGGGTGCGTTTCTTCTCAATAATCGTTATGCTTCAGTTTTATTTGATTCGGGTGCCGATAAAAGTTTTGTGTCCAATGCATTTGCACCTTTGCTCAACATTAAACCAACTACATTAGACATATCATACAACGTCGAATTAGCTAATGGTAGCGTAGTTAACACAAACACCATTGTCCGCGGTTGCACATTCAATTTTCTTAATCATCCCTTCAACATAGACCTCATGCCCGTAGATTTGGGTAGCTTTGACGTCGTCATCGGCATGGACTGGTTATCTAAGCATCGTGCAAAGATCATTTGTGATGAGAAAGTTGTTCATCTTCCCTATAACGGCGAAACTTTGATTATTCGTGGGGAGCGAAGTGGAACCGAATTAGTATCATATCGTGCATCAAAGCGGAGAAGTACATTAAGAAAGGTTGTCTTGCTTTCTTAGCTCATGTAACAGAGAAAAAGTCGGAGGAGAAGCGACTTGAAGATGTTCCTATTGTCCGTGAATTTTAGAAGTATTTCAGGATTTACCTGGGACTTCCACCGGCACGTCAAGTAGAGTTTCATATTGACTTAGTGTCCGGAGCTGCACCGATTGCGCGAGCACCGTATCGTCTAGCACCATCCGAAATGCAAGAGTTGTCTAATCAATTACAAGAGCTTCTAGACAAAGGATTCATTAGGCCGAGTTCCTCTCCTTGGGGAGCACCGGTCTTGTTTGTGAAGAAGAAGGATGGATCCTTCCAAATGTGCATAGATTATAGAGAGTTGAACAAGTTAACGGTGAAGAATCGTTACCCACTCCCCAGAATTGATGACTTGTTCGATAAGTTGCAAGGTTCTAGTATTATTCCAAGATTGATCTCGGATCGGGTTATCATCGACGAGTTAGGGAAGAGGATATTCCGAAAACAGCGTTTAGAACACGTTACGGTCATTACGAGTTTCAAGTGATGCCGTTTGGATTGACTAATGCACCTGCGGTATTCATGGATCTCATGAATAGAGTTTGTAAGCCGTATTTGGACAAGTTTGTTATAGTGTTCATTGACGACATCTTGATCTACTCCAAGAGCAAAGAAGAGCACGAAGAGCATTTAAGGATGATTTTAAGGCTACTCAAGAATGAGAAGTTGTATGCCAAGTTTTCGAAGTGTGATTTTTGGAACCACAAAGTGCAATTTCTTGGTCATGTCATTGATAGTCGAGGACTACAAGTTGATCCATAAAGATTGAAGCCGTAAAGATTGGGCTACTCCACGAATCCTACGAAATTCGACAATTTCTAGGACTAGGAGGATATTACCGAAGGTTCATCGAAGGTTTTTCGAAGATAGCGAGACCTTTGACCAAGTTGGCACAGAAAAACAAGAAATGCAGTGGGGAAAGAAACAAGAAGTTGCTTTTCAGTTGTTGAAGCAAAAGCTTTGCAGTGCACCAATTTTGGCACTACCCGAAGGCATTGAGAACTTTGTTGTATATTGCGACGCTTCGCATAAAGGACTTGGGGCTGTTTTAATGCAAAATGAGAAGGTGATAGCGTATGCTTCTCGACAACTTAAGGTTCATGAGAAGAACTACACAACTCATGATCTCGAGTTAGGAGCCGTAGTTTTTGCGCTCAAGATTTGGAGACACTACCTCTACGGTACAAAGTGCACCGTGTTTACCGACCACAAGAGTTTGCAATATATTCTTGATCAGAAGGAGCTTAATATGAGGCAACGTCGTTGGTTGGAGTTACTAAGCGACTATGATTGTGAAATCAAGTATCACCCGGGAAAAGCCAATGTTGTGGCTGATGCTCTTAGTCGGGAAGAGAGGCCTAAACCTTTAAGAGTTCGATCATTGGGAATGACGATTATTTCTCCTTTACCATCGAAAATCCACGAAGCACAAGTCGAAGCACTTAAGGAAGAAAATCGACCAAGTGAAAAGCTTTATGGTATGCCCGAAAGCGCAAATGGTTTTGTGAAAAGAAGCGGATGGAGTATTATGTTTCAAAGATAGAATGTGGGTTCCATTGTATGGCGGAATCACGAGAATTGATTATGCATGAGTCGCATAAGTCAAAGTATTCTATTCATCCAGGATCGGATAAGATGTATCAAGATCTTAAGAAATTTTATTGGTGGCCGAACATGAAAGCGGAGATTGCCACGTACGTTAGCAAATGCCTTACCTGCTCTAAGGTAAAAGTCGAATATCCGAAGCCTTCAGGTTTACTCCAACAACCGGAAATTCCTCAATGGAAATGGGAGCGCATTACAATGGACTTTGTTACTGAAACTTCCTAAGACATCGGGAGGTTACGACGCTATTTGGGTAATTGTTGATCGCCTTACCAAGTCAGCCCATTTCATACCGATTAGAGAGACTTATTCAATGGAGCAACTCACTAGACTTTATGTCAAGGAAATAGTCTCGAGGCACGGAGCACCAATTTCTATCATTTCCGCCAGAGATAGTCGATTCACTTCAAACTTTTGGAATTCATTGCAAGATTCATTTGGAACCAGATTAGAGATGAGCACAACATATCACCCACAAACCGACGGTCAAAGTGAAAGGACCATTCAAACGTTAGAAGACATGCTAAGGGCATGTGTGATTGATTTTGGAAATGGTTGGGCTAACCATTTGCCATTGATTGAATTCTCGTACAACAATAGTTATCACACCAGTGTCAAGATGGCACCATTGAGGCATCTTTGTATGGTCGTAAGTGCCGATCACCTATTTGTTGGGCGAGGTAGGAGGCGCACAACTTACGGTCCGAAATGGTACGGGAAACCACGGAAAAGATTGTTCAAATTCGTGATAGACTCAGCGCAAGGAGTTAACGAGAAAAGTTATGCGGATGTTAGACGCAAGGATTTGGAATTTCAAGTGGGAGACAAAGTCATGTTGAAAGTATCGCCTTGGAAAGGCGTGGTACGTTTTGGAAAGCGTGGGAAATTGAACCCGAGATACATTGGACCATTCAAGATTTTGAACCGAGTTGGTCCGGTAGCTTATCGTCTTGATCTTCCACCAGAACTTAGTCATGTGCACAACACGTTTCACGTTTCAAATTTGAAGAAGTGTCTTTCGGACGAATCGCTCGTTATTCCATTGGATGAAGTTCAACTTGACGACAAACTCAATTTTGTGGAAGAACCTGTAGAAATCATGGACCGCGAGGTCAAGCGGTTGAAACAGAGTCGTATTCCGATTGTGAAAGTTCGTTGGAATTCTCGGCGAGGTCCGAGTTTACTTGGGAACGGGAAGACCAGATGCGACGCAAGTATCCTCATCTTTTTGCCGACACCGTTAGACCTATCAACGATTGAATTCAGGGACTGAATTCCCTTTTTGGATGGGCGAATGTGACAATCCGTACTTTCAGGTCATTTCTCGACACAATTCATGTCTCATTATTTCAACATTTATAGTAAACTTGGTTTACTTGTTTCAAATTCGCGTAACCTTGGAGGTTTAGCGGCGAATTCATGATCATGACATCACGTACATTTCATATGGACTATGATTAGTCTACATTTCATTGTCATCATGTGCATCTCATTAGTTCATTCACGACATTTCATTTCATATTTTACGCGTAATTTTTATATTTAATAATCTTTATCGCGTGAGTTATTATTTTAAATATTTAATCCGTTAATTTCAAAAATGATCCCGAGGTATTTTTAAACTTACATTTAGTTTATAAAAACTATATTTTTAGTTTTCCTAGTGTTTCAAATTTATTTGGCATTTTAATCGTTAAAGTTTTATTTATTACGTCGTTTTCTTAAAAATTGTACGATAATTATTTTATCACCCGAATTTCACAAGGAAAGTATTTTTACAATTTTTATTATATCATTACATTCTATTTTGACCTAATAAAAACTTACTTGCACCAAAAATTCCCATTTACCTCATAAATGATTACTACTTACACATTTCTTTACAAGTCTTACAAATAATACACAAGTTAAAGTTTGAAAAAAAAAAAAAAAAAAAATGTATTTGAGAGACAACCCTCCCCTAAAAACCGGCCAAGGGGAGGGTGTGTAATAAATTGTGTATGGTTTATGTTTTTAATCATTCAACCAAGCTACAAAAAGTCTTGTATCTCAATTATTTCTCATACATCTCATATTTCACTAAGTGTAAAAAATTTTAGTTTCTCTCTTTTCTTTGGCTCTCAAAACCGGCCACTCTTCAAGACTCCAAGGGATCAAAGTTTTTGCAAAAGCAAGTGTTAATAACAACCTAGTATATACTCTTTTATGGTTTTGAAATAAAAACTAAGGGTATTTAAGTTTAATCCTTGTTACTTACACCTCTTCATTATCACTAGTAAGCATATTCTTATCATTTTCAAGTTTCCTTTTCATTTTCATATGTTTCTTTTCATTTTTGGAGCTTATATGCATGGTATGTGATTTATACCATTTTCTTATGATTTTTGAGTTATATATATACATATTGGTCATCCTATAATTATCCCCTTGGTATTGGTTGGTCTTGATGGTGATTAGGAACCCATGACACCCTAAGAAGGTGTATGGTAGGATTAGATTAGTTTTGGAGTTGATTTGAAGGGATTAGAATAGGTTTTGTCCGAGAAAAACTATTTTCGATAACTATATTTTACGTTCTGTCCTTAAATCGAATTTCTGGAAAAACCTACTGTTGGTACGAAACTTTGGCCTTGATTTTTAGAAAATATACTTTAAAACGAATCCGTGGCAGCTTGAACGGAATAAAACGGACTTATAACGAGAAAGTTATGGATTTTACAAGTTTGACGACGGAAAATATTATTTTCAGAAATTTCAGCATACTATATTTATTTTGTCCGAGTCAAAAGCGAGCCTTAAGCTTCACAAATTATTTCGACTTCTCAAAAATATATTAGTTTACTTCTATACGAAGCTAAGGACATATTAAACGTAGAAAACGGATTTGAAACGACAAAGATATGCACTTTTCATAAACTTGCCGTAACTAATTTTCTGCACACAATTAGCCAAAACCACCATCTTTAACCCTTATTATCTTTATGTTCGAGACCTTTTGGACGAAAACTCCTGAACTGAAACTTTTAGATATCGATACAAACTTTCCAAAACCGTCGAGTTCGATCTCTAACGATCGACGCATTACTGCTTTTTACGACTAGTTTTCCAAAGCCATTTTGTTAATTTCATGATTTTTCCGACGACATTGTTTTGCGACGAAAAGTGGTAATTTCTCTAAAAGTCATTATAAAACCATTGTAGGATGACATTTTGACGTATAAACATGTAAAGTGATTTTTGATTGGTCAAGGCGTCAAAAGTGTATTTTTCGACGTCGGTAATATTTTCAAAACTCGTAAATGGTATAAATAACATATCAAGTGCATGCATAACATTACATTGCAACTCATGACATATCATATAATTGATAATAGGTCCGGTTAGCATCACATTAAACCTCGGTGTACTCACTTTTGCCATTATTCCGGTTTATCCAAGTGAGTTTTCATAGCCCCGTTTTACATGCTTTCGATTATTTTCAAACCCACGGGGAGAATACATTGCACTACATTTTTCTTTGTACGATACCAAGTATGTTAAATTCATTACATTGCTTAAGTTACCGCATTTGCCAATTTGAAAGTCCCCATTTCTTGAACATGAACCGTTAATCTTTGAAGCGAGGATGAGTGGATAGATCTATCGAGGGTGGCGCCTCCATCCGGGTTGGTGAATCCCAACCAGGAAAACGGATGCATTTCATTTGATCACATTACGGAGTTGTCTGGCAAACACTCTGCAAGGGCATACATGATTGAACAGTCTAGTTTCGGGGTCATGGGCTTAGAGCAATTGTAACATTATTTTTACGTGACTTGATGGTCATGCATGATAGATACTTGTGTAGTCGTATAAAACATTTACATAAACCTATGATTTCTCACCAACATTATTGTTGACCGTTTTTTGCAATGTATTTTCAGTGGCGAGGCATTATCATCATGACATGGTTTAGGGACCTACATTTTGAGTCGCGGCGTCGACTTACATTATGTACATTATGGCACTTTATTTCAAAACATCGTTTGGATTTGTAACATATTTGTAATTCCGCAAACTTTGTAAACCTTTTGGGACCGATGTTGTACTCTGAATGTTTTATTATAATATCCAACGATGTGTTTTAAAAGCGGCACTTTAGGTCGTTCAATATAACTGATGTGGTGCTATGACAGTCAATCCCCGGGAATTCCATTCCGCTAAAAGCAATAAATTGGGGGTGTGACAATGACTTTCTATTTGTGCGATTTGACCAAAAGCGATCACCTACCGTTTGGATGAACTTAAGAATTAGGGGGTGAGTGTTTAAGTTGCTAACTCCCGGGCATTCACTATTATAAATCTAGCATGTAGCGGTACTTAATGACTTGGCTTAGGGGACCAGGAACAACTAGACTTATGAAGGGACACCTGACTTCTCCAGTGGTGGCAACTTTGCTGATAGGTTAGGGCGAATTGACCAAATGTTGTCCTCTCGAATTTGACCCCACTTGATGTAATTGGAAGTAAGTAGACGCAGACATTACTAGCTAGGAGGATTAACTAGGTTAGCACCACTCTCCTCTAGTGATTAAACCTTTGACTTTTATCTGCTTTTGTAGTTAATTAATTCCTTATCGAAATCATATTAAAAACTGTGACACCTAGACTTAGTAATAATCCAACACACATAGCTCTTGGGACGACCTCGGTTTTACCGAATACTACACTACACGCGACCGGGTACACTTCCCGTTAGTGCATTAGGGTAGACCATAGGTATAACGAGACTATATAAATATTAAAACCTGGTCAGTAAATCCTGCATCAAGTTTTTGGCGCCGTTGCAGGGGAGTTATATTAGGATTGCTATTAAGTCTTTCATTTTCGTTTAGTTTTAAACTTTTTTATATTTCTCACGATCATTATTCAAGTTTTCAGGTACCATGGAAGTTGTTAACATTGATAACCTCACTCTTGAGGAATATTTAGCATTAACAAGGGAAGGACAAGGACGAGATTGTTAGTAGGCTATCGCATAAGACGCTCAATTCGAAATCAAACCTCAATTCATGAGGGAATTACACTGCAAATCCCTTCTTTGGAAGCATAACCGATGATGCCCATGAACATATGAACAACGTAGAATACATTGTCAGTCTATTCAAAATACCCGGAGTCTCACGCGATCTTTGTCATGTTACAAGTATTCCCTATTTCTCTTACGGGGTTGCTAAGAGATGGGTTGATCGATTACTGCAGGAATAGTGAACACATGGCCTATCTAAAAAAGTATTTTATTCAGAGATCTTGTCCTCCATCAAAGACTGCTAAGCAATTAGAAGAAATCCATAACTTCAAGCAAGAGTGTGATGAAACGTTATACCAAGCTTGGGAAAGGTATACGCAATTATTATAAAATGCCCAACTCATGACCTCAACAGCCAACAAAGGTGAACGTCTTCTACAAAGGTGCTGAACATCTCCCAAGGCAAATGATCGATTCTCGGGGCGATTCACGGTATGACGCCCACTTTGGCTTTAGAAACTATTCAAAAAGATGGCGGATCACTCTCACAAATGGCACAATGGAGGGAGCAACCGAAGTAAGAATGGAGACATGGAAGGTCTTGCAGCAATAAACAACAAATTAGAAAGTCTTGGAAGAGAAATGAAGAAGCTCAAGGAAAATGTGCATTCCATTCAAGTAGAGCGAAATGAAACTCCACCTACTAAGGAATGTTCCTCCAACGAGGAAGTTAAAAGGATCGGAGAAGTTAAATATGGAAGTGAGAACCCTTTCAACAATTACAATAATAACGGGCCCAGATATCGAGAAAAATCCCCAGGATTCTACACAAGAATCAACAACAATCCTCCTAGACCAAGCCTTGAAGAAATAATGCATAGGCACATCGAAGAATCTACAAAAAAAGGAGATAAACTCAAGGAATGGATGGTCAAGGTGAAAGAAGACACCAATATGAACCAGTGAAAACCAAGATCTTTAATTAAAATCCTCGAAACACAAGTTGGGCAATTAGCTAAAAACCTTGAGACAAGTAATGCTAAAGCTATTGCCTCGCAAAGCCATATTTCTGCGCAAGATAAAGCAAAGAAAGAGCAGGTGCATCCTCTATCACAAATGATCTGTCCGGGATTAACTACCTAAGAGAAGATGATAAATCGGAAGATGACGAGGTCTTGCCAAGCCAACTTCTGAAACAAGAATACCAGAAAGTTTTCTTCTTCCATGCGTGATTGGTAATATTAAGATTCCCGCATTAGATTTGGGGGCGGGGTAAACCTTATCTCTACCACTTTGTTTGATAAAATAAAACTTACCAACATAAAAGAAACAACAATGATGATAGAAATGGCTGATTCCTCTAAAGCTGTACCAAGGGGAGTAGTGAATAATGTGCTTTTAAAAAATGGAAAATTCTTTTTCCCCACTGATTTTGTAGTAATTGACATGGGGAAGCGGGAGGCTTACAACTTAATTGTTGGAAGACCTTTCCTGGCCACTTGTAGGGCTCAAATTAAGGTTTTTGAAAAACAAATTTCTTTGGGAACTGAAAATGAACGAATAAATTTCAGTATGAAAGAGAATTTAAAACCAAAATTTCAAATTTCAAATAATGTTGATATTGTTAATGTTCAATCACAAGATCCACCTCTACATTATGATCCTGGTGGAGAGAATATTGATAATGGCAAACAGGAACAGGGAAAGATTGTCCAGGGCATTAAGGAGGCTCCGATTCCAAATAAACATTTCTGCAACCCGATATTAACCAAGGATAATGAATCAATGACGACATGGCCCTCGCGTAGTCCTTTTCTAGAATCTGAAAGAAAGGCAAAAGAATGGATATACCCTCACAAGGGTGAAAGACATGATATCGAATTAGCATTTGAAGATTGGTACAAAATAAGATTTGGGAACTCAAAAATCAATAAAGGATTGGTTAAGCAGTACAAGTACAATCGTCTTACTAATACAACTAACGGTGAGAGATCAAGCATAAGTATAACAAGTAGTCTTATTGCTGAAGATGATGACCGGGGAAAATCATGTGATGAATGGCTTCCACAGAAAGTTGGAACAGTTGGCATCGGTAATACTGCAAAAAAAAAGGGATTTAACAAATGGATGGATGAGTGCCGCCAACGAATGGAGGAAGTCGGCCAAGCCCAAAGCCCCCCATAAAGCCCAGCGGCTCTGAGTCTAACTTAAAAGACTCGTAAATAAAGAAAATTGCTCTTTCGGGAGACAACCCGAATTATCCCTTTCTTTTGTTTTATTTCCATTTCTGTAGGGTTTAGTGTTTTCTAACCATTTTGAGGAAACGAGGAAGTAATTAACTGCTGGTTCTTGTCGACCATAGTTACAGTAACTCATCTATGTGATTAGCGTAACCAACCTTTTGCGGCAGAAATTTTAGACGCATTACCAATTACGCGGTAATACCATCTCTGTGGTTACGCCGTAGCCACTTTTCGCTAACTGCGGCATATATGTCAGTTTTGCCGGTTGAACGGGTAACTCCCTCAAAAGAGTTACTGACGTAACTTTCCTCACTTACTTCTTTCATTTTAAAACACAATAACCTTGTATTAGTATTTTAAATGAACTTTGTGGGTGTGTTCCTGTAAACCCTCACGAGACTTCACTCGTCCACTTGGGACACCAAGTGGTTTAAAAAGCTTGTTGCATTTGCTAAATGCAACCATGATTCCTACGAAAGTGAGTTAGGTTTGTTTTTATTTTTCATTTTTTATTTTTAGAATTATGCTTATCGGTAGTGTGATTTCAGGGATTGAAGTTTGTTCATGATGCTTATACGAAGGCATGTCTCTTTTTCGTGGGCCTTCTTCCTTTTTTGGAGCAAATTTCAGGGAAGTTCTCACTCTAATTCTACTTTTCTCTTCACCTTTATTTAACGATTAGTACAAAAGGGACTTTGTACAATTCAAGTGGGGGGACGGGAGTAGAATTTTCTCTTGAACTTTATTTTTCCCTCGTTTTTGTAGTTTATTTTGAAAAATTATACCATTTTTAAAATTTTGACATGTTTTTCTTAACCTAACTAGATTAGACCTTAGCCGAGCACATACAACCCTTGATATTATATGGTGAGATTAGCCTTATCCGTTTCCAATATTTTACCCCAAATCCACCAAATTATGAGTGTGTGGGTAGCTTGTAAACTTTAGAACTTGGCCTTTGCATCATTTCGAGACCATAGACGCGGTATGTTGAGTTAGCTCGATGTATTTGGACTTTTCAGTTTAAGAAGGCAATATTATAGGATTATCACCCATATAGCCTACCATTGTGTGTCTATCGATTAGTCACCTCGACTTCTCAACCCACATGTGAAACCCTTTTGTTGCACTCACCTTTAGTGCAAGATACCCCTAGATACACCCATCTGAGCCATTCCTTTCATTTTGTTAACCCAATATATTGTTTCAATACACCGATACACCTTAGCCTACCCTGTAGTCTTTATTTGTGATTGGGAATTCATCATTTACCTAAGTTCAAGGTTCAAGTGGAAATGTTCGGAAATCACACTTTCGTCGACGACATATTTTTGAAGATCATTGAAGACCCCCCGAATTCCTGTTGTTCATCTCAATTGGGGGGATTGTTTAGTTGATTATCGTTATGTTGAAAAAAAAATGATTCGAAAAAAAATAAAATAAAAAAAATAAAAAAATAAAAAAATTGTTATGTTATTTAGTTATTGTAAAAGTGCATTGTTATAAGCACTATGTTATGAGCTTAACAGATTTAGTATCGAGGAGGCCACCTCGGTCACATTCGAAAATTGGAGTTGGTAATTATGCCAACAGTTGGAGAAAAGGTAGTGTGCCCATCACGATGTCCTCTAATGACACATCTACCTAGTATTTCATGATCCGGTTTCTTGACATCAAAGCTTGAACTTTGGGCGGACGGTAAGTGGTAATGACTTGTTTATAGATTTAGACTACCTGCTTGATTTTTATTTTACACCATTTATATATCCCATGTCTTATCCTACCCTTTAGTCATGAAGCGTGTCTAGGTGATGCAGCGAGCAATCTTTGGTGTCTTGGCCATGGATTTGGTCATGTATCATTGATTTTGTCCACTTCGCCGTGACATGTTAGTAATGACGAGTTACCCCTTAACCCTTGTCGTGTCTACCCATATTGCCTTTGAGAATTGTTTAGCCCTTAACTCTAGTGGTAGAGATTTGTGTAACCGCCAAGCTTATGACAGAATACATGCTATGACTGTGCGATTGAGTGATCACCCGAAATTGACACTTAGAATAGTTGAGAGATTTGAGTGTTTTGTTCCCATTTCGGTGAGGTGTTCGGCTTTGTTTTATTCTAGCATAAGGGATTTGTAAACTTTTATTTTCCAGGTTATGGGAGATATCTTTTAAGAATCTTTCTAATAAGGTCTACTTGAGGGCAAGTAGAGTTCAAATGGGGGGATATTTGATAACATCAAATAGTCCTGAATATTAAGTGTCAATTTCCCCTGATAATACTTGTAATTTATATCATTTATATGGATTTAAGCTTCTTTTCCATTGTTTTCCACTTTCAGGTAAGTTATGAGCATTGGAGCTAAAGAGACACGGAATTGGAGAAATATCAAAGATTTATCTTAGTGTGCTGACTTTGAAGAAGTTACGGAGTAACTCATCTCTCACATTACACCGTAACTAAAGCGTGACTCAGAAAACCAACTCATCAGAAGGTTACGGCGTAACTCTCCCCAAAGACTACGACGTAACTATATTAGGTCAAATAAGGTTCCGCGCCCCTGATAAATACGCCATAAATATTTCATCAACTACAGCGTAACTAAGTAATATTGAAGATACGGCGTAACCACTCATAAGGTTACAACGTAACCAGCAGATCTAGTGCAAATTACGAAGGAATTGAAGATTACGACATAACTCTTATATTAGTTACGTCGTAACCGGATCCGCCTATAAATACCCACGATTTCACGCATTTTAAAGCATCCCATTCCACACACCACAACAAAAAGCGTGGGAAGAAGCCAAAGGCAGGTCTAGAGGAGCATACGGAGCTGTCTTCAAGGGAGAAATCACTCCCCTACGATAAGCATTAGCATTTTATCTTTTCTTTACTTTCGATTCATGTATTTCGTAACTTTGAATATTGAATTGATTTGTATGGTTAATATGAGCGGCTAAGCAACTCTTGGTTCTGGCCTAGTTATGATTCCTTAATTGTTTTGTTTGGGTTTACATTACTTCCGTATAATTATTTCTAAGTGTATGCATGCATAGTTTATTGGTAGCTACCCTTGTTTCGGTAGTTTTGAATGGCGGTAGAGGCTAGTTGCTTAGGAGATATGACCAACCCTAAGTGAGTAGGAGACGGAAGGGTAAGATATGACCAATGACGACCCTTTCTACTTGCGATTTGACCAACCTGATCACCTACCGTTTGGATGAACTTAAGAATTAGGGGGTGAGTGTTTAAGTTGCTACGCGCCGGGCACTCACTATTATAAATCTAGCATGTAGCGGTACTTAATGACTTGGCTTAGGGACCGGAACAACCGGACTTATGAAGGACACGACTTCTCCATGGTGGCATCTTTGCTGATAGGCTAGGGCGAATTGACCAAATGTTGTCCTCTCGAATTTGACCCCACCTGATGTAATTGGAAGTAAGTAGACGTATACATTACTAGCTAGGAGGATTAACTAGGTTAGCACCACTCTCCTCTATTGATTAAACCTTTGCCTTTTATCTGCTTTAGTAGTTAATTGATTCCTTATCGAAATCATATTAAAAACTGTGACACCTAGACTTAGTAATAATCCAGTACACATAGCTCTTGGGGCGACATCGGTTTACCATAACTACACTACACGCGACCGGGTACACTGCCCGTTAGTGCATTCGGATAGACCATAGGTATAACGAGACTATATAAATATTAAAACCTGGTCAGTAAATCATGCATCACTTTAATATCGCAATAAAAAAAACAATGAAATTAAGTTTTGTACTAACATCAAAGTAACGTTTTCAATAAAATTGTTACTATCGCAGCTCCTTTTTACATGTAAAAGATTTTTTTTTTATTAAATATCATGTGTTTTTAATATCACGGTTCATTTTTAAATGTAAAAAAACTTAATATCATGGTAGGTCTCATAATATCGTTAATATCATGGTAGGTCTTATAATCAATAAAAAAAAAGGAACATGAAAGAAGATAGCAATAGAAAGAATCGCTCAAAAAATCAAAAATACATGGTCGTCCATTGGATTAATTTACCGATTGAAAGTTAGTGCAGATCTTGACTTCAAAAAATTAAAATCGATCTGAAATGGATGGTCCAAATCTGTCCAGGTACATCGCACTAAAATTAAAAATCCGCGCACATGATTCTCAATATATATATATATATATATATATATATATATATATATATATATATATATATATATGAGTTTTGATTTCTTCGAACTATATAATCATATATAGTTTAGCCTAGCTAAGTAGTTAACTATTTCTTAGTTATTTGGATAATAATGCATACACATTACAAATTTATCTCACATGTTTTAAGAAACATATAAACTCACAATCATTTAATTTATCACACAACATACGATATCACTTAGATACAAATTTAGTTTATTATTTCTTTCCTTTTTTTTTCATATTGCAAGTTTAGTCATTCCTATTTCATTTAGATCACTTGATATCATGCCCTTGAGTTAAGCCATAACTCAGCACTACGTCAGCGTCACATCAGCTTTAACATTTCAACCTTGACTCACAAAAAACACCCCCTATGATAACTTAACCTTTTGTGTCCTACCTTTTAAAAATTTACAATTTATAAATTAACCCCTTAACTATTTCATTCATTCAACAACATAATACTTCATTAATAAACATAAAAATTATAATACAAAATAAAAATTACATGACGAATTAAGAAAACTATCGCATAAAAAAAGACTAAAATACATTGTGTTCCCCGAAACATCACGCTAGGACAAAACTTGCCTTTTTCATCGTCGGGAGTCCAAAACAAGCTTTTTATAGGCTAAATGAGTCCCAAGACCAGGATTGCCAAAGTCAACGTTACTTTTCTGTTTGTACATCATGGATATAATAGACCATTCACAATTATAACATGACTTAGTTAAATCTAACCTAACCCTCAACCTATGGACCAAATGTGATTATGGCTATGCAACTAGCTGTTTCTTCCCTGATACACTAGTATTTGTTTTCGCGCGAACCAATAAACCCACCCAACAAACACCTTTACTAATCATAATAGCACACCCTTATCCAAAAATGATCAACTGAAAATCAAAATCCGAATCTAAATTCTCATTTCCAGAAGTCAAAAAACCAACCCAAATTCTAACAATAACATGTCGATCAGAGCTAATGTTATCACTAATATGACATATTGTATTAGCAACATGCCGATATAGTAACCAAGAACATTTTGAATCGGGTTGCCAATAAAAGAAGCGGTGAGAACCTCTAGTTTAGCGAAACCGAGGTTTAAGTGGACTTTGCTCACCGACGCCATAGTTGATGAGGAGTTCCTTTATTATTTAACAAATAAGTTTGATGGGAGGCATGTTACTAGACTCTTAAATCCTTACGGGTCACATAAAAAGTTTGTCTTCTCAGAGAGCCCAAAAACGGTCCGAATAGAAGACTTGAATTATTAAGAGATTCATGATTGGCTTTTGTTTTTGGCTCGGCAAGGAATTGAGGAGCTAACAATTAGAAACTGGTATGGTCAACCAGTTATGCTTCCAACCCAACTTTACTCTCGTATGGAGTTGAAACATTTGGAACTTCATTGTTGTGCTTTTCCTACTTTGATATTTTTTAGTAGTTTTACAAATATATTGAGCTTAGAATTGTGTTTTGTCAATTTTCAAACCGGTACAGTTTGGGAGTTTATTGCTGGTTGTCCCTTACTTGAGTCTCTTAAAATGGATCGTGCTACTACAAATGAGATGAGACTATGGGATATTGCAAAACTTAGGAATTTGAAGAAGTTAGATTTGTCATTCGATTGTTTCGACCATGTGACCACAATCACAACATCCAATATCTTTCACTTGACAAGTCTTCCAACACTTAGGACCCTTGATTAGATTTTCAGGATTGCTGCGGTAAGACCAATTTGAGTTTTACACTTCTAATTTTTCAATGTTAAAGAAATGTCTAACATTAATGAAATTTAATCTTTAAAATTTGTTGTTGTTGTTGATGGAAGCTAATTCTTGGATGAATGTATCGTGCCCTTTGTACCCCTCATTAATCTTAAGTCGACCGAGTCGATTTTGGGAATAGTGTTATGGTATCGCCTCATCATTGAAATGATTCGTGGATCTCCAAATTTGAAAATGCTAGATACCAGAGTAAGTGTAATACTGTAATGCATATGTATCAAATAAACATTAGTAAATTGCCATGTTTGTGTATCTCAATACTATTTTATTTTGACTACATACACGCTTAGTGTTCTACCTTTGGAAAAAAATTCAAATGTTGTAGACAGAAACACAATCAGGCATGGGCTGTTTCGAGCTTTTCCTAGATCAAAGCATGAATTAACTTTAATAAAGTTTACGCTTGCGTGTTCCCGGTCGCTAAAGACAATCTATATCAAGGTCAGTGATTGGAGTAATGATGGGAATGAAAATATCAGGATGAACTGGGAGTTAGCTAGGAAGATGTTGAAACTCCACCCAGCTTCCCTCACAGGTAGGTGGTAGAATTATTTTAGTGGTTGTAGTTTATGTATGGGTTGAATACCCTATGACAATTCATCTTGCAAAATAGTATTTTGGTATTTGTTTATATGGTTTGGTTAAATTTAGCTTCTTCATATGTTGTTGGTTGTGCGTATTGTTGGTGATGTAAGTTTGACATTTGAAAGTCAAACTTCCATTTAGCATTTCAATTTGATTGTAGAAAGTAAAACTGCAATCCTTGAGTCAAAAAACTTTAGCATTTCCATTTTACTTTAGTTAGTCAACATTCAAAATAGTGAATGGGCATTTTCTATTTGCATTTTGACTTTGTAAAGTCAAAATTGAAAAACCATTGGTCAATATTTGTTAGGGAGTTTATTGATATGTTTTGCAAGTTTGACTTTACAAATTCAAATTTCTAATGGTTTTGTGATTATTGGGCGTGAGTTTTAAGTATGACAACGGCAACCCAGACAAATTCAGGGACCAAGTGTGAAAAAAAGTCACTATTAGAAACGGACGTGTCTATCTTGAGACGCTATTTACTTGTGCACACGAACCAATAAACCCATCCACCACTTTTTCCACACATTTCCATGCAAATTTCCCTATTTTGAATGAACTCATGGAAATTGCTGGTTCATCCAACTTAAATGATCGTATTATGTAGGTGTGGTTTGGGGAAGAGGCTGCACAAGAAGGGTTTTTGAAAAAGCTAGTTCGTGAGTGCATTGATCATTTGAAAAAGGGGTATCATCAAGCGTAGGGAACTGATTCAAGAGAACGAAGCTTTGGGACCTCGGGGAATAGCTTTTGACAGTTTGGATGGGCTGAGGAAAGCCCAGGACAGGCACACCGACCTACTTGTTCGATTCATAAAGATTTTTGGTGAAACTGATGAAGGTATTCATTTCCACAAAGGTTATGTTAAGAAAATGGCTGACCATTATGACTGAATTTTGGGTATTTCATGAGGTAGATAAATTTGGTCATGGTTTGATCTAGTTGTTTCTGTTCTTGTAACCAACTATATGAATGATTAAATATTATCTAAGTTTTATGTATTTAATCTGTTCTTGTATTGTGATATTGGGTTTATTGTTTCTAATTAGTATCAGCAAAACCAAACATCCCTTTGTATCAGCAAAACCAAACATCCCCTTGTATCAGCAAAACTTGTATCAGCAAAACCAAACACCCCTTGTATCAGAAAAACCAAAGCCTGTGGTTTATAAATATGTGTTGAACATGCAAATGCTTTAGCACTAAATCATAATGTATTGACAATGGTGTATTCTTTAGGAAGAAATTGGTATGGCGTTAGTGTTGACAGTGGGACTGAACACGCCCAATGCCTCAAATTGTAACATCTTGAATTTTGACTTACCCAAGTCAAACAAATTTATGAAATGCCACAAATTGTAACTTACTATTGTGGTATGACTTGGGTAAGTCAAACCTATTAAGAAATGCACAAAGATTTCTATCAATTACAATGCACAACCAAACACTATTAGTTACAATAAGAACCCAATTTTTTATTGATCGATTTCATGTTCACAACTACTACAAAGTTTCCTATCATCTATACATACACTTAGCTAGACCCACAACTCTTCCTATCATCCTTTTCCATCATTTCCTTCCTTTCCTTAAGATATTTAAACCAAATTTCCAAATTTTTAATCCTTTTTTCCAAATCGTTAACCTTTGATAACCCAATGTCAACCTCTTCCTTCTCCTTCTTAACACCCAAATCCTTTTCATTTGGGAAATCTTCTTTCCTCAACAAACTCAACAAAGCCTTCCCCTTATCGTTTTATGCCATTAGTGTTTTTTTTGCTTTTGGTAGAATGTGTATTGCTTGTATTTAGGGTTCAATGTGTTCTTGTTATTTACAACAATTATGTGTTGCTGGTACTAATAGGGTTGAGGGTTGGGTTAGATTTAACTAAGACATGTTATAATTGTGAATGGTCTATTATACCCTCGATGTACAAACAGAAAAGTAACGTTGACTTTGGCAATCCTGGTCAAGGGGCTTGTTTAGACTATAAAACGCATACTTTGGGCTACCGGTGATGAAAATGCCAAGTTTTGGTTCAACGTGATGTTTGTGGACAAGATTATGGACCAACAGTGTATTTTAGTCTAAAAAAACTAAATAAATATGTTATTAAATTAAAAAAAAAATGCTACTAAAACACAAGGTCTAAAATGTAAACACCATACTACCACATGGGACTAAACTGCAAATTTTAGTTATATATAATCTTCCCCATTTGTTTCTTGCTGTACACACACTAAACACACACACATTGAAAACATACACAAACACACTCAAGAACACACACTGCAAAAGTACAAAAACATAAAACAACTAATTTCAATCATGTGGGTGGTTTTTTAATTCATTTTTTTGTTTGATTCCACCTTAACGTTATGTTGTCAAGAGCAGCGCCTAGATAACGCAAGTCTTTAACGTAAAGCATGGTATCATAACTCAAGCTTAACACAAGCAATTCTTGTCCACGTCACCCTTAACGCAACCTAGCGTTACGATACGAAGCTCTTATAGCCGGATAAACTACTAACACGGTAAATTCAAATACAAAACAATACTACAGAGTACTATATATTTCATGTGGAGTTATCCTTAAAACAAAAGTATAGAACAATGGTTTGAGAAGAAAAGGTATAAACTAACTAAATTAGTCATATCATGTGTTGTCGGTGGCTCTATAACTCTAGTTACTTTCAACATATCTATTTCAGCAATGATTGATATGTCCACTCACCTTGACATTATTTCGTGATTTAAGAACATAAACAAACATAAAAGATTACGCTGTGGGAAATTTAGTGCAACTGAGTATTTTTAGGTCACACTTGGAAATAGGTTTAGAGGTACCAAAATATATACCTATCAAGCCAGTGATTTAAATAGTGGTATATTGAAATTCAAGGAGTTGATGAGTTTAGAGACTTTACTCTTTAGTGAGTAAACTCTAAAAAATCTCATTAGACTGATGAGTTCAATGTCTTACTCTTCATTGAGTAGACCCTGAATGTTAACATCAAGAAGTATTCTCATCAGATGCTTCATCTCTTTATCGAGTGAACTCCTGTGACAGCACCAATGACACGCACTCAGGGAGCAAGCCTATTTATGGAGCAAGTTCATCAGCGAGTAAAACACACTGGAACTAAATTCAACGGTCTTTGACCTAACTAAGTGAAACTTTAATAACAACTTAATGACAACGATTAATTGGTCGTGTAACCACTATTGCTATAATGGAGGAACATTATGAGTATATTAATTGGCCGACTAATTCTCATAATTATATTGACTAGACTTGAGTTTTTCATCTCTATTTAAGAGATTCACAACTGCATGAAAAGATACAGAAAACATGAACACTTAGAAGCAAAAAGGATTCTTGTTTTGTACCTAAATCAAGAACATTACACTTAGTCTTATCCCAAAGAGATATCCATGATACCGAGGCATAAGGGTCGAACAATTTGTTTTTTAGAGTGATTACACTATTCTAAGTGATATCCAGTCAATTGGTTATCTTAACCTAATTGTGAATCCACAAATTAATCCAACAATTAGACGCAATTAGTTAGTGATAATTAATGTTTGCTACCATGAAGCATATTTTAGGAGTATTTTAGAAGATGGCAAAAGAGGATGCACTTCTTCTTGACAAGCATAAGCGTGGTGTATATTCTTTGCACACCTATTCTAGATTATGAGAGGATGCTACCGTGGAACAAATAAGGAAAGAAGAAATGGAAGAATGATAACTATATGTTTGTCGTGTTTAATCCTCAAAGGTAGCATGCGACCCTCTTTTGATATTTACAAAATGTTGGAATCGACTAAGAACAATGGGTGGAGGCAGTTATATGTTTGAAGATGCCTCTAGTAAGAAGTTCCTTTGTAAGTAGTACAACGTTACAAAATGGTGGATTCTAGACTGTCATGGAACAATT
>OU343217.1:183741318-183778319 GCA_910596185.1 Chrysanthemum makinoi
ATTGAGTTGTGAAATCATCTGACAGCTATTTTTCTTGCCCAAAAGATAATATCTACACCAGATAAATATTTCACCACAAAAGGACCTTTAAATAGCCGACGGTCCCATATATATAAGGGACCATCCAAGGTTTAAGGGACCGTCCCCCGCTCCTCGAGCTGGCTATAAATACTACATTATTTTCAGACAGAAAACTTGATCCTCTTTAGCACAAAACTTTATGTTCTTTCCCAATCTCTCCTTTCACCTTCTTGGATCACATTAACTTGTTTGAATCTTGTTTAAATGTGATTTTTTCTTCCTCCCCTCAAGTGCAAAGAGAAGAACTTTCGTTATCATCTATTACGAAGTTATGTAGTCGAGTTAGTCCACGTGTAACATTGGTTACATATAGATCGAGTCTTTATCCTTCAATCATGTGTAATTGGGTAGATCCGACTTGTGTGTAAGTTCGGAATTGTGTAGTGTGTAGATCCGAAAAATGTAGTAAATCCGTGTGGTGTTGTGAGAAGATCAGGTAGATCGTGTTGATCTTGTAGATCGAGTGGATCTTGTAGATCGTGTAGATTGAGAGGATCAAGTAGATCGAGTGGATCGTGTTGATCGTGTAGATCGAGTGGATCGTGTTGATCGTATGGTTTGTGTAGATCGGGTAGATCATGTGTGGATTGGTTCTAGCCAAGATTAGAACTCGACATTCCACTTAGTAACTCTCGAGTTGGGTACTCGAGGAGTGGAGTAGGGCGAAGAGGTGCTTCGTGACCGAACCACTATAAATCATCGTGTCTGGTTTGCGTTTTCTTTACTTATCTCTTTACATTTCATTCTTTCATTTATCGTTTTTTCACATTCATACTTGCATTGCATTTTGGTTTGTGTGGCTTATTGCTTGTATCGTTATCATGCTTGTCTTTTTCTCTTTGCTTTACAATTACATTCGCCTTTATTGCTTATTATCTTGTTTGTGTCATGCATGTATTTGTGTAATTAGTTGTTTACACTGAGATAGATAATGTATCCATTGGCTTGGTGAGTATGTTTGTGACATAATATATAGTTCTTATAACTGTGATAATCACTATTCATATTTAGCCGCACTTGATCGGAAATTTGATACGAGATGTCTCTAGATCTACATCTATATATTCGTATAAACTTACCATCTTTAATAATGCAAAACTTCATAAAACTTCATCACCTATCTCAAAACGCTACTGATGGCGCTCCCATAAAGTGGCTGACAGTCTCACATATATATGGGACCGTCCAACATTTAAGGGACCATCCACAATGTGATGAAAAAGATTTTTAGATGTTAAACAAAAATGTATTCACCCCCCTCTACATTTCTACAAAGAAAATACAACATTGTTCAAAATTTAATAAGACCCCTTTCCGATTTGACCATAGATTTGAGAAAATGACATGACTGAAAAATAATTCTGTTACAAATCAAGAAATTTGATATATTTTTATGTAGATCATTTCTGGAAATATTTTTATATGAAAGTAGACTCAATTCCTTTAAATTGATATGTGGCACGACTCCTACAGACTTATGGTAAATTAGTTATAAATTTTTTAAGTTAGCTAAAATATGTTCACTGTAATGAGGATGGATTTGACGGATCCTCTTCAAAAGAGATCCGCGGGTCTGATCACATATTTACAAAAAAACGTGTATTTTAACCGGATGACAAGGTGCAGGACTTGGTAGACTTTATAGTGAACTTATATCACGTATTTTAAATATCATTACTACTTATATACTTACATACGCACTTACAAAAATATATTTTTATTAAAACTAGGAGTTATCCCAAACACTCTTTTCAAAACCATATAATTTCGTAAATTTACTTTAAGAACATAAATTGACACTTACAAAGTTTTTTAAGAAAATTTTCTTTTATTTTGAAGGAAACCTTCAAGCTAGTATAACAAAGTGTATTTAATCAACAAAACTTCTAAGCATAAATAAATAAAAAACTTTTCATATTATAATCCCGTTTCATTGGTAATTTGACACATGGATCGTACTCCTTTTTAAAAACCATTTGTTTTGAAACTAAGAAACACGTAGCTCTAATTCCAGTTGTGGAAAATGTGGGGGGGGGGGGTTGAATACGTTTCAGTTTAAAAACTTATTACTTTTGTATCGCATTGCCGATCAAGTGTGACGTAATATGAAAAGTGACGATAATAGCCTATGACAATAAAGACTATATAAATCAGAAGTAAAATTTGTAGTCAGAACACAAATAACAACATCAAGACACAACACAAGCATGAGCATAATGTAAAGATAGAATGATAAATAAAAGAGATTGCAAACCGGACACGGTGATTTATAGTGATTCGGTCACGAAGCTCCTCTTCGCCCTACTCCACTCCACGACTACCCAACTCAAGAGTTACTTTACTAGATCAACAAGCTCCCTTCTCAGTGTAGAAAACCTTACACAACATTGCTTACACTTTATCTGGTACAAAGCTAAATATCGGGTCCGAATTCAAGGTAGAACCAACCTAACGTCGCTTACACTTTTTCTCGAAAAAAGCTAAATACCGAGTCCTTATTCGGGTACAACCAAACCCGTTATATTTTATGGTCCAACATAACAAATTTTGTGTTTTATGGCACAAACACATAAACCTTCTAATCTAGTTTAATGATACAAGGTGATGATACAAATGTATAACATAGATCCAATACATAAATATATAGTAGATATGGATGCCTAATCTAAATGAACTTCTTATGACAAGAAGTCTTCAAATGGATGAAGATGATAAAATCACCAATATTTTAGATCTTCATATGTGTATGGTTTGTGATGGATGAGAATGACAGGATCTCTAGGCTTGCTTTGGTGAATCATCATGGAGGTATGCTTACAACAAAAATGAAGTTTAAAAGCATTATGATCAATGGTTTTACAATGTGAATGATGACTCTACTGGATGTTAATGTATGCTAAAAATCATTGAAAATGGAGTGGTTTTGTGTGTGAAAACAGATGTGCAAAGGCTTGTATCTATAAAAAAAAAAAAACAAGTTTTTGACCCGAAATATCCTTTTTAAAAGGGATCCTCCTCTATAAACCAAAGGGATCCGCGGGATCTGGCCACTGTTCAATCAAATCTAAAGTTTAGATATCAAATCTCTCAAATTTTCTAAAGTCCAATGTAAATCTTCAAAATATTTTGTTTAGATACGCAAGATACCTGAAGTAAAATATCACAAAAGTCAACTATGTAAATGATGTCATGGATGAGGTAAAAAATAATTTGATTTATTTTACCTTAGTTAATTTTATGTATTATACTTAAAAGTGTGAGTAACAAAAGTTTACTGTATGATAAAAAAAATGGTTTGGACTTTTTTAAGAAAATTGTTTAGTTATCTTTGTGTGATAGCATACTAAAAATGGTTTAGACACAACTATGTTTAAACGACTCTAACAAGTATTTTTCAAATATTCTTAATGGTTTGTTAGGGGTTTGATCATAATGCAACATAGCAAACATGTGCGAACTTGTTTTGTAGCCTACGAGGATACAAGGCGTCAAAAGGTGTTGGTGTATGTTGAGATAAAATATGATTACAAGTAACTTGTATATTTTACGTTAAGTATTACAAGTTTACATGTTTGTCATCAACAAAAAAAACGAGACTGTATAGATTAAATATCGTAATATTTGCACTAACAAGTTCTTCTTCAATAATGGAGTTAACTGCATAACCCTTTATGAACCTCCTATAGTATCCTGTCAACCCTAAGAATTCTCTCAATTGCTTTACATTCTTGGGAACATGCCACTCCTTCATGAATTCAATTTTAGCAAGATTTGTAACAACTCCCTTATCTTAGATTATATGGCCCAAATATTCCACTTGTGACACTGTAAAATTGCATTTACTCTTCTTCGCATATAATGTATGAGCCTGCATAGTCAGCAAAATCATCCTTAAGTGAACCAAGTGTTCTTTGACTGACTTACTATAGACCAGGATGTCATCAAAGAAAACCAATGTGAACTTTCTCATAAAAGGCTTGAAAACTTCATTCATCAGAGACTGAAAAGTATCATTTTCAACTATTACCAATAGAAAAAAAAATGTTAGTAAACATCAAATACGAGATGTTGTGTATGTTGAATTAAATTTTGGATTCCAATTTATGTTAAGATAATCAATTAACCGGATATCACTTAAAATCATGTAATCACTTTTCAAAAAATAAATATTCGACCCTAATGTATGGGTATCACAAATATCTCTTTGGGATAAGACTACGTCTAATGTTCATGATTTAGGCACAAAACAAGAACCCTTTTCGCTTCTAAGTGTTTAGGTTTTTTTGTATCTTTTAATGCAGTTGTGAATCTCTTACATAGAGATGAAAAATTCAAGTCTAGAAAATGGAATTATGAGAATTAATCAGCCAATTAATCTCCTTATAATATTCATCCATTATAGCAATAGTGGTTACACGACCAATTAATCACGGTCATTATGTTGCTATCAAAGCTGCCTTTGATTAGGTCAAAGACCATTACAAGTTAGTATGAATTCAGTTCTAACGTGTTTTACTCGTTGATGAGCTTGCTCCCTTAATGGGCTTGCTCCCTGAGTGTGCTCGCTGAGATGTACACTCACTGAAAAGATAAACCCTCCTATGAGAATACTCCCTGATGATGACATTCATGGTCTAATCAATAAAGAGTAAGACACTGAACTCATCAACCTTATGAGTTCGCTCAGAGTTTACTCACTAAAGTGTGAACTCTCTAAACTCATCAAGTACCTGAATTCCAACATACCACTATATGAGTCTAGGCGGTTCAATGACCTGATGGGTGTACATTTCATACCTCCAAACCCATTTCAAAGTGTGACATAAAACCCTCAATTGCAATAAATATCCAATAATCCTCCCCAATTTAGTTCAATTCATTTTGCATGATAACATAACAATAAAACAAAACCATTGCATAAATGAAAAATATCTTGAAGACTGAATTTTCTTCTTTGTACATTACATATTCCAAATATACGAGTATCATGGTGCTAAAAGAATTGAACCCTTCAACCTATTTGAATAACTGAATATAACATACACACAAGTTTTCAAACACTTAAATGAAACCTCACACTATACAAAGCCATGTATTCATATCCATTCATGAATGTAACTAGAGCATAAAGTCCAAAGCTCTTTTGAAGCAGAAAAACTTCGCATTCACATAGGTAGTTCCTTTTATTTATGTACATGCTCTTGCACTTTTACATAGGAGCTATTAAGAAGTTATACTTCAACCTAACCTTCCGTAAGACTAACCACATACCTTGGGATGATATGTAAATACATGTTCTCCAGCCTATGAACATTGAGCTTTCCACATTGAATTCAACTCCTAAGTTTCATTATGAGAGAATTTGGTGTCTTAACATTCAGTGATTAAGGTTGACTTTAAACCCATCTATTTAGCAGACTTTATAACCAAGTCTCTAGCCAAACACTTCGTTAAGTGATCATCTAAATTTTGTTGAAATCTAACAAACTCAATAGAAATCACCTCTATCATGATAAGTTCACGTATCATGCTATGCCTGACACCTAGGTGTCTAGACTTGTCATTGTACATTTGACTACAAACCTTTTCCACTGTAGTTGCACTATCCCTAGAGTAGGTGTTTCATGCAAATCACATAAGTCACTATGAATTAACTTCAAAATTTCAGGCTAAAAATATGATTCATCCATATATTCACCTCACCTATTAGTTCTAATTCTTTTTATTAAGGCTTATTGTTGCAACTCTACTTCAGTTTTAAACACTTTAAACTTATTTAATGGTTCATCCTCAATATGTAACAAATAAACATAACAAAACCTAGAAGCATCATCAATGAAGGTCACAATGTATTTCTTATTCCTAAAGTAGGTGTTTCATGCAAATTACATAAGTCACCATGAATTAACTTCAAAATTCCAGTTTCACGTTTTATATTTTGGAAATATTGCTTAGTGATTTTAGTCAACATACCAGTTTTATATTTTTCATTGTTCATTTTTTAGGTTGGTATTAAACCATCTTTAGACATATCATGCATTCTTTTAAAGTGAACATGGTCAAGTCTAACATGGCAAAGGGTTGAATCATTCCTATTAGAGGTGGACATGAAGGATGAATTAACAATATTATGATCAATATTAAGCTTGAACATTTGATTGCATAAATAACCATAACCAATAAACATACCATGTTTTGATAAAACAAACTTATCATATTCAATAACTTGTTTATAGCCATAATTATTTGAAACACTACTTGAAACCAAATTTTTTCTAATTTGAGGTACATGCAAAACTTTAAATAAACAAACAATGTTTCCATAACTAAATCTTAACTCCACACTTCCACATCCATGCACCAAAGCTGTTGACTCATTTTCCATATGAAGAATTGACCCATCATTCAGTGGCTCGTAAGTCTTGAACCAAAATCTATCCTTGCACACATGGATAGAAGCACAAAAGTCAACCCACCATGCAACATCATCATCTTGCAAAAAGTAAGCCTCATATATATGTAACATAATAAGTCTGAAAAGAGTTATTATATATATTCTGACCTTTCAGATGGCTGTTTGAACCATTCCCTGAACCACTTGTACATGAACCATTGGTATTTTTGTTACCAACCTTAACACCTATATAATCCTTTCTCAAGTGTCCAGTTTTACCACACTTTCAACAAGTCAATTTAGACTTCTTGTTTAGATCATCCTTGGTGTCTTGATGTTTACATTTTCCCTTGTTGTCATTGTACTTGGTGGAGTTATTATGTTCTACCATATTAACAACAGATAAACCACCAACATTGTTGCTCCTTGGCTTGTCATTTTTCTGCGCCCTGGGAGATTCCTCAATACGCAAATGACTGCCTAATTCAATAAGAGTTAATTTTTCCTTCTTATGTTTCAAGGTATGCTTAAAATCTTTCCAAGAAGGGGGGAGTTTTATAAATGACACATGAGACTGAAATAGCCTCATCCATGTTCATCTTGTATTGTGTGAACTGGACAAGTATATGAAGAAGCTCATTATATTGTTCCATGACAGGTCTAGAATCCACCATTTTGTAACGTTAAAATTACTTACAAGGAACTTCTTACTAGAGGCATCTTCAAACATATACTGCCTCCACCCATTGTTCCTTAGCTGATTCAAAATTTTGTAAATATCAAAAGAGGGTCAGGCATACCTTTGAGGATTAAACATCGACAAACATAGTTATCATTCTTCCATTTTCTTCTCTTCCTTATTTGTTCCATAGTAGCATCATCTCGATAATCTAGAATAGGTGTGCAAAGAATATACACCACGCTTATGCTTGTCAAGAAGAAGTGCATCATCTTTTGCCATCTCCTAAAATACTCCTAAAATATGCTTCATGGTAGCAAACATTAATTATCACTAACTAATTGCGTCTAATTGTTGGATTAATTTGTGGATTCACAATTAGGTTAAGATAACCAATTGACTGGATATCACTTAGAATAGTGTAATCACTCTAAAAACAAACTATTCGACCCTTATGCCTCGGTATCATGGATATCTCTTTGGGATAAGACTAAGTGTAATGTTCTTGATTTAGGTACAAAACAAGAATCCTTTTTGCTTCTAAGTGTTCATGTTTTCTGTATCTTTTCATGCAGTTGTGAATCTCTTAAATAGAGATGAAAAACTCAAGTCTAGTCAATATAATTATGATAATTAATCGGCCAATTAATATACTCATAATGTTCCTCCATTATAGCAATAGTGGTTACACGACCAATTAATCGTTGTCATTAAGTTGTTATTAAAGTTTCCCTTAGTTAGGTCAAAGACCGTTGAATTTAGTTCCAGTGTGTTTTACTCGCTGATGAACTTGCTCCATAAATAGGCTTGCTCCCTGAGTGTGCTCGCTGAGGTGCTCGCTGAGGAGTTCACTCGATAAAGAGATGAAGCATCTGATGAGAATACTTCTTGATGTTAACATTCAGGGTCTACTCAATGAAGAGTAAGACATTGAACTCATCAGTCTAATGAGATTGTTTAGAGTTTACTCACTAAAGAGTAAAGTCTCTAAACTCATCAACTCCTTGAATTTCAATATACCACTATTTAAATAACTGGCTTGATAGGTATATATTTTGGTACCTCTAAACCTATTTCCAAGTGTGACCTAAAAATACTCAGTTGCACTAAATTTCCCACAGCGTAATCTTTTATGTTTGTTTATGTTCTTAAATTACGAAATAATGTCAAGGTGAGTGGACATATCAATCATTGCTGAAATAGATATGATGAAAGTAACTAGAGTTATAGAGCCACCGACAACACATGATATGACTAATTTAGTTAGTTTATACCGTTTCTTCTCAAACCATTGTTCTATACTTTTGTTTTAAGGATAACTCCACATGAAATATATAGTACTCTGTAGTATTGTTTTGTATTTGAATTTACCGTGTTAGTAGTTTATCCGGCTATAAGAGCCTTCGGTATCGTAACGCTAGGCTTGCGTTAAGGGTGACGTGGACAAGAATTTCCTTGTGTTAAGCTTGAGTTATGATACCATGCGTTTACATTAAAGACTTGCGTTGGCCTAGGCGTTGCCTTGACAACGCAACGTTAAGGTGGAATCAAACAAAAAAACGAATTACAAAAACACCCCCATGATTGAAATTAGTTGTTTTATGTTTTTGTACTTTTGCAGTGTGTGTTCTTGAGTGTGTTTGTGTATGTTTTCAATGTGTGTGTGTTTAGTGTGTGTACAACAAGAAACAAATGGGGAAGATGATATATAACTAAAATTTGCAGTTTAGTCCCATGTGGTAGTGTGGTGTTTACATTTTAGACCTTGTGTTTTAGTAGCATTTTTTTTTAATTTAATAACATATTTATTTAGTTTTTTTAGACTAAAATACACTGTTGGTCCATAATCTTGTCCACAAACACCACGTTGAACCAAAACTTGGCATTTTCATCGCCGGTAGTCCAAAGTATGCGTTTTATAGTCTAAACAAGTCCCTTGACCAGGATTGCCAAAGTCAACGTTACTTTTCTGTTTGTACATCGAGGGTATAATAGACCATTCACAATTATAACATGCCTTAGTTAAATCTAACCCAACCCTCAACCCTATTAGTACCAGCAACACATAATTGTTGTAAATAACAAGAACACATTGAACCCTAAATACAAGCAATATACATTCTACCAAAAGCAAAAAAAACACTAATGGCATAAAACGATAAGGGGAAGGCTTTGTTGAGTTCGTTGAGGAAAGAAGATTGCCCAAATGAAAAGGGTTTGGGTGTTAAGAAGGAGAAGGAAGAGGTTGACATTGGGTTATCAAAGGTTAATGATTTGGAAAAAAGGATTAAAAATCTGGAAATTTGGTTTAAATATCTTAAGGAAAGAAATGAAATGAAGGAAAAGGATGATAGGAAGAGTTGTGGGTCTAGCTAAGTGTATGTATAGATGATAGGAAACTTTGTAGTAGTTGTGAACATGAAATCGATCAATAAAAAATTGGGTTCTAATTGTAACTAATAGTGTTTGGTTGTGCATTGTAACTGATAGAAATCTTTGTGCATTTCTTAATAGGTTTGACTTACCCAAGTCATACCACAATAGTAAGTTACAATTTGTGGCATTTCATAAATTTGTTTGACTTGGGTAAGTCAAAATTCAAGATGTTACAATTTGAGGCATTGGGCGTGTTCAGTCCCACTGTCAACACTAACGCCATACCAATTTCTTCCTAAACAATACACCATTGTCAATGCATTATGATTTAGTGCTAAAGCATTTGCATGTTCAACACATATTTATAAACCACAGGCTTTGGTTTTGCTGATACAAGGGGTGTTTGGTTTTGCTGATACAAGTTTTGCTGATACAAGGGGATGTTTGGTTTTGCTGATACAAAGGGATGTTTGGTTTTGCTGATACTAATTAGAAATAATAAACCCAATATCACAATACAAGAACAGATTAAATACATAAAACTTAGATAATATTTAATCATTCATATAGTTGGTTACAAGAACAGAAACAACTAGATCAAACCATGACCAAATTTATCTACCTCATGAAATACCCAAAATTCAGTCATAATGGTCAGCCATTTTCTTAACATAACCTTTGTGGAAACGAATACCTTCATCAGTTTCACCAAAAATCTTTATGAATCGAACAAGTAGGTCGGTGTGCCTGTCCTGGGCTTTCCTCAGCCCATCCAAACTGTCAAAAGCTATTCCCCGAGGTCCCAAAGCTTCGTTCTCTTGAATCAGTTCCCTACGCTTGATGATACCCCTTTTTCAAATGATCAATGCACTCACGAACTAGCTTTTTCAAAAACCCTTCTTGTGCAGCCTCTTCCCCAAACCACACTGCCATATGATCATTTAAGTTGGATGAACCAGCAATTTCCATGAGTTCATTCAAAATAGGGAAATCTTCCATTGGAAATTGTGTGTGTGTGGAAAAAGTGGTGGATGGGTTTATTGGTTCGTGTGCACAATTAAATAGCGTCTCAAGATAGACACGGTCAAGCGGTCTAATAGTGACTTTTTTTCACACTTGGTCCCTGAATTTGTCTGGGTTGCCGTTGTCATACTTAAAACTCACGCCCAATAATCACAAAACCATTAGAAATTTGAATTTGTAAAGTCAAACTTGCAAAACATATCAATAAACTCCCTAACAAATATTGACCAATGGTTTTTCAATTTTGACTTTACAAAGTCAAAATGCAAATAGAAAATGCCCATTCACTATTTTGAATGTTGACTAACTAAAGTAAAATGGAAATGCTAAAGTTTTTTGACTCAAGGATTGCAGTTTTACTTTCTACAATCAAATTGAAATGCTAAATGGAATTTTGACTTTCAAATGTCAAACTTACATCACCAACAATACGCACAACCAACAACATATGAAGAAGCTAAATTTAACCAAACCATATAAACAAATACCAAAATACTATTTTGCAAGATGAATTGTCATAGGGTATTCAACCCATACATAAACTACAACCACTAAAATAATTCTACCACGGCTGTGAGGGAAGCTGGGTGGAGTTTCAACATCTTCCTAGCTAACTCCCAGTTCATCCTGATATTTTCATTCCCATCATTACTCCAATCACTGACCTTGATATAGATTGTCTTTAGCGATCGGGAACACGCAAGCGTAAACTTTATTAAAGTTAATTCATGCTTTGATCTAGGAAAAGCTCGAAACAGCCCATGCCTGATTGTGTTTCTGTCTACAACATTTGAATTTTTTTCCAAAGGTAGAACACTAAGCGTGTATGCAGCCTGCAAAATGAAATAGTATTGAGATACACAAACATGGAAATTTACTAATGTTTATTTGATACATATGCATTACAGTATTACACTTACTCTGGTATCTAGCATTTTCAAATTTGGAGATCCACGAATCATTTCAATGATGAGGCGATACCATAACACTATTCCCAAAATCGACTCCGGTCAGCTTAAGATTAATGAGGGGTACAAAGGGCACAGATACCTTCATCCTAGAATTAGCTTCCCGCATCAACAACAACAAATTTTAAAGATTAAATTTCATTAATGTTAGACATTTCTTTAACATTGTAAAATTAGAAGTGTAAAACTCAAATTGGTCTTACCGTGCAATCCTGAAAATCTAATCTAAGGGTATGAAGTGTTGGAAGACTTGTCAAGTGAAAGATATTGGATGTTGTGATTGTGGTCACATGGGTCGAAACACCAAATGACAAATCTAACTTCTTCAAATTCCTAAGTTTTGCAATATCCCATAGTCTCATCTCATTTGTAGTAGCACGATCCATTTTAAGAGACTCAAGTAAGGGACAACCAGCAATAGACTCCCAAACTGTACCAGTTTGAAAATTGACAAAACACAATTCTAAGCTCAATATATTTGTAAAACTACTAAAAAATATCAAAGTAGGAAAAGCACAACAATGAAGTTCCAAATGTTTCAACTCCATACGAGAGTAAAGTTGGGTTGGAAACATAACTGGTTGACCATACCATTTTCTAATTGTTAGCTCCTCAATTCCTTGCCGAGCCAAAAACAAAAGCCAATCATGAATCTCTTAATAATTCAAGTCTTCTATTCCAAACACCGTTTTGGGCTCTACAGAGAAGACAAACTTTTTTATGTGACCCATAAGCTGATTTAAGAGTCTAGTAACATGCCTCCCATCAAACTTATTTGTTAAATAATAAAAGAACTCCTCATCAACTATGACATCGGTGAGCAAAGTCCACTTAAACCTCCAGTTTCTCGCTAAACTAGAGGTTCTCACCGCTTCTATTATTGGCAACCGATTCAAAATGTTACTGATCACTATATCTGGCATGTTGCTAATACAATCTGTCATATTAGTGATAACATTAGCTCTGATCGACATGTTATTGTTAGAATTTGGGTTGGTTTTTTGACTTCTGGAAATGATAATTTAGATTCGGATTTTGATTTTCAGTTGATCATTTTTGGATAAGGGTGTGCTATTATGATTAGTAAAGGTGTTTGTTGGGTGGGTTTATTGGTTCGCGCGAAAATAAATGCTAGGGTATCCGGGAAGAAACAGCTAGTTGCATAGCCATAATCACATTTGGTCCATAGGTTGAGGGTTAGGTTAGATTTAACTAAGTCATGTTATAATTGTGAATGGTCTATTATACCCATGATGTACAAACAGAAAAGTAACGTTGAATTTGGCAATCCTGGTCTTGGGACTCATTTAGCCTATAAAAAGCTTGTTTTGGACTCCCGACGATGAAAAAGGCAAGTTTTGTCCTAGCGTGATGTTTCGGGGACCACAGTGTATTTTAGTCTTTTTTTTATGCGGTAGTTTTCTTAATTCGTCATGTTATTTTTTTTTGTATTATAATTTTTATGTTTATTAATGAAGTATTATGTTGTTGAATGAATGAAATAGTTAAGGGGTTAATTTATAAATTGTAAATTTTTAAAAGGTAGGACACAAAAGGTTAAGTTATCATAGGGGGTGTTTTTTGTGAGTCAAGGTTGAAATGTTAAAGCTGATGTGACGCTGACGTAGTGCTGAGTTATGGCTTAACTCAAGGGCATGATATCAAGTGCTCTGAATGAAATAGAAATGACTAAACTTGCAATATGAAAAAAAAAGGGAAAGAAATAATAAACTAAATTTGTATCTGAGTGATATCGTATGTTGTGTGATAAATTAAATGATTGTGAGTTTATATGTTTCTTAAAACATGTGAGATAAATTTGTAATGTGTATGCATTATTATCCAAATAACTAAGAAATAGTTAACTACTTAGCTAGGCTAAACTATATATGATTATATAGTCCCGAAGAATCAAAACTCATATATATATATATATATATATATATATATATATATATATATATATATATATATATATATATATTGAGAATCGTAAAGCGATTTTAATTTTAGTGCGGATGTACGGACAGATTTGGACCATCCATTTCAGGTCTGATTTTAATTTTTTTTGAAGTCAAGATCTGCGCTAACTTTCACGGTACCAATCGACCATGTAAACGATTTTTTGATTTTTTTAAGCGATTCTTTCTATTGCTATCTTCTTTCATGTTCCTTTTTTTTATTGATTATAAGACCTACCATGATATTAACGATATTATGAGACCTACCATGATATTAAGTTTTTTTACATTTAAAAATGAACCGTGATATTAAAAACACATGATATTTACTAAAAAAAAAATCTTTTACTTGTAAAAAGGAGCTACGATATTAACAATTTTATTGAAAAACTTACTTTGATGTTAGTACAAAACTTAATTTCATTTTTTTTTTATTGCGATATTAAAGTGATGCAGGATTTACTGACCAGGTTTTAATATTTATATAGTCTCGTTATACCTATGGTCTATCCGAATGCACTAACGGGCAGTGTACCCGGTCGCGTGTAGTGTAGTATTCAGTAAAACCGAGGTCGTCCCAAGAGCTATGTGTGTTGGATTATTACTAAGTCTAGGTGTCACAGTTTTTAATATGATTTCGATAAGGAATCAATTAACTACTAAAGCAGATAAAAGGCAAAGGTTTAATCAATAGAGGAGAGTGGTGCTAACCTAGTTAATCCTCCTAGCTAGTAATGTCTACGTCTACTTACTTCCAATTACATCAGGTGGGGTCAAATTCAAGAGGACAACATTTGGTCAATTCGCCCAAATAGCCTATCAGCAAAGATGCCACCACGAGAAGTCAGTGTCCCTTCATAAGTCCAGCTGTTCCTGGTCCCCTAAGCCAAGTCATTAAGTACCGCTACATGCTAGATTTATAATAGTGACTCACCCCCTAATTCTTAAGTTCATCCAAACGGTAGGTGATCAGGGTCAAACGCATGTAGTAGAAAGGGTCGTCAATAGGTCATATCTTACCCTTCCCGTCTCAGTCTACTCACTTAGGGTCAGTTGGTCATATCCCCTAAGCAACTAGCCTCTACCGCCATACAAAACTACAGAAACAAGGGGAGCTACCAATAAACTATGCATGCATACAACTCGAAATAATTATATGGAAGTAATGTAAACGCAAACAAAACAATTAAGGAATCATAACTAGGCCAGCACCAAGAGTTGCTTAGCCGCTCATATTAACCATACAAATCAATTCAATATTCAAAGTTACGAAATACATGAATCGAAAGAAAAGAAAAGATAAAATGCTAATGCTTATCGTAGGGGAGTGATTTCTCCCTTGGAGACAGCTCCGTATGCTCCTCTAGACCTGCCTTTGGCTTCTTCCCACGTTCTTTTGTTGTGGTGTGTGGAATGGGATGCTTCTTCCCACGTAACTAATATAAGAGTTACGCCATAATCTTCAATTCCTTCGTAATTTGCACTAGATCTGCTGGTTATGGCGCAACCTTATGAGTGGTTACGCCGTATCTTCAATATTACTTAGTTACACTGTAGTTGATGAATTAGTTACGGTGTAGTTATCAGGGGCTTGGAACTTCATTTGACCTAATATAGTTACGTCGTAGTCTTTGGGGAGAGTTACGCCGTAACCTTCTGATGAGTTGGTTTTCTGAGTCACGCTTTAGTTACGGTGTAATGTGAGAGATGAGTTACTCCGTAACTTCTTCAAAGTCACCACACTAAGATAAATCTTTGATATTTCTCCAATTCCGTGTCTCTTTAGCTCCAATGCTCATAACTTACCTGAAAGTGGAAAACAATGGAAAACAAGCTTAAATCCATATAAATGATATAAATTACAAGTATTATCGGTGGAAATTGACACTTAATATTCAGGACTATTTGATGTTATCAAATATCCCCCCACTTGAACTCTACTTGCCCTCAAGTAGACCTTATTAGAAAGATTCCTAAAAAGATATCTCCCATAACCTGGAAAATAAAAGTTTACAAATCCCTTATGCTAGAATAAAACAAAGCCGAACACCTCACGAAATGGGAACAAAACACTCAAATCTCTCAACTATTCTAAGTGTCAATTTCGGGGTGATCACTCTATCGCACAATCATAGCATGTATTCTGTCATAAGCTTGGCGGTTACACAAATCTCCACCACTAGAGTTAAGGGCTAAACAATTCTCAAAGGCAATATGGGTAGACACGACAAGGGTTAAGGGGTAACTCGTCATTACTAACATGTACTTTTACAATAACTAAATAACATAACAATTTTTTTATTTTTTTATTTTTTTTATTTTATATTTTTTCGAATCATTTTTTTTTCAACATAACAATAATCAACTAAACAATCCCCCCAATTGAGATGAACAACGGGAATTCGGGGGGTCTTCAATGATCTTCAAAAATACGTCGTCGACGAAAGTGTGATTTCCGAACCTTTCCACTTGAACCTTGAACTTAGGTAAATGATGACTTCCCAATCACAAATAAAGACTACAAGGTAGGCTAAGGTGTATCGGTGTATTGAAACAATATATTGGGTTAACAAAATGAAAGGAATGGCTCAGATGAGTGTATCTAGGGGTATCTTGCACTAAAGGTGAGTGCAACAAAAGGGTTTCACATGGGGGTCGAGAAGTCGAGGTGACTAATCGATAGACACACAATGGTAGGCTATATGGGTGATAATCCTATAATATTGCCTTCTTAAACTGAAAAGTCAAAATACATCGAGCTAACTCAACATACCTCGTCTATGGTCTCGAAATAATGCAAAGGCCAAGTTCTAAAGTTTACAAGCTACCGGCACACTCATAATTTGGTGGATTTGGGGTAAAATATTGGAAACGGATAAGGCTAATCTCACCATATAATATCAAGGGTTGTATGTGCTCGGCTAAGCTCTAATCTAGTTAGGTTAAGAAAAACATGTCAAAATTTTAAAAATAGTATAATTTTTCAAAATAAACTAGAAAAACGAGGGAAAAATAAAGTTCAAGAGAAAATTCTACTCCCGTCCCCCCACTTGAATTGTACAAAGTCCTTTTGTACTAGCGTTAAATAAAGGTGAAGAGAAAAGTAAATTAGGTGAGAACTTCCCTGAAATTTGCTCCAAAAAAGGAAGAAGGCCCACGAAAAAGAGACGTGCCTTCGTATAAGCATCATGAACAAACTTCAATCCCTGAAATCACACTACCGATAAGCATAATTCTAAAAATAAAAAATGAAAAATAAAAACAAACCTAAATCACTTTCGTAGGAATCATGGTTGCATTTAGCAAATGCAACAAGCCTTTTAAACCACTTTGTGTCCCAAGTGGACGAGTGAAGTCTCGTGAGGGTTTACTGGGAACACACCCACAAAGTTCATTTAAGATACTAATACAAGGTTATTGTGTTTTAAAATGAAAGAAGTAAAGCAGAGGAAAGTTACGTCGTAACTCTTTTGAGGGAGTTACCCGTAACGGCAAACACCGACATATGCTGCAAGCGGTGGCTACGGCGTAACCACTGAGATGGTATTACGCCGTAATTGGTAATGCGTCTAAAATTCTGCTGCAAAAGGTTGGTTACGCCGAATCACATAGATGAGTTACCGTAACTATGGTCGATCGCAAAGAACTGCAGCAAAGAATTACTTCCTCGTTTCCCCAAAAATGGTTAGAAAAAACAAAACCCTACAGAAATGGAAATAAAACAAAAGAAAGGGATAATTCGGGTTGTCTCCCGAAAGAGCACTTTTCTTTATTTACGAGTCTTTTAAGTTAGACCCAGAGCCGCGAGGCTTTATGGAGGCCTTTGGGCTTGGCCGACTTCCTCCATTCGTTGGCGGCACTCATCCATCCATTTGTTAAATCCCTTTTTTCTTGCAGTATTACCGATGCCAACTGTTCCAACTTTCTGTGGAAGCCATTCATCACATGATTTTCCCCGGTCATCATCTTCGGCAATAAGACTACTTGTTATACTTATGCTTGATCTCTCACCGTTAGTTGTATTAGTAAGACGATTGTACTTGTACTGCTTAACCAATCCCTTATTGATTTTTGAGTTCCCAAATCTTATTTTGTACCAATCTTCAAATGCTAATTCGATATCATGTCTTTCACCCTTGTGAGGGTATATCCATTCTTTTGCCTTTCTTTCAGATTCTAGAAAGGACTACACGAGGGTCATGCCGTCATTGATTCATTATCCTTGGTTAATATCGGGTTGCGGAAATGTTTATTTGGAATCGGAGCCTCCTTAATGCTCTGGACAATCTTTCCCTGTTCCTGTTTGCCATTATCAATATTCTCTCCACCAGGATCATGATGTAGAGGTGGATCTTGTGATTGAACATTAACAATATCAACATTATTTGAAATTTGAAATTTTGGTTTTAAATTCTCTTTCATACTGAAATTTATTCGTTCATTTTCAGTTCCCAAAGAAATTTGTTTTTCAAAAACCTTAATTTGAGCCCTACAAGTGGCCAGGAAAGGTCTTCCAACAATTAAGTTGTAAGCCTCCCGCTTCCCCATGTCAATTACTACAAAATCAGTGGAGAAAAAGAATTTTCCAATTTTTAAAAGCACATTATTCACTACTCCCCTTGGTACAGCTTTAGAGGAATCAGCCATTTCTATCATCATTGTTGTTTCTTTTATGTTGGTAAGTTTTATTTTATCAAACAAAGTGGTAGAGATAAGGTTTACCCGGCCCTCAAATCGCTACGGGAATCTTAATATTACCAATAGTGCATGGAAGAAGAAAACTTTCCTGGTATTGTTTCTTAAGTTGGCTTGGCAAGACCTCGTCGTCTTCTGATTTATCATCTTCTCTTAGGTAGTTAATCCCGGACAGATCATTTGTGATAGAGGATGTGCACTGCTCTTTCTTTGCTTTATCTTTTGCAAATATGGCTTTGCAGGCAATAGCTTTAGCATTACTTGTCTCAAGGTTTTTAGCTAATTGCCCAACTTGTGTTTCGAGGATTTTAATTGCAGCATCTTGGTTTCGCTGGTTCATATTGGTTTCTTCTTTCACCTTGACCATCCATTCCTTGAGTTTATCTCCCTTTTTTGTAGATTCTTCGATGTGCCTATGCATTATTTCTTCAAGGCTTGGTCTAGGAGGATTGTTGTTGATTCTTGTGTAGAATCCTGGGGATTTTTCTCGATATCTAGGCCCGTTATTATTGTAATTGTTGAAAGGGTTCTCACTTCCATATTTAACTTCTCCGATCCTTTTAACTTCCTCGTTGGAGGAACATTCCTTAGTAGGTGGAGTTTCATTTCGCTCTACTTGAATGGAATGCACATTTTCCTCGAGCTTCTTCATTTCTCTTCCGAGACTTTCTAATTTTGTTGTTTATTGCTGCAAGACCTTCCATGTCTCCATTCTTACTTCGGTTGCTCCCTCCATTGTGCCATTTGTGAGAGTGATCTGCCATCTTTTGAATAGTTTCTAAAGCCAAAGTGGGCGTCATACCAGGAATCGGCCCCTGAGAATCGATCATTTGCCTTGAGGAGATGTTCAGGACCTTTGTAGAAGACGTTCACCTTTGTTGGCTTTGTTGAGGTCATGAGTTGGGCATTTTATAATAATTAGTTATACCTTTCCCAAGCTTGGTAACGTTTCATCACCCTCTTGCTTGAAGTTATGGATTTCTTCTAATTGCTTAGCAGTCTTTGATGGAGGACAGTATCTCTGAATAAAATACTCTTTTAGGATAGGCCATTTGTTCACTATTCCGGCAGGTAATCGATCAACCCATCTCTTAGCAGCTCCCGTAAGAGAAATAGGGAATACTTGTAACATGACAGCATCGTTTGAGACTCTGGGTATTTTGAATAGACTGACAATGTATTCTACGTTGTCTATATGTTCATGGGCATCATCGGTTATGCTTCCAAAGAAGGGATTTGCGCGTAATTCCCTCATGAATTGAGGTTTGATTTCGAATTGAGCGTCTTATGCGATAGCCGGCCTAACAATCCCTGGTCCTTGTCCTTCCCTTGTTAATGCTAAATATTCCTCAAGAGTGAGGTCATCAATGTTAACAACTTCCATGGTACCTGAAAACTTGAATAATGATCGTGAGAAATATAAAAAAGTTTAAAACTAAACGAAAATGAAAGACTTAATAGCAATCCTAATATAACTCCCTGCAACTTCCAGCGGCAAAAACTTGATGCACGGATTTACCGACTGTGTTTTAATATTTATATAGTCTCGTTATACCTATGGTCTACCCTAATGCACTATAGGGAAGTGTACCCGGTCGCGTGTAGTGTAGTATTCGGTAAAACCGAGGTCGTCCCAAGAGCTATGTGTGTTGGATTATTACTAAGTCTAGGTGTCACAGTTTTTAATATGATTCCGATAAGGAATTAACTAATTAACTACTAAAGCAGATAAAAGGCAAAGGTTTAATCAATAGAGGAGAGTGGTGCTAACCTAGTTAATCCTCCTAGCTAGTAATGTCTACGTCTACTTACTTCCAATTACATCAAGTGGGGTCAAATTCGAGAGGACAACATTTGGTCAATTCAGCCTAACCTATCGAGCAAAGTTGCCACCACTGGAGAAGTCAGGTGTCCCTTCATAAGTCCAGTTGTTCCTGGTCCCTAAGCCAAGTCATTAAGTACCGCTACATGCTAGATTTATAATAGTGAGTGCCCGGCGTTAGCAACTTAAACACTCACCCCCTAATTCTTAAGTTCATCCAAACGGTAGGTGATCAGGTGGTCAAATCGCACAAATAGAAAGGGTTGTCGGGTTGGTCATATCTTACCCTTCCCGTCTCAGTCTACTCACATAGGGTCAGTTGGTCATATCTCCTAAGCAACTAGCCTCTACCGCCATTCAAAACTACCGAAACAAGGGTAGCTACCAATAAACTATGCATGCATACACTTAGAAATAATTATACGAGTAATGTAAACACAAACAAAACAATTAAGGAATCATAACTAGCACCAAGAGGTGCTTAGCCGCTCATATTAACCATACAAATCAATTCAATATTCAAAGTTACGAAATACATGAATCGAAAGTAAAGAAAAGATAAAATGCTAATGCTTATCGTAGGGGAGTGATTTCTCCTTGGAGACACCAGTATGCTCCTCTAGACACGCTTTGGCTTCTTCCCACGTTCGTTTGTTGTGGTGTGTGGAATGGGATGCTTTGAAATGCCGGAAATCATGGGGTATTTATAGGCCGGATCGGGTTACGGCGGTAACTAATATAAGAGTTAAGCCGTAATCTTCAATTCCTTCGTAATTTGCACTAGATCTGCTGGTTACGGTGTAACCTTATGAGTGGTTACGCCGTATCTTCAATATTACTTAGTTACGCCGTAGTTGATGAAAGAGTTACGGCGTAGTTATCAGCGGCGTGGAACCTCATTTGACCTACTATAGTTACGTCGTAGTCTTTGGGGAGAGTTACGCCGTAACCTTCTGATGAGTTGGTTTTCTGAGTCACGCTTTAGTAACGGCGTAATGTGAGAGATGAGTTACGCCGTAACTTCTTCAAAGTCAGCATACTAAGATAAATCTTTGATGTTTCTCCAATTCCACGTCTCTTTAGCTCCAATGCTCATAATTTACCTGAAAGTGGAAAACAAGCGTAAATCCATATAAATGATATAAATTACAAGTATTATCGGGGGAAATTGACACTTAATATTCAAGACTATTTGATGTTATCATAAAGAAAACCTATTGTGATATTAAAAAAAAGATATGATAGTTACAGTGATATTAAAAAAACCATAGTATCATAATACCTCTTTTTTTATTTTATTTTTTCAGATTTTTTTGAAATTTTCAAAAAAAAAAATGTGATATTATCCGCACAATCCCTACTTAAAATCCAATCCGCACTAGATCTATAAAAACATGTTTTTATTGAAAATGATTCTTAATAGTCTTTATAATTGTTGATACAAAAGTTGGGCGTTCCCTATTTGGGTTCCAACTCCGTATCAATTAGATTTTAATGCTTGAGACCTGCGCACTAAGAAAACAAAAAACACCGTTAGGCTTACCGTGGGATTGTCTCCCACGATTATCCTCCGGCGTGAGAGTAAGTAATCGGTTTAGGGTATAGTTGAGAATTAGGGTTTGTAAATCGTACCTTTAATGAGGGATGGGGTTCCCTTTATATACACACGAAATCCTTGTTGGTTTCGTGTTCCCCAACCTTCGGCGTATCCCGCCTAAGTCGGTTGGTAAACGATTATCTCCAAAGATAGGAGATATCCGATATCTTATTCCATAAATAACTTTTGGGTTTGGGCCTTCGTGAACCCAAACCGTTACCGGGTAGCCCATGCGTACTGGGCCTAATTGTTAGTATCGTTCATTGGTCGGGTTCATGACCCGGATGTAGACTATACGTCATCAATAATATTATTCAAATCTATGAATTATTGTATATCATGAACACAAAATTATATAAATGTTTCATGAAAATATTATCCTGAATTATGAATATGGAATGTTTAACAAGATTAACATGTTTTTATAAAATTTAATAAAACATAATCCATAACTTTGTAATTTTAGTTTATGGTTCAAAAAAATTAAGATCGGAATGAATTAGATCTTAAGATTTTATAGTCAAGATCGAAATCTTATAAGACCTTAAGCTTGTTAAGATCCTACGTAAGATCCGAATTATTTTTCCTTTATAGTGTTATATCAAGATCGAAATCTCTTACAACAATGAAAAAACCATAATTTAAAGCGTACCAAGTTAACTATTGATGTAAAATTTTCATTTATAAATTTGGCAAGTTTTCATCTTTGGCCTTCTTTGGTGAAACTTATGTTTCTAAGTTTTTGTTCTTTTCCACTTTAAGAAACAAAATGTGAAGCTTCTCTTTTACTATTTAATGGATTTAACTTAGTGGTTGTCTTAATCTTTCCAAATGAAACGACAAAAGAGAGAAGTTAACGTATACTACAAATTCTTTAAAAATTTAAGAGTAAATTACATGGTTCGTCCTTGTGGTTTACATTGACCGACAAATTTAGTCCTTTGACCAAAAAACATTACCGTCCGTCTTTAAATGCAAAACGTTATGTACCGTTGGTACCTCCTTCTAACGGCCCTTGTTAACGACCGTTAAGTCTTATCTTGTAAGGGTATTTTCGTCCTTTTACATTTGCCACTTGTATCTATAAATAAAATATCTAGGAATCATGTTTGGATTGAGTCGTGTGTTGAGTTATATACCCTTCATTACCATCATCAGTAACAATAAAACACATAAGTCATCTTTTAACCCAAATCATAATCATCATCAAGAACAAAAAAAATCTAACACGTAAAATCAAATTAAATCAAACACTTGTATCCTCAAAGAACCCTAAACAATAAAATTATAAAACCTTCATCTACTACACCAAATCAAGCTCCCGATTGTTGCTCCAATGCTTGACCAAATCACACGACACCCTCCGCCACCACTACGACACCATCCGATGAAAACCCACCATGACACCATCATCATCAACGCAAACCACATGGACACCATCCACCACCACCAACCGACATTCGAAATACTATGTTACAACGCCGCCATCACCACGTCTAATCCATCAAATATTCGTATGTGGTAACCCATGATGAAGTCACAAGTTTTCAGCTTCAAGATCTTATACAAGGTCTCGGGTAGGTGAATTTTTTCGTGTTTGTTTTGTTTTTGATTTCAAGATCTATGATGGTTTTTGGTAAAGATCTAAAAAAATCTATTGTCTTGAATATACCAAATTTGAGATCTTGAAAATACTACAGATCTGTTGGGGAAAAACCTTTATGATACCACAGATCTGTTGACTTGAAAATTGTGAAAAAGTATAAGGGGGGGTTGAATAGTTTAAGCCAATCTTAAGTTAGTTTTAAAAACTTTTAGATTCGATGTTATGTGAAATCGTATGAATGAGGAGAAAGTATAGATCTATGAGTAATGCAAGTAAAGTAAGTAAAGTAGAGGATAGAAATGACACAGCCGATTTATAGTGGTTCGGCTACAAGGACACCTTCCTTGCCCTACTCCACTCCCCGAGTCACCTACTCGAGAGTTCAAGCACTATGTCAACAAACTCCTTCAACTTGGCGGAGAAGCCTTCTAGCGTTGCTTACACCTTTATCCAGTACAAAGCTAAATACCGAGTCCGTAACACGGAGGACCAAACCAACACTACTATAACACAACAAATATGTGAAATATGAAATACAAAATCTTCGCTACAGAAATCTTGTGAAGGAACAAATCAATCAAGGACCCCTTGCTTGGATGACTTGTAGAATGCTCGTGATCTCGCCTGAGAGAATGACCTATATGAGAATCACAATAGAAGAAAGAAGAACAACTCTCTAGATCAAGTGATCTTTTGTTAGAAGAGTGTAAGAATATATGAGAGAGTTAGTAAGAAGAGGGATAAGTAAAAATGAAGAAATGGCTCTCTATTTATAGGCAAATTCATGCTACTGTTCCACGGATCCCTTGCTTGAGGGATCCGTCTAGTATAACTCCAAGGATCCGTGAGACGCTCCTCTTTGCCCATGGGTTTTTGGGTTATGGGTCATGGGTTATGGTTTGAACCATGGGTATCTAAGTAGATACAATGTATCTAATAGATGCAATGCATCTAGTCAAATGGGTATGGGTCATGGGTTGTGGTTTTTACCCATCCTAATAAACTATTACAACAAATGAATTATTACAACAATTTGTATTAAATGACTATATGTAAATGCTTTACAAAAATAACATGTATCCTTATAGTTTTACTTATGATAACATTATATTTGTTATCAACAAAACACAAAGAGATCGCTAAATATTAATAAACGTTTTTACGGTTTATTTATATTAACAATCTCCCCCTTTTTGTTGATGACAAAACATAATGTTATGATGAGTAAAACTTAAGATTAGATGTATGTTTTGAAAGCATAAGTTTTACTTCTTCTCCCCCCTTTTTGTCGAAACAAAAAGTGACCCTAATGAAGAAATAAAAATGTGAAAAATAGTCCACGAATCTCTAACCCCGCTTGATGGTAGCTCCCCCTAGAATGGGGCGTCAAGTGAGAAAACATAAATTACCTACAAAGCAAAAGTTAGTAGTAACATGCATAAATAATCTTATGATTGTGAGAATCAAGATTTGGGAGCCAAGGTATGTAAACAAAGCCTTGTAATAAAATAACAAAATGTAGTGGTATTAATGCCACATACAAGCATGTAAAACTAAGAACAAGACTTATTCTAAAAATGACTCAAAATAAAATACTAAAAATGATTCCTTCCATGCTTGCATAAGGTTAAGGATGGAGGTTTTGGTGAGTGATGATGTTGATGCGATCAAGGATGAGGTTAAGTATGACTCGCATTTCTTCCCTAATTTCTATTGCAAGATCCCTAGTGGATTGGCAATGTTCACAATGTAAGTGATGTGGGTAATGAGTGTGGAAGTTTTTCGGGTTATTTTGATTTGTGAGATGCGGAAGTTGTGGTGGAAAAGTTGGAAAATACGGATCAAATTCGAATGTTTGGAAGTGGTGGTTGAAAAGAACCTAGATGTTCTTGTAGCACAATGGGAGCTAAAGGTGGTGAGGTTTCAAGGTCTTTGAAGATTGTGTTTGGAGAAGTGGGAGGTGTCAAAAAGACTAGTTCTTTTGCTTTGTTTGTTGAGATCTTGTTGGAGTCCTAAGGAGTTTCAAAAGAGTGACCTTAGGTGGGGATTTGATGGGTGATGAAGTTGGTGTACTTGTTGGAGATGAAGGAGGTGCTATAATGGAAGCATTTTGTGGTGAGTGAGTGGTTGGTGATGAACCATTTGATGATGGTTTTGTTAGGCAACAAGGCCGGATGCTAATCCGTGCGGATTTTCTAGATTTTGGTTGTGGTAATTTGGAAGGTGGGAGGACAAAATTTTGGATTTCTTGAAAGGGACTGTTTGCACTAGGTGATTCATCTATGTTGGAAGACCTTTTGGATGACATGATGATGTTTGTTTGTGAGGTTGAGAGTGATGAATATGCAAGCATTTTGGGAATCCTATTTATAAAAAAATAATGCATTGTAATGAATGCTTGACCCAAAATGTGGATTAAAATCTAATGATTAGATATGAATTTAAGGCATGTGATCATGAGAACACAAGCATTAAGTAACATACTCCAAAAATATGATAAAAAATAATCAAAATATTGAATTTTTCATCTAAAGTGAGAAAAACAGAAGATAAATTTAGCTTATGTCTCACGGATCCCACGGATCCTTCCCTTGAGGGAACCGTCCAACATTAAGGCTGGGATCCGTGGTACTGGTGACTCAGGCAGCTCAAAATTTTCCTTTTGGAAACATTTGTGCCTAGTGTGTGCCTATATGTAAACCACTTGGAGTTGCGGTTATCTCGACACCTAAAAAGAAAAGAAAAACAAACTAGAAGTGAAAAAGCACACTATTATGTTAGATAACCCGAGTGCTCCTAATTCATTGTTGCTTAAATGAATGTACCCAAAAACACATATTAGTTATGTGTCCTCTTTAGCATTCAAAAGACATGAGATGCAATGAAAACGGGTTTTTACTTTGTATTAATAATGAAAAAGCGATTTGTCCTAGACGTGAGAAATAGCTTTTATGAAAGTGATACGGGAAGAGGTATCCTTTTAGAAAAACATTTTGAAAAGAGATTTCTTTGTGTGAGAAAACATTTATTCTTGAGTGAGAAAAAAAAATATGTATGCAATTACGTGTTTGCAAGAGGTATTTGTCTTGAAAAATAAGAGAAAACTATGAAAGTATGAGTTAGAAAAAAAAAACTTATCTTGGGTTTTGAAAATTCCCGTATTGCTTGTGAGTTGTGTGTGAAATAGAGATCCTAGACTCAGAAAGAAGAAGGCTAGTGTTTACATACATTGTAGAGTTTAAAAACTAATTACGACGATTGCTCCATGAGACCAAGACCAAGACGAAGGAGGTTGAATTGTTCCCGCTTCAACGGTTTGGTGAGGACGTCGGCTATGTTGTCTTCGGATGCTACTTTCTCAATAGAGATGTTCCCCTTTTGAACATTTTCTCTTAAGATGTGATGACGAATCTCTATATGCTTGGTGGAAGAGTGCAATACCGGATTCTTGCTTAAGCCAATAGCACCTTTGTTGTCACATAGAATTGCTATGTCACTTAGGTGAATGTCGTAGTCAACTAATGCTTGTTTCATCCATAGTGCTTGTTGGCATGCTTTGCCGGCGGAGACATATTCGGCTTCGGTTGTAGATATAGCCAATGTCGTTTGCTTCTTTGAGAACTAAGATGTTAAACAACATCCCATAAAAGTACATACCCCACTTGTACTTTTTCGGTCAACATAATCACCTGCATCGTCAGAATCTGCATATACAATTGTTTCTACCCCCGTACCCTTAGGATACCACAATCCTAATTGAGTCGTACTCTTAATGTATCTAAATATTCTTTTGACGGCTTCTAGATGTGATGTTTTAGGATCTTCTTGAAACCTAGCACATAGACAAACACTAAACATGATATCCGGCCGACTAGCCATGAGGTAGAGAAGACTACCAATCATGCCACGGTATTTTGTGTTATCAACGGATTCGCAGTCTTCATCTTTTGTGAGTTTAGTGTCGGATGACATTGGTGTTCTTATGGGTTTTGACTCTTCTAAACCAAATTTCTTTAACATTTCCTTTATGTATTTAGATTGAATAAAGAAGATACCATCTTTTACTTGTTTGATTTGTAGACCAAGAAAGAAACTAAATTCTCCCATCATACTCATCTCGAACTCGTCATGCATGATTTTAGAGATCATCACACATGTCTTGACAAGTAGATCCGAATATAATATCATCTACATATATTTGAACAATGATTATATGTGACTCTCTTTTCTTAGTAAAAAGTGTGTTATCAACTAACCCCATGGTGTAGCTGTTTTTGATTAAGAATGACTTGAGTCTATCATACCAAGCTTTTGGAGCTTGTTTAAGACCGTAAAGAGCTTTCTTTAACTTATACACATGTTTATGTTTTTCAAAATTGATGAAACCCGGAGGTTGAGCTACATATACTTCTTCATTAAGAAAACCATTTAGAAAAGCACTTTTGACATCCATTTGATAAAGCTTAAGATCATTAGCACAAGCATAAGCAAGAAGTATTCTTATAGACTCTAATCTAGCCATGGGGGCATAGGTCTCATCAAAGTCTATTCCTTCTTGTTGATTATACCCTTGGGCAACGAGTCTAGCTTTGTTTCTAGACACTACACCGTTTGCATCTAACTTGTTTTTATATACCCATTTGGTTCCTATTATGGTTTGATTACTAGGTGGAGGGACGAGTGTCCAAACATCGTTAGAAACAAATTGATTTAACTCTTCTTGCATAGCCATTATCCAACTTTCATCTTTTATGGCTTCTTGTGTATTCTTAGGTTATATGGTTGAGACAAAACAAAATAGGCTACTTTGGTTTTGGACTTGAGACCTTAAGGTTCTTTCATTTAACTTTCCTATGACCTTATCTACGGGGTGATCTTTGGACTCTTTAATATTTATGATTTCATCATTTAAAGCTTCTTCTTCTTCGTTTGTCTTTTTCTTTATTACAATAGCTTCACTCTCGACAATCTCGTCATCGACAAGTGGTAGAGTAGGTTTGGGTGGACTCTCATCAAATTTTATGTTTAATGACTCTTCAACCTTCATTGTTTCTTTATTTAATATGACGTAAGCTTTGCTATTAGGAGAGTAACCTAAAAAGATACCTTTGGTTGATTTAGGATCAAATTTTGTAAGGTAATCTTTAGTGTTAAGTAGAAAACATTTGCTACCAAAGACTCTAAAGTGATCTAACGTAGGCTTTTTGCCTCGAGTAACTCATATGTAGTTTTACCTAAAATGGTCTATTAAGACTCGATTGAATATGTACGTTGAAGTATCAACGGCATTGCACCAAAACTTTTGAGGTATGGATTGCTCATTTAGCATGGTGCGACTCATTTCTTGTAGGGTTCTATTCTTTCTTTCAACTACCCCATTCGATTACGGAGTGCGAGGAGCCGAGAAGTTGTGAGTAATACTATTAGCGTCACAAAAAGCTCCAAATTGCACTTCATTATCGAATTCCCTACCATGATCCGTTCTAATAGACACTATAGAACTTCCTAATTGTCTTTGGATTTTCCTACTTAATATTTCAAAGTAATTGAACGTTTCAGTTTTGTTCTTTAAAAATTTAGTCCATGTGTACCTAGAGTAATCATCCACTATAACCAAAGTGTAGTAGTTGCCTCCATAACTTTGGATAGTGGAAGGACCAAATAAATCCATGTGTTGTAATTCTAGACACTTAGTTGTAAAGACCATGTTTTTAGCTTTGTGACTAGCATGGACTTGTTTTCCTACGTTACAAGCATCACAAAAGTGATGTTCATATTTTAATTTTGGTAGATCTCTTACTAGATCTTTGGATGATAGCAATTGAAGAAGTCGCATATTAGCATGACCCAATCTTCAATGCCATAAGGTCAAAGTATCATCCATAGAAGTAAGACAAAGTTTGTCTTTAGGTTCATTACCAATTTGAATGACATAGACTCCATGTTTCCTAATTCCTCTACCTATAGTAATACCATTTTTTAATATCTTATTACCGGTTTCGTTAAAAAGTACGTTGCACTTCTTATCACATATTTGTCCTATACTTAAGAGGTTAAAGTTTAGGTTTTCTACGTGACACACATCGTTAATGGTTAGAGATTTGTTAGAAATCGTACCTTTACCGATGATTTTGCTTTTGCAATTTCCAAATACCACATTTCCTCCATTGAAGGATTCATATGTGGAGAATAAATCTTTGTTGCCGGTCATGTGCCTCGTGCACCCGCTATCCTTGATCCACTCATCCGGATCTAGGTCGACCTTTAAGTACACCTAAGAAAACAATTAACTCAAAAGTTTGGTCCCCATTTGTTCATGGGTCCATTAGTGTTAAACATTCCATTCATGTTAGACATATATGGATAAGGTGAGTGTGCGTTCCATGGTGCAAAGTTTTGAAATGGAAAACCATTTTGCATATTTGGATTCCATCCCATTTGATGGTTACTTCTCGGATAGACATTATTAGGTCTCCTAGATGTGTTCGGTTTTGAAAATGATGAACCTTTGTTTCTTATAAAACTTTGATTATGTCTTGGAGGTGGTTGTCTAATGGTAACATGGGTTGGTTTCTTCTTATTAACAATAACAAAATCAGTTCTAGATGAGGAAGCTATATTATTACCACTGTTTGCTTTAGCAGACCCACGGATCCCTAGCTGTACACTAGCCGGTTCCCTTTTTGTGGGATCCGTGACTACAGTGGTTTGTTTTTCTATTGCTTTTGCGAATTATGTTTCTTTGTTTTCACTAGTTGACGCATCAAATTGCTGAAAACCTAAACCTTTTTGGTTGTTTCCTGTTTTAACATTATCCAATATCATATCTAGGGTATTAGTGTTCATTCTAGCAATCTTAGAGTCTAGATGATCAACTAGTGTTTGAAGTTGAACGCAAAGTTCACATTAAGCCACTTGCTATCTTTGCCTTTTCTAGACGTTTTAATTTTGTCTTTAACTCTATGACTTCCTTTTCTAAACGTTGGTTTTGGTTTTTCAAAAACTTGTTTTTGTTGATTACTTTAAACTAATTTTGCAAAGTTTATCATATTCATTATGCAATGAGTCATCATCTAATGATGAGCTACTATAGTATTAGTGACATACCTCGTCATTTGCCATGAGACAAATTTCTTCGTCCTCCTCCTCGCTTATTCCCCACGAACCGCTCACGAATGCCTTTTGATCATCCCGTTTGGGACACTTACTAATAAAGTGGTTGGGTCCCCACATTTAAAACAAGCGATCATCCCTTGCCTTCTCGTCCTCTTTGCCTTTCCGGAATCCTTTCTTGTCGTCATATGGTTGTTTGACGTATCTTCCCTTTCTTCTAAAGAACTTTTTGAAGTCCCTTATCGCCATGTCATACTTCTCGTCATCACTATCCGAAGAGGAGTTCTCTTCATCGCTTGAGACTTTCTTGGCTTTAAGGGCAAGAGATTTGTGCTTCTCTTTCACTTTTGAGGCTTCAGAATCTTTAGCAAGGACAAGCTCATAGACCTTTAAATTGCCTATGAGTTCATCAAGGGTGAGGATTGTCAAGTCTTTTTATTCTTCGATTGCCGTCACCTTAGATCTCCACTTGGATGGAAGTGCCCTTAGATATTTCTTAACATGATTACGACTAGAGAAAGATTCATCAAGTCCTTGTAAAGATGTAATTATAGTATTAAAGTTAGCAAAAGATTGATCTATAGTTTCCTCATCCGATATTGAAAATTGTTCATATTGTTGAACAAATAAATCTATTTTATTGTTTTTCACTTGTTGATTACCTTAATGAGTTACAACTAAAGAATTCCAAATTTATTTAGAGGTTTTAAGCATGGAGATTCTTTCAAATTCCTTTTTGGGTAACGCATTGTATAAAACCATTTTAGCTTCACTATTTTTGGAAAGCTTTTTCTTAATATCATCGGTGAGTTTATCATGAGGTATGTTAACTAAATTTCCATTTTCATCTTTTGCAGTGGCTTCAAAATCGCCTTCAACAATGATGTACCAAAGATTAATATCTGTAGAATCCAAGATCTGGACTCAACTAGGGTATGTGTAACATTGATTGATTGAATGAAACAGCGGAATGATAATAACAATCAATATCACTAATAAGGTTTTCTTTATTAATTAAAACAAAGAAACTACTACAACTAATGTACATACGCTATATTCGTGTGTCTAGACTCTCATTAGAGATGTTTGCTATGAAATGAAATGGAAAAGGATGGATCGAATGGATGCCCATCACCTAAATTCCTACCCTCTTTATATAGGAGAGGGAGGTTACATAAACCCTAATTGTAGCTTACTAACAAAGCTACCTAATTATAAAACAGACCCTCATTGTTTCTTCTTTCTTCATTCTTGCTCGTGGTTTTGTAATCTTCAAATCTGCAATTCCCAACAATCTTCCCCTAAACTGGAATTTGACTAGATTAAGTTCCAGTTTCTTGATAGTACAAAACAACCTGTATGAAGAAACAACGGTAAAACATGTCATCACAAATAATAAGTTGCACATCATAGATCTGCTTCCCCTTTTTTCTAATAGGGGTCTTGTGCAACTTGTAGACGCTTCCTCTCAAGTGATGCATGGAGATGGTAAGTATATAAACAATAAGCTTCCCTTTAAAATTATACGAACCATCTCAATTGTTTTTTTTTTTTTTTTTTAACTACTAAACAAAAGAAATAAAAACTCGCCAGTAAAAAGTCAAATCAGCAACATCAAAATAGTCTACCGGTAGGAGGAGAACCAGGTAGAAACATCAGCGTAGGCGTCTTATATCTTGCACTATCCATGTGACTCCAAATCTTGATAAACCCTCAATTAATTATGAGACACTGAGCACAACAACGAGACTCGTTAAAGTGATAGCAAATGTGAGCATTAAGCACCTTATGTAGATCACACCCCTTTACTAAAACTGAGCACTACAACGTAACTCCTTAAAGTGTTAGGAAATGTGCACATTAAGTACCTTAGTATGTAGATCTTACCCCTTCGCTAGATTTATCAAGTCTTTGTCACACCATTAAAGTACATGTTAATACAAATAAACCATAAAAACGTTTATTAATATTTTGCGATCTCTTTGTGTTTTGTTGATAACAAATGTAATGTTATGTTAAGTATACCCCTCTTCTTACTAAATCTCTCATACACTCTCATTCTCTTCTAACATATAGATCACTTGATCTAAAGAGTTGTTCTTCTTTCTTTCTATTTGTGATCCTCATATAGGTCCTTCTCTAAGGCGAGATCACGAGCATTCTACAAGTCATCCAAGCAAGGGGTCCTTGATTGATTTGTCACTCCGCAAGATTTCTGTAGCGAAGATCTTGTATTTGATATTTCACATATTTGTTGTGTAATAGTTGTGTTGGTTTGGTCCACCGTGCTAAGGACTCGGTATCTAGCTTTGTACCGGAAAAAGTGTAAGCAACGTTGTGAAGGATTCTCCGCCAAGTGAAGGAGTTTGTTGACATAGTGCTTGAACTCTCGAGTAGGTGACTCGGGGAGTGGAGTAGGGCAAGGAAGGTGACCTTGTAGCCGAACCACTATAAATCGGTTGTGTCATTTCTATCCCTTAACTTTTTTTATTTGCTTGCATTATCATTAGATCTACACGTTCTCAACATCCATACGATTTCACATAATATCGAATCTAAAGTTTTGAAATCAACTTAAAATCGGCAAAACTATTCAACCCCCCCTTCTAGTTTCCCACAATTGGCATCAAGAGCTAAGTTTATAAAAGTTTTAAAATAAAATTGTATTTTAAAAACTTTTCGATCACTATGGGTTATGAAAATTATAAGGAAGGGCAATCTATGCAACGACCACCACTACTTGAAACTAATGGTTTTATATATTGGAAAAATAGATTTGAAACATATGTGAAGTCTAAAGATATTGATCTTTGGTACATTATTGTTGAAGGTGATTTTGAGGCTACCTCAAATGATGATAAAGGAAATTTAGTTCACATACCTCATGATAAACTAAATGATGAAATGAAGAAAAAACTTTCTAAAAATAGTGAAGCAAAAATGGTTTTATATAATGCTTTACCGAAAAAGGAATTCGAAAGAATTTCTATGCTTAAAACCTCTAAAGAAATTTGGAATTCTTTAGTTGTAACTCATCAAGGCAACCAAAAAGTTAAAAATAATAAAATTGATTTATTTGTTCAACAATATGAACAATTTTCAATATCGGATGAGGAAACTATAGATCATTCATTTGCTAACTTTAATACTATTATTACATCTTTACAAGCACTTGATGAATCTTTTTCTAGCCGTAACCATGTTAGGAGATATCTAAGGGCACTTCCATCGAAGTGGAGATCCAAGGTGACGGCAATCGAAGAGTCAAAAGATTTGACAATCCTCACCCTCGATGAACTCATAGGCAACCTAAAAGTCTACGAGCTTGTCCTTGCTAAAGATTCGAAGCCTCAAAGGTGAAAGAGAAACACAAATCTCTTGCCCTTAAAGCAAAAAGGCTTCGGCGATGAGGAGAACTCCTCTTCGAGTAGTGACGACGAAGAGTACGCTATGGCGGTAAGGAACTTTAAAAAGTTCTTTAGAAGAAAGGGTAGATACGTCATACAACCATATGACGATAAGAAAGGCTTTCGAAAAAGCAAAGAGGACGAGAAGCCAAAGGATGATCGTACTTGCTTTAAGTGTGGGGACCCAAACCACTTTATTAGTAAGTGTCCCAAACGGGATGATCAAAAGCGTTATGCCGTGATCGGCACGTGGGGAATGAGCGACGAGGAGGATGAAGAAATTTGTCTTATGGCAAATTACGAGGTATGTCTCGAATACTATAGTAGCTCATCACTTGATGACGACTCATTGCATAATGAATATGATAAACTATGCAATATTAGCTTAAAACTAGTTAACAAAAACAAGCTTTTAAAGAGTCAAAATAAACGTTTAGATAAAGAAGTCATAGAATTAAAAGCAAAACTAAAACGTTTAGAGAAAGGTAAAATAGCAAGTGGTGAATGTGAACTTTGCGTTCAACTTCAAAAACTAGTGGATCACTTAGATTCTAAAATTTCTAGAATGAGCACGAACACTTTAGATACAATACTCGATAGCGTTAAAACTGGTAACAATCAAAAGGGTCTAGGTAGTCAACAACTTGATCCATCAACTAGTGAAAGTAAAGAAACAAAATTTGTTAAAGAACTAGAAAAACCAACCACTGTTGTGGCGGATCCCACGGATCCCCTAAAAAGGGAACCGGCTAGTGTAGAAAAAGGGATCCGTGGATCTGCTGTAGCAAACATTAGCAATAATGTAGCTTCTTCATCTAGAACTGACTTTGTCATAGTTAATAGGAAGAAACCAAATCATGTCATCACTAGACAACCACCTCCAAAATATAATCCTACTTTTGCAAGAAACAAAGCTTCATCTTTTTCAAAACCTAACTCATTTAGGAGACCTAATAATGTTTACCCAAAAAGTAACCATCAAATGGGATGGAATCAAAACATGCACAACGGTTTTCCTTTTCAAAACTTTGCTCCATGGAATGCATACTCATCTTATCCATACATGTCTAACATGAATGGAATGTTTAACACTAATGGACCCATGAACAAATGGGGACCAAACTTTTGAGTTTATTATTGTGTTAGGTGTGCTTAAAGGTCGACCTAGACCCCAATGAATGGGTCAAGGATAGCGGGTGCACGAGGCACATGACCGAAATAGGATCTATTCTCCACAAATGAATCCATTAATGGAGGTAATGTGGTGTTTGGAAATAGCAAAAGTAGAATCATCGGTAAAGGTGCGATTTCTAACAAATCTCTAACCATTAACGATGTGTGTCCGAGAAAACCTAAACTTTAATCTCTTAAGTATAGGACAAATATGTGATAAAAAGTGCAATGTACTTTTCACCAAAACCGGTAGTAAGATACTTAAAAATGGCATAACCATAGGAAGAGGAATTAGGAAACATGGAGTCTATGTCATTAAAATAGGAAATCAACCTAAAGACAAACTATGTCTTACCTCTATGGATGATACTTCGACCTTATGGCATCGAAGATTGGTCACGCCAACATGCGACTTCTTCAATCGCTATCATCCAAAGATCTAGTAAGAGATCTACCTAAGTTAAAATATGAACATCATTTTGTGATGCTTGTAATGTAGGAAAACAAGCTCATTCGAGTCATAAAGCTAAAAACATGGTTTCCACAACTAGGTGTCTAGAATTACTACATATAGATTTATTTGGTCCATCCGCTATCCAAAGTTATGGAGGCAACTACTATACTTTGGTAATAGTGGATGACTACTCTAGGTATACATGGACAAAATTTTTAAAGAACAAAACGGAAACCTTTAACTATTTTGAAATATTAAGCAAAAGATCCAAAGACAATTAGGAAGACCCATAGTGTCTATTAGGACGGATCATGGTAGGGAATTCGATAATGAAGTGCAATTCGGAGCTTTTGTGACGCTAATGGTATTACTCACAACTTCTTGGCTCCACGCACTCCACAATCGAATGGGGTAGTAGAAAGAAAGAATAGAACTCTACAAGAAATGAGTCGAACCATGCTTAATGAACAATCCATACCTCAAAATTTTTGGTGTAATGCCGTTGATACTTCAACGTATATACTCAATCGAGTCTTGATTAGACCAATCTTAGGAAAACTCCATATGAGTTACTTTGAGGCAAAAAGCCTACGTTAAATCACTTTAGAGTCTTTGGTAGTAAATGTTTTATTCTTAACACCAAAGATTACCTTACAAAATTTGATCCTAAATCAACCGAAGGTATCTTTTTAGGTTATTCGCCAAATAGCAAAGCTTAGATCATATTAAACAAAGAAACAATGAAGGTAGAAGAGTCATTAAATATAAAATTTGATGAAAGTCCACCCAAACCCTCTCCACCTCTTATCGATGACGAGATTTGTTATAACACGTTAGACCTTGATAGATCTAGAGCTCTCTCAGATCGTTAGTATTGTCTATGTAATCACAAACAAACTAATAGATAATCTCCACAACTTATATTCTTTAGTGGAAATCAAATATAAGCATAAACACAGATAACTAAGAACTCGCTGATCCTCTATGGATCTTTATATTACTAAAACTTTGTTTAAGCACACGTACATGTAGCAACCCGTAATTTTTCATAAGGTAAAATGACTATTTTACCCTTTGACTTCTTAAAAGTTGACATTGACTTTGATTTTTGACTATTTGAATTTGACTATAACTTAAAAGCATTTATGGCGGTAGTAAATGCTAATTTTTCAAATTAAATAATTCACTCGCTTTGAATTATTCCTCTCCAACATTTTTGTTCACCTCTGTCTATTTAACAGTAGTTATCTCAAAAGCGTGAAAACCGCATTACAACAAGAAACACAATAAACAATTTAATTTAAATTACTTTTATAAGTAATCTTAAGTTTAATTGTGTAAATTTTTCTCGCGACCAACACAAGACTATGATAAGTCAATGTGTTCAAAATACTCAAATATCACCGATAGTCATATTTTATATGAACTATTGCCTCCTTATCATTTTTAAGTAAAATGTTACTTTTACGCATACGCGCATTCTCAAACCTACGTTCTTAGGTTTTAACAACATAAGCATTCGTTAAGCGTATCACACTATTAATATACTTAGATGGAGTATATTGATAAGATTTGACATCTTTGTAATCATTACATTTTTACGTTGCTCAGTTTTAAGTTTATAAATTTAAAGACCTAACGTTTGTAATTAC
>OU343217.1:183778419-183812794 GCA_910596185.1 Chrysanthemum makinoi
AACATACATACAGTTGTTTGGAGCAGCCGGAAAAGCACCATTGGCAGCCCCGTAAACGGGATGCAAACCTGAACACGTACAATTGAATACAAATGTAACAAACATCGGAAAAGCATAAAAGCAAAAAATGACAAAGGAAAAGTAAGTAACCATGAAAAGACACGTGGCGTCATCCTTTGCCCTCCGCCTACATAATCATCCGGCCGCGGCAAGTTCTGAGAATGCCTAACATAAGGGTCGGCAGAAGAAGCAGGCTCATTAATCACTATGCCACTCGACATCCTGATAGGTGTAGACCCGAAAGCATCCCAAACGTTGTGAGGAACCAAAGAATCATCCACATCCATAAAATCCCCAACCCGATGCGTTGATGAACCACGAACCGAAGCGGTAGTAGCGGCAAAAGGATCACCAACGAAGGTGGCCGGAATAGAAGCGTAACCGAGCAATCATAACAACAACAGCGCTACCGGCCGATTCATCATCCTCAACCTATAACCACTACCAGACCAGCGATTCATCATCCTCCCAACCTATAACCACTACTATTTCTGCACAACCTTAGTCTTAAATTTCATGTTGCCTGACCGCCTTAAGATAGAACGAGGAAACTCCTAGACACCAAAGGCGGGATATAGCAAAGAAAATAGAAGCAACCAAAAAGGCCAGAAGAAGACATCACGAAATAAAGAAAGAAAGAAAACCTAATAAGTTAAGCATGAATTACCTACCTTGAAGGAAAGCAAATGATAAAAGCGATAACCGGGATAAAGATCGTCGATTAGTAGCTGGAAAGAGCAAGCGTAGTATGAGACATGTATGCTACAGAGAAGAACGTATATGAAAGTCGGTATGAAGGTAGCCGACTATGCAACGGTTTAGAAACAAGCCATAGGAACAGAAGAACGGGGTGAAGAAGAAAGGCCCAAAAAAAAGCCCATAGGCGAGAGCCCTAAGCGGCGGTGCACCCGTAGTTTAGATGTCCACATTTTATATATATAGTAATATTTAGCCAATTACTTGTTGGGCCGATTAGTTCGTTAAAGCCCATACATGAAATCCATAAATTTAGTCCTTATATTTAATCCAATAATGAGTCATTAGTTTGCCTAATAGCTAGTCTGAATTTTAAGTCGATTACTTAGTCCAACCAAAACAATATATAAGCCGAATACAAAATAAGCCACAATAAAATAAACGGAAACATGATAAAACCAAAACAAAACTTGAAACTAATAGGTCTAAAAAATAAGTCAAATAAATAAGCTTTAAAAATCACATTTAGATATTGGTTTTCACATACACATCAAACCATAGCACAAAGTGGGCGTATAAGTGGAATTCTAGAGAGAAAGTTAGAGGTTTAGGGAACTTAGTGAGAGAAAGTGAAAGATATTATTATGAGCTCCAACTCTCTACCTTGGGAGGTAGAGAGTATTTATAGTCTTACATAAGCATACACACAACGGGCGTGGATCGAGGCATCGAGTGGGTAAAGACCCGTCCGTCCTCCACGGTGTTACTTAACTAAATACTACTTAGCTTGATTAACTACGACTACGAGCATTCTAACAATTACATATACTTGAGGTGACCGACTCTTTAATACTGGGAATTTCTAATTCCTAACAATCTCCCCATAAGGGAGGTCACCTCAAACATATACTAAAATTACATTGAATACAAACAGATATTACATTAACAATTGTTCTTGCATTCTTGATGTAGTACTTTGCTCCGAAGCTTGTAGTCATTGATTCCACTCATTGCATGTTTGGTTAATCAAAGTGAGGTCTTTTCTTGATCCACGTGATAATAATTTTGAGCGACTTTTGAGATCATCGGCTAACAAAAATCTCAGAGACATCCATTGTGGTGTTGGTATTATGTGATGTTGTGACTTTTGGACCGACATGCTCACATTCGGATCATGATATCTTCTATCATGAGTAGCGGAAGCTTTCGTTGATTCATGATATTGGCGGCCGTAGAGAAGCATGGAGTGATAATATCAGAGTCATTGATGCACTAATCATGATTTCTTTTGAGATGAATGTGTTGTGTGAGCATGCGGCTATGGATTGACGCTCCATTACGATCGGTACAAGCGTCGGGTGTACCTTCATACAGCGATTAGCAATAAAGCGCCGCGAAAGTGTCTTTGATCACTTTCGTTGAATTGAGTACGACCGGTTCCCGTTGATCGGTACAAGTCGCACTTTTATGTCGGGTATAATTCGAAGAATTTCCTTGGGGTTTCACGGTTGCTCTAGGCGTTCTCAAACGGAACGTCTCAAAGACAACCGCGAATGAGTGAACCGGTAATTTAAGTCCGATTGATGAAAAGATATTTGACAAACAATCGAGTATTGCTCAATAGAAATTGTTTTTGCAATACATTGAAGGTTTTAATGAAAATCAATTATCAATCATAAAACACCTTTTGATTTGAAATATTTGAACACGGTCAATGTGCTAAAGAAAAGAGTTTCACAAAGACAGGTTTTCAAAGGTATCCGTCAATCCATAAACTGAACCAGGATTGATTCAAAAGATTGAATCGCTCCATTGTTTCTATTCAGTTGTCACATGGTTGATCTAATTGATAGATCTCACATGCCACCTACCAGGAGCTTGTTTGATGTTGGCTCCAGAAGGCTTTCCATCTTCATTGTGAATATGTAAACACATCACTCAGATGTTCTGGCAATACCACAAGGATAATGCGTAGGACTCAAGATATAATCTCTCTTTCCACATTGTGTGAAACAAAGAGTCTTCATTGAAAGTGTCCTAATGAGATTTATAGATGATCTCGTGGCTCTAGACTCAATTTGTGCATATTTGGATCCTGAATCGGAGACTAGGGAGAGGGTCTCCTTCTTCAATATCAACAATCTCTAAGAGAAAGTCGATAGATAATGTCGGTTCCGCGTGAGAATGAAACAAGTCCTTTTAAGAGGAACTTGAGTGGTTTGGAAAGTTGAAGTGCGATCGTCACGGGTCCATGATCTTGTCTTCAATACCGATGTTACCATCAGTAGCATATGAATTGAACCGGTTTCTGCCCTAAGGTTGAATATATGGAGGGCTATTTGTTTTCACCCTTTTCTCATTCAATTCTTTTAATTCTTCAACCCCTTCAGTGCTTACCGAGACTTCATAGCTAGAACCTTGTTGGGTTTATTCGATTACTAGCTCGACTTCGATCCGCACTCTTCCCAATTTCTCATTTTTCTCCTTTTATCATCATACCTAAGAACTCTACACTAACTAGTGGATAGTCCTTGGGTAGATCCCTCCGGTTATGGGGATCAGGGAACAAATACTAACCTTTCATCCTTATATCACCGTACATAAAGTAAAGTTAGTCGGTCTATGTGGTATTGTTCATCTGCAGTTGGAACTAATTGAAAACCATTTGAAAATCAATCCAAATACTTGTGATATATTATCAAAAGCATTTGTACCGAATTGTTTTTGATATTTTTAGAATAAGAGCCCCCCCTCAACATGTGCATCAAGTGTTTGAAATCGTTTTGCACACGGAGTCAAGAGAAAGAATTAACTTCTTTGAATTCCATTTTCTAAAAGATATCAACATCACTTCCCTAATCAAATCAAGAAGATTAAGCATTTTGGGGAAGGATGAGGTTTTCAAAGTTATGCTCCCCCTCAATATGTGCCTCGAGGTTTGAAAAGAGTTTTGCACATACTAGAGGGAACCTGGACATTGAGATAAATGATCACGTTTCAAATCATTGTGGTTTAAGATAGATGCTCCCCTCAACATGTGCATGGAAAATTTGAAATCGTTTGGCACATGTGGGAAGGAGAGCTTGTACTACCTTATAAAACCATTTACCGAATTATCAGTTTAAATCCAATTTAAATCACACATTCTCCCCCGATCACAATTATCAAATCATTTGAGATTTGTGATCTCTTATATATTTACATTGATTTTGAAAGCTTTTAAGGAGAATTGTGACTTGATTATGAAAGCGTTTTAACTGATAAGGATCGGTTTTTAGGACTTTAAACTCCATTGATAAAACATGCATGAATATCTTTTTGAAAACAATTGAATGACAAATAACTTTTTAATTTAATTGAAATCATTCTCCCCCTCAAACAATGACATAGGTTGTTATTTGAGAGATAGATATTTTGACAAATAAGTCCAGATGATTATCAAAAATAGAGTCCGAGTTATTTTTCAAACACAGTTAGTTTTCAGCAGATAAATGTTTAAAGAATCAGAGCATGGAATTTTGAAAAACATGATGTTGAATTCTTATGGCTGGCTGTTCTTTCTTTGAAAAAGCGGGTTACTGCATGAAATGACAATAAACCATTTTTTTTTCTCTTTCTCCCATTTTTTTTAATAAGAATTCGAGCAACATCTAAAGTCCCGTGTCATTCTTTGAATGACAGCACAAAGACCGTAGATATTATCGAATCGAGAAAACATGACAAATTGACAATATTTTTGAAGATTTTTCGAATTTTTTCAGATTTTTATGGATTTTGAAAGTTTTATAATTTTGTATTTGTTTTTCGAATAAATATTTACAAGAGATAGATGAGCATAGACCTTTACTCCTCGTCTTCTTCCTGAAGGCGTTTGAGTGTTTCTGGTTGAAGGCTTTTCAAGCCTAGTCGTGGAAGTATGAACTCAAAACGTTCTCTTGGAAGAGCTTTGGTGAAGATGTATCGCTAACTGATATTCAGACCTCACAAAATAGAGTTCCACCACACCCTTTCCACTTGTTCCCTGATGAAATGATGACGAATGTCGATATGCTTAGCTCTTGAGTGTTGAACGTTATTGCATGAAAGAGCAATAGCACTTTTATTATCACAGTACAGAGGGATTTTGTTAAATACAAAGCCATAGTCAGTTAATTGAGATCTCATCCCAAGGATTTGAGCACAACAAGATGACATGGCTATGTATTCTGCCTCTGTAGAGGAAATAGAAGTACTCATTTGCTTCTTTGAAGACCAGCTCACAAGCTTATCACCCAAAAGCTGAGCACCTCAGGGGCGTACTCGACGGAGTATCTTGACATCCTGCATGATCAGCATTTACATAGGCTGTTAGTGACATACCGGTGTCCTTCGGGTACCAAAGTCCCATATTGATGGTTCCTTGGAGATACCGAAAGACCCGTTTAACCGCTTCAAGGTGCTTTTTAGTAGGCTTAGCCTGGTATCTAGCACACATGCAAACAGCGAACAAGATGTCTTGTCTACTAGCAGTGAGGTACATCAGGGATCCAATCATACTACGATATTTCGTTTGGTCAATCATGATCCCTGAGTGGTCCTAATCTAGTTTGGTTCGATCAATCATGGGAGTGTCAACAGGGTCACTTGAATCAAATCCAAATTTCTTTAAGATCTCAGTAGCATATTTAGATTGATTTATGAAAATGCCTCGGGGACTTTGTGAAATTTGTAATCCCAAGAAAATGACATTTGTCCCATCATTGACATTTGAAATTTTGAACTCATTTCATTTGAAAAACGGTCACATTCCATTGGGTCAGTCGAGGCAAAAATGATATCATCAACATAAATTTGAACATGAATTAAATGTTTGCCTGACTTTCTGGTGAACAATGTTGGATCAACTGCTCATTTGCTGAAATCGGTAGATAGAAGAAACTTTGATAGTGTATCATACCATGCCCTTGGAGCTTGCTTTAAAACCGTCAGAGACTTCTTAGACGATAAACGGGGTGGGTAGGATGCTCTGGATTTACAAAGCCTTCAGGTTGGCTGACATAGACGACTTCTTTAAGATCTCCGTTCAGGAATGCCGTCTTCACGTCCATCTGATAGACTACCATGTTCTTACTAGCAGCATTAGCCAAAAAGATTCTGATTGCCTCGATTCGAGCAAACAGAGCAAAAGATTCTTAAAAGTCTATACCCTCCTCTTGACGGTATCCTTTAGCAACTAATCGAGCCTTGTTCTTCAACACATCACCATGCTCATCAAGTTTCACTTTGAAGATCCATTTTAGAGCAATAATCATAGCACAATCTGGAGCAGGTACTAACTCCCATACATCAAGTCGATCAAACTCATGAATTTCTTCTTGCATGGAATTGAACCAACTATCTTCATTCATGGTGGTTTTGACATCTTTTGGTTCGATCTTAGAGAGTACGGAGTTGAAGAAGCACCACAAGGCATCGGTTGCAAGTTGTATCCGGTGTGATATGGACGAGAAGGATTTCCAATGATGTTGTCTAATGGATGATCGTGAGTCCTTTTCTGAGGTGTTCATGTGGTAGTTGTTGAGGGACTGAAGTAGCAGAGTCGATGTCTCCTGAAGAAGATGGTTCTGATGAAGATTCAGGAGCAAATATGTTTTCAAACGGAGCATCTTCAGGAGTAGCAAAGGGATTGACTTCATCAATATCATGATAGTCATTATAAACGCCTTGTGAAATAACTGGAGATAAGGTTTGTTGAGAATTCCAAGACTTAGTACTTGTCCAGATGGTGAACCAATTGAATTGTCAATAGAAACCAGAGCTGAGAGCTTCAGAAGCTGGATGATCAACATTCGTCGGAGGTTAAAAGTACTCATCAAACATATCTTTGAAAAACAATGAATCCCAAACATTGATTCCCAATTATCATTAGTAAGTGAAGCATTAGGCGTTGGAGGAGAGTCATCAAAAATCAAAACAATGAATCCAGTTATCCTTAGTATATTTACTCTTCATCAAAAAGAATATACACTCATTATCATCAAAAATTAAGTCGTATAACCATTATTCAAACATCCATCATCATGCAGTATATTCACTCTTCTCCCCCTCAAAAATTGCATCCGAAGTTGCCATTTTGATTTAACAAGAGAATAAGAGAATACACCAATGAACGTAGATCCACTTGATGACGGAATGAGCGTGGAAAAACATGAAGCTTGTTGATGAAGAATGTAGATGAATATGGCCATTCATGAGAGAATTTCTCTTTAGTGAAAGATAAAGCGCCTCGAAGAAGAGCATACACTTTTCTTTTCTTTGAAGAACGGGGCATGAAGTGTTATCTGCAGACACCATAATGATGAAGTACGAGGCCTGAACTGAAGTGAACAGACGTCATTGTTAAGAGCCCAGTCATATGTTTAGAGCCGCCCGAATCCAAATACCAAGGGACGATTTGTACGACCTGCTTTGGGCAATAGACGAAGATAGAGAATTGGAAACATTGGATCCCCACGTGGTGATGGGTTCCTTTTGGTTAGCACAAGCAATCTTTGAATCAGCAGAAACCCTAGATGCAATGGCATTATCCCTAGGAGTAACTAGTAGAAGCATCAGACTTAGTCAAATGACATTTTGTGCTTAATGGGATTATTCTACCAGTTGGCTTCCAAACCTTAACAGGCACTATTCTAGGCATAATGGATCTAGCTAAGGGGTAAGGTTTGCCATGCGTTAATATTCGACCTGTGGGCTTCCACTTAAATCCTACATTTGTAAACACATTCCCTGTAGGTTTCCAGGATTGCTTAATCTGTTTCGCTCTCCAAACTTTCTTAACTGGGTTATGAATCTTAGACCTCAGAAATAACACATCACATTTATCATGATTACCAGAAATTAAACATTTTTTACATGTTTTGCAGACAGCATAAGGCCTCGAATTAATTTAGTAAGCTTAGAGCTAATACTAGAACTAACACGATTCTTTTTGTTCAAATCAAACTTCTTGTCCCTATAGTGTTCTTTCACTTCCTTATCATGATCACTTTTAGTTTGTGTAATCCTATCCTTCTTTGCATTGCTTCTAGGTTTTGACCCGCAAACTTTAGTGTCAATCTTAACATCTGTAGAAGTAACTATGGGAACATTACATGGCTTCACTACTTTCTGCATTCCTGGTCTAGAAGTGCTGGGATCTGAAATTCTAGGAGGCACATCACAGGTTGCTTGCTTGAATTTAGACATGGAACAAGGCATATCAAGGGTCACATGCTTGGCTTTAGGCATAGAACAAGGCACAACTATTCTATCTCGCCTATTGCTAGATTTCGGACTTGTGACAATTACATACTCTAAGAGTTCTTGAGATCGTTTGGCATCCATGCAGGCATAGGCTATAGTACTATCAAAAGGTTTTTCTAATCTTTCATCTTCAAAAATCTCACGGAGACCCTTCAAACTTTCCTTAAGGTATGAGAGATATGCTTTATGTGCAAGTTCATTATTCCTAATGGGCGGGGAAATATATAACATATCGATAGCATATTTATCACAAGCAGAAACCTTAGGAACAGAGTATTTGCAATTGGGGATTGGCAACTTTCCTTTCACCTCACGCTTCAGATTCTCAATATCGTTAAGTAAAGAAGTTATCTTTTCAATTTGTTTATCATGATTAACTTTAAATGAATCACATAACTCTTTGTTTTGATCATTAACCTTTGAAATTTCAGCTTTAAAACAATCATTTTCCTTTTGCAAGTTATCAATTATGTTTTGAAGTTGGAAATTCTGAGAATCTAAAGGTGGAGGAATATGGGAACCAGTCACATCCTTCTTTTCACCTTTCAGTTGTGAAATTTGGGCTTTCAATCTTTTGATCGTGTTATAATGAGCTCGAATTTGTTCATCACGTTTGCTAATTTCAAAAAATGCATCAAACTCAGGAGCATCAGAGGATGTCTTGATATTTGAGGTTTTAACATTTTCTTTTAGATGTTGATGTTTTAATTGCAAAGCAAGATGTTCAACTTCTAATTTAGAATAATGTTTGACCAAGTTATCATGATCATCCTGTTCTATTTTCTCATGCAATTTTGAATTTGTTGTTTCAAGCTCAATGACACGATCATGGGAGACTTTCAGAGCAACAGATAATTCATGAAATTGAGAAGCATTAATGGAACAATTTGTAGCAGTGAAAAACACATCTTGACCAATACATTCAGAAATCAGATTCTCATTCAGTGTATGCAAGTTCTTCCTTTCAATCTCACTATATTTTAATTCTCTCTCATAGTCACTAACCTCAACAATCATTGCATCAAATTCCTTTTCCATTTCTTTAATATCAGAATGTGTCACTTTTTTAAGACTCTCAAATTGATCTTTTAGTTGTTTAAAGAAAGGCATGACCTCAGTTAAATAGCATTCTTTAGTTTGCTCAAAACCCCTTTCCCCTTCAGTTATACCAGTGGGTGTGATCCTTTTCTTACAAGTTTTCTCAAAATCAACAAATAGTTGAAAGATAACATATTGACTGATTAAGGTCTTGCTTTTAGTGGCAATAGATCTAGGAACTAAGTGCATTGGTGTATTAGGAGGATACACAGTTGCTTTAGGCAGTTTCCTACAAGGGGGATTCTTTTCAACAAGATTTTCAGCTTTTTGCATTTCCATATCCTTTTTCCAGAACACTTGTTCAGGGGTTAATAGAGTCTGAGGCTTAAACTTGTTCAAGGAGATCCAATTTTCTTTAGTGTAATTATGGGGTTTGATCGTTATGTTATTCTTTTTACACTCAGGATCTTCTAACTTCTTATTCATTTTCTCCCTAGTGACTTCATCAGATTTCTTATCTTCCTCAGTGCACTCAACGCAACTAGGTTTCTGCCTAGGCTTAAGGATTTCATTACCATCATAAAACACCTTATGAGCATTTCTAGCCTTTTTAATTACCTCTGGATTTGGTTCCTCAACAAGGGGAATGCTATGCTTATCGCTTAAGACTCTATGCTTAGTGATCATGTGAGCAGTCTGAATGGTATTCCCTTGTACGTACAACTTATTTTCAAGCTTGTTTTTCAAAGTTTTTAGATTGGAAAAATCATTCAAAAGTTTTGATTCCTTAGCCTTGAATTCTTGCTTAAGCATTTTAACATTTTCTTGAAGTTCGTGTTTTTGCTTAGCAGTTTTAGAAAGCTTTTCATGTAAGGAGTTTAACTCTTGTTTTAATACTTCTTCTCTAAAATTACTTTTTTCTAATGATTGTACGTATTTGGACATCCATTTCCTGCTCACGGGTGGTCAACTCAAACTTAGCACGCTGTTCATAAATAGCAACTTGATCCTTATATATGTTAAGCTCAGTGGTAAGGGAATCATCAGGCACAAATGCAGCGTACTCATGCAGTTCATAATCATCATTTTGAGTAGAAGATGCACAACTAGGTACAACAGAAACTTCCATGCAACTTACCTCAGCATTGACATGCACAGGCTGTGACTGGTGCATCTCTATCTTGGGTACATCCGAAGCTTCCATGGAGCGTTCCTTTGCATTAACTTGCACAGGTTGTGTCTGGTGCACCTCTCTCTCTTGTGAATTTGAGCACGAAGATTCCATTTTTTCATTATCCGACTCATCATTTTTGTTGTTACGACATTCTGCATTCATCAATACCCGATTCTTCAACAGATACATTACCCAACTTATCACAACAATCTTTCAATTGCACCTGACACTCATTCACGTCTTCATTCTTTTGAGCAGATTCTTCAATGTACTTTTTCACATTATCCATGAGTTGGATAAATGTCTCAATGAATTCTTGAATTTCCATTCCAGTATGGTTTTTGAAGGAAATTCCAGTCAAGTGTTGATCGTAATCTGCTGAATATTCCCCACTGATGAATGGCTGAAATTGTTTGTAGATTACTTGAAGAGCTGCACTGGAACCATCCTTTTGAACCTCTTCATTGGTAAGTTGCAGCTTTAAATGTTCTAAGTTCAACAACAAGCTTCTTGTCAATGTAGGTAAGTCCTGGCGGAAAAGAGCACTACATGTTCGATCCCCAGCAATGGATAACAGTTGTATAAGGTGCAGATGAAGTAGCTGATATGGCTCAATGCTGCATTCCATTTGCGTGGCATTCTCATTGTACTCAGAACATGAAGATCTCACATCCTCATTGTTTAATTCAAACATCTTTAACCGTTCAGGGTAGCATACTTTATCATTGTTGTCCACACCATCATACAATTTAAGCACTTCTGAAATCACTGGGTCAGTAGAGTAAGACATGATGTGGTAGAATGCACGGGATTTTACAAGTCTATGAGTTAACCGAGAAATAGAATATTTCGCGGGATTTTACTAAAATCAAGACCAAACCGTGATACAATGACCAATAGAACGAGTTAAGATAACTGATGGACCCACACAATGATAGATGATTATGTGTTAGGAGTGATGAATGTTTGAAGGATTAGCTGAAGTGTTATTTGGTTGTGAATTGGATTTGTTAATGCACGTTTATACGGTGAAATTTAGGTCTAAAAACTTAAAAGCTCAATAACTTCCTTTCAGAGGGGATTTGGGCCTCGAAAAATTCGTTTCACGACATCGCGGTGAAACCTCACAATATTCAAGCTATTCCGGTCGTTTTGACAGGTATTTCGCTGAAAACGGAGTTACGGATCAAAAGTTATGACCGTTTGAAGTTTTAACGTAAAAAGTCAACTTTGGTCAAACTTCTTCTTCGTAAAAATCAACCAAGTCGCTATAACCCTTGAACCAAGTCGCTAAGTCACCAAGTCGCTAAGTAGCAACTCGCTAAATCACCAAATCGCTAAGCACCAAGTCGCTACACAGTCATGTCGCTAAAGAGCAACTCGCTAAGGTCCAAGTCGCTAACACTAAGTCGCTAAGAATTTTGACAGCAAGTCGCTATGCACCAAGTCGCTAAGAAATCAAGTCACTAAATAGCAACTCGCTAAGGACCAAATCTCTACAAAACTTAAAGAGCAAGTCGCTATCAAAATTTAAAGCAAGTCGCTACCTTACCAAATCGCTACCCGTAGTGGAGAATCCACCAACAGTACTTTTTGTCGGCTTGTCTCTAAAGCAAGTCGCTAGGACCAAATCGCCCACAAACAACACTACAACTCACTGATTTTTTCTGAAGCAAATCGCTAGCAAGAAAGTTATACCGTGAGCCAAGTCGCTAACTTGAAAAACTTCCAAAACACACTTTTCAATCCAAAAACAACCAAACCACGATGATTCAAGCCTTCCAAATCACAACCTAACCACTTATGATGATCCTAAACACAAAAGTATAATCAAAATCCAAGCTTTAACACAAGAAATCAACCAAATGATGCAAAAACCACTAAACTTTTTCAAACTCAAAAACCACCTAAAAACCACTAGAAATCCAAAGATGTGTAAGATATGATCTAACCTGGCTCTGATACCAATTGTAGGATATTGGATTTCACATACACATCAAACCATAACACAAAGTAGGCGTATAAGTGGAATTCTAGAGAGAAAAGTTAGAGGTTTAGGGAACTTTAGTGAGAGAAAGAAAAATCTTATTATGAGCTCCAACTCTCTACCTTGGGAGGTAGAGAGTATTTATAGTCTTACATAAAACGCCACACAACGGGCTGTGGATCAGGCATACAGTGGGTAAAGACCCGTCCGTCCTCCACGGTGTTACTAAACTAAATACTACTTAACATAAAAGTACTATGACTACGAGCTTTCTAACGATTACATATACTTGAGGTGACCGACTCTTTAATACCTGGAATTTCTAATTCCTAACACATTGAATATCTAAAAATGCTTTGAGGTGATTCGTACAGTGTAACATTTATAACCACTATCCAATTTATACCTTTCTAAAGGAAATAGATAGCGGTGTCCTCATGGGACCTTTGGCGACTGTTTTATGTACCCAACCTACATTAATCAAAGATTTCTATTTCAATAATGTTTAATAAAGGAAGCATTTATTGCCATGATTTAGTTCAAACAATGGTATAAATAAAAGTCTTGTTTTTTTATAAAACTCGAGCCATTTGTTGAATACCATAAGATTTAGATCAACATTGCAGAAAACATACCGATTCGAGGCCTAACGGGACTTTAAAGAAACTTGAGAGAGTCATGGAGCGGTATGATGGCATGTCACGTCCATAATAGGGCGTATGATGAAAGTTTTAGTTTTCTTCCTGGTTGAAATTAATCAACAGCTGTGACCAAACCCTTTACTCCTGCTTGGCAGAAGTCTTGGAAGTTTCTGCGCAGTGAAGTCATGGTGCTTTTCTCCGATAAGAACTTACCTTAAGATAGTCAATAATCATCTCAGGCCTGTACTTTTGACGGTGCATGACTTTTGGTTCATCTTATTTGGCATACTCAACCAATTAATGAAGAAGTTTGAGAGCTTCACGATGCAGTGAGTTGTATTTGTAAAGTTCTAACAAACAAACATCATGATTTCCTTTTTGAAGGATCTCTTCACATATTTTCACATGACAATAATTAAAACCTTTCAGTAAATCTAAGGCAGCCGTAGTTTGGCCATTCAGAAGTAAAACCCGCAGAAGTGCAGTGTCTATTATTGTTGCCATCTCTCTAGCACCCGAATGAGTAGGGATATTAACTCGTCCCTGAAGAACCAAAACAAAACTATAATAAAAACATACAACTTTCTATGGGTGTTGGGATATAGTTTGGAATAAAATGTGTCATGGGATAACTAAAATCATAGAATCAGTGTTCATAAGTTCATTATGCACGCTGTAGAACCAGGTGTTTTTTTTGGCTCTGGCTAAGCAAAGAACATTTGTGCATATCTAACTGTGTCTGTGCATAATCAGTGTCAAATGTATTTAAAATAGAATTTGAAACAACTTCCTATGTGGTCTCAGCAACTTCCTTTCCAACTATATTGGGCCTCTTCTTCAGCAAGAACTTGATCAGATCCATTAAAGTACTGTGGGTCATTTTCTTCGAATCGAGAGCACAACTCTTATCAAATCTTGGTAAAGAAGTTGGAGAAGAGTCCATATTATCTGATGTAACAAATGGCCTCTTGATAAGTACTACAATATTTTTCGTTGAGCTGACATAAGCTACATGGGAAGAACAATTGATGGATATAAAAAGATCACATGAGTCAAACCTACTTGAGATGCCATAAAGTGCTCCATGGCCTCCTCATACCTCCCATTTCCTAAGAGATGGTGTGCATATCTGTACAATTGGACAACAACAATCATGGTAATGTGGCAGTCAAACTTCTAGGGTCAATCAACGTGTCGAAGATTATGCTGCATATATCTAACAGTTACATTGAAATTATTTAAAGACATTAAAAATATACTTGGTTTAAAAATCTGGGCTATGGGGGATGTTTGGCTTAGCTTATTATCTAGGCTAGCTTAAATATCTGGGCTATGAGGGCTGTTTGGTTTAGCCCATTATCTGGGCTATGGGGGGGGCTGTTTGGATTAGCTTAAATATTATCTGGGCTATGGGGGCTGTTTGGATAGCTTAAATATAAAGAGCTTGTAACGATACATACACATGTATGGTTTAGCCTTAAATATCTGGACTATGAGAGTTGTTTGGTTTAGCCTATTATCTGGGTTATGACATGGAAACAATGCATACACACGTTTGTATTAGCATGAGTACTAAGAACTTGTAATGTTTAAAAATAAAGATGGGAAACATTTTGTGTTTTCGATCTGTACCTTACTCCATTGGAAAACCTCGCCATCATCAGACAGTGCAGTGGTACACCATTCTAAGTATTGATGAAATTTTTTCTATTAATTGTTAAATACAGTAGCATTATGAAATCAAGTCGAAAACACATGTACACCATCTCCATATCCTTCACCATCTCACGTTTCACCTTTTCTTTCTTGAGGTGACTCGTGCTGAGCAGCAATCCAACGACCATTAACCATCAGACTAATAAGTTAATACGTTTGCATGTGACTTTCGACCATTCCCTTTCCAATATAGCCTTTGCTATAAAACTGTAGCTATTTGAACATGGTAAAAGTTCCAAACAATTACCTTTTGCATTAACCAAAACTTTTGAGAATTTAGTAACTTTAGTAAGTGAAAGAATGAAATTCGCCAATAAATTTGTCTAACCTAGTCTTTCCCTATACTAATGATCCATTGTAAAAGAATCTATAATATTCACCCATATGAAGGGTTGTGTGAATGAATTTATGCCACTTCTGGAACACATATATACGACCACTTACACAAATTCATAAGTTGTAGACTTGTAGTTGTTTGCTTCATTTAAAAGACATACACAGTTGCAATAAACAATCCTAAACACCTTCTATACCACATAGGCGTCACTGAAAGAACATGAATACTCTTGATCTGACCTTATGGTAACACATGTTCATTCATTTTGATCAAAAGCTCATGAAGTTTCACCCATCAGAAGGACTATGAAGAACTTGCAGCCATTAATGGAGCAGATCATGAAAACAAAAAGTCTTATATAAACAAATAATCAAAAGCACCGATTATCTATACAGCGAGATTAAAAGCACCAATTTATCTAGGATGTGTTTGGGGACCTTGTTTGGAAAACATATGCAAACGCCTCTTTAAAATTACAAAATGCAGCAGACCTAGGAACATAAACTGATATATAGCATATCAAATATATTAAAAATTTAATCAGAGGTGGCATATTGGGTTGGTCATTGGTTTTGGGCAACGAATCAAATGGGAAACCTTTTAATATGGTTGTATTGAGGGAAATTTTTTATAAGAGGTGTTTTGTATTAGAGATCACTTTTGGCGAATTTTGGCCCGTTTGACTCTGTCGAATCATTTGAACCAAATTTAGAACCATTTTAGATAAAATCTGGGCATGACCAGCAGACATGGGCATATTACCTGAACTGTAAGTCTCATCCCGAACGCCTTAACAACTATTTTTATAGCAGTCGATAAAAAAAATCCCACAACCTTGAAATGTAGCAGACTCAGGGGTTGTCGATGCTAACTATATACTTTTTTAATAGCTTGGAACCTGCTGATGCTAATTGTATACTTTTTTAATATCTTGCAAACTTTGATGTTATTTAATATTGGGGCTGCCAATTTTAAGCTTCAACGCATACTATTTTTTTAATATACTTTTTTTATGAAGAATGAACAATTTATACAGCCTATAATTTGGAAACGTTGCAAGTCCCGTGTATGAAATATGTAAAGCGTAAAGGTGACAGAAGCACAACTGTGAGTTCTGGAGTGTCGCCCTCGAAGAACATGTCTGATTCTATCAAAAGTAGAGCAGACCTTAGTAGCAAATCGCTTACTTAAGGCTTCGCTCCACATTGCCTGTAAAGAAACATATAAAACTATAACTGGTAGATGTGCAATTGCCTATTGCTATTCAAATTGCTTATCAAAACATTTATACCTGCATAGACATATTATACTAAGCTCCATTTTAGCTTGTTCTTCGTCTAGAGTTTAATCTCGCATGAAAAGTTTATTGTATATATTTATTTCTCGGTAACCTGATCTCCTTCTTATTTTCTTCCACAGGCTGCTGCTAATTTATCCGAGGGCAGAGGTGGTACAGACCCTCAGCAAAAACCATAAACGGATTATGAGAATCACCAATATCATAACATCTGCTCCTATTAATATCGCCTAGTTCGTTTCACAAAAAATAATATATGTCACAATTCAATTATTGCAATCTGAATTTTCAATTATTGCTTAATAAACGTGCAAAACTGCCACCTCCTTATTGCATGCTAAGTTAAAGAAAATGAAGCAAACTAACCAGGTGCATTCCATGGAGATTTTGCAGTTGCACCCCCCTCACACTTTAGGACACCCACATCCTTTCCCTGTATCTTTGCACTAAGGGCAGCAAAAAGCAGAGTATCCTTTAGCTCGATACCTTTAGGTCATATGGCAGGTGTCATACCAAATCGTCCTTCATTTTGTGCAATTGCAGCCTGCAAGCTACTGCAATAATCAGATAACCACCCTTGAACGGGCCTACTGTCAGCACACCAGCCTTGTGCGAGCCTTGGAAAATCCCAAAGGGCGCACTTTGGTCCCAGAAATGCAGAAGGTGGAGGGCTAGTGGCGGACAGATAGCCAGTCATCTTATTTAAAGAAGCATCTTCTTGTGGCAGATCAAATGAAAAATAATCCAGCTGATTAGCAACACCAATATTATGTGCGCCTATATTGTTGACACCAGAAGGAGAACCTTTGCATTGATCAACCAGCTGGAAGCCTTATTCCTGAGACGTTTTAGCAACAAAATTCTGCAACACATTAATAATAAGCAACCTCAGAAATTGATTATAATAAAAATCTGAATTGGTTGAAAATCACATTATGAAATTCCTTATTTTGAGTTAGTACTTGCTTATAACAACATACTTAGATGATGAAGAAGCTCTAAGTAAACATACCTGAACAACTGTACACAGTCAGTAGATTAAGTACCATGTACATCCACCACCGTAACCTCCATTTCCTAAAACACAATGATAATCATGTGAGAATAGCAATAAAGAAACACATACTACAAATTTATAATAGCTATCGAAAACTATTCATGTCAAAAATAGGTAATTACTGCTGATATTTACTGAAATAAATATAACCGCAGTACTTTTGTAACCTTAGGAACCACCCCAATCTTGTATCATAAAATACAATCCGATAATAATGTTACCCATTTAAAAACCCAAGAAACTATTGCCTCTTATTTTCTTGTGCTCTTGGCATCTCAGGTATGTAGCTTTTTCAAGGTTTTGTACATGCATTTACCGTAACTGCCAACTCCTAGAAGTGCTCCTGAATTGATAGTAAATAAACAAATTTTTTGATTGACAAATAGTCATACTGGAGCTTATAGGGTCAGGTAGATTGGATTGAAATTGTCACCTTGATTTTGCTAGAGACTAATCTTACGTGGATCACTAATGAAGCTTCTTAGAGCGATGATTGCCAAAATCTTTTGTTGAAGATTCTTAGACGATTTAGGTATGTAGATAAAATGGTCAAACAAAGCCTTAAAGGCAATATCTCTAATGCCTATATCGAGCAAATTGTAAAGCATGTATATGAGTCATGTGGCAGTGGCAAGGCACTTATAGGTACGTGGATAGTACCTTTATTGCACAAGACTGTGTGGAGTGGCTTGAGTATTTGTAAAGTTTCTAGAATCATGGATGAGCTTTGTGATATCTAATATTCCACGAACAGCCTCTTGCTCCTCTTGTGGAGTACCTGTAAACAAAAAAATATTAGTGAATTATGGTTTTAGAATATTTATTAGGGCATATTATGGTCTCTAAAAAAGTACACATATTATATGCTTCTTTCTTGATTAGCATCCAATTATTACAGTTACAGAATTAGCACGTCATAAAATACATATGATCAGTGACACATGTAGTATTGTAGGGACCTTCTAGTATCAGATTATTGTTTAGGAGCCTTTATAAGTTCATACAATTGGCCGTTTGCTGTAAACAATTTTTTTATATATATATATATATATAATATAAAAAAAAGCAGTAGCCTTGGTTCAGGAAATTGTTTTGCTATCCTGATCAAGGTAATCACCTAATAAAACTCTTTTGAAGTTTAAGCATAAATAATTCGGTAACTTAGAATTTAGAAACGGATTAATTTTAGAATTTTATATTAAGGAAACAAATTACAAAATCTACCTTCATCTTTCTAGCCTTGTATTCCTTGCTTAAGTAGCCTGTGCGAAGCTCTGACAGATTGTGCTACGGTTGCAACCATGAAAGTATTATGCTACTTAGGAACCCCATGACTGATGACACGCCTTGTGCAATCTTTGGGCACCCATGACAGCTGAAATGGCAGAATACATTGCGCTTGAGTTTAATGCTCATCTTTTTGCAGCAAACATAGTAATAACGTCACACTCCAGGAAAATTAAGATACTCTCTGGTGACTTTAACCATATCTCATTGCAGGCATACATATATTTTTAAGTTATAAACAAATACTACTTTTTTTAAAGGTAATAAAAGGCAATAAGTGTACCTGAAAGTTGTATCATAAAGATATTAAACTTTTAATCAAAAGTCGAGCAGCCTCAAGCTTTTCACCTTCTAAGTCACCACTCATTCTCACACATGAGATAACATCTTTGCTTGTAATGAAAGTTAGCGTCGGAGTTGGAGCCGGAGACGGAGTCGCAGGAGCTGACTGAGAAAGAGTGGAATTTTCCATTGCTTACATCCTCACCTAAGCTTAACTGCCGTGGCCAAGGTTGTATCTTAACCTCGGCCGATAGTGTACCAATGCCTGACTGGTCAGCTTGACCATTTTTGCAGTTGGATTTTTGTAGACAGTTGAGTTGGTGCTGAATTTATGGGAACCAGATGGTGCATGGTTTCCTGAATTGAATATGGGGTATTTAACAAGTAACCTGAGCCGTGTACAACACATATAAACAGCTATGTTGGTAAGACACCAAGCCGCCTCAAGCAACTACAACAGCTAATAAAAAAAAAAGAAATTGAACGGTAATTAACAGTACACGTACACCATATACGTGTACTATTTGAGCTAAATAAAAAGGTATGATTCGACATATACGTAAATATATTTCTAAGGTATAAAAAGCTTCTATTAGCCTTTTAACTCTTTGGTAAATAGTTATGTAGAGAATTTGCTGTTATTTCTGCGCTCTTTTCCTGTTCATTCAGGAAAAACTCACCATGCTTCAGATCATTATATACTTAAACTTTATATCAAGCTTGTAACCTTAAACTGGGCTAGCAGTGTTGAAAACACAAAGACCTTGACAGATCTTGAGCACTCGTAGATCGTTAGTGTTGCCTATGTAATCAATCATAAGCAAACTAATAGAAAATCTCTATAACTCGTATTCTTTAGCGGAATGTAAATACAAGCTATAATAACTAAGAACACTTAGATCCTCTATGGATCTTTTATTAACTGAAACTCTATGTTTCTCAAAAACTACTTTTCTTATTACATAATATCAAGTTCCTTTTATAGACAAGGAACCCTAAACTATTTCTCGAAAAACGACTAAGCATGCAAGCATGCATTTAAACATTTGGTTCAACCCATACATGTTATGAGTAAACATTAAACAATATTGAGCAGTACAATAATACCCATGCTAACCTCGGGCAGTTCAAGAATAATGATGGGTTAGCATGTAATTAATAAAGGCGCTGCAGATCCTAGTCAGCTGCCACCCTTCAGCAGAAACACGGCACGGCTTTTATACTTCAGCAGAAATCTCTTCTCGCAGATTCTGCTTCTACTTAAGCAGAATCCTTCGCAGAATTGACGGTAGAAATCCTACTTTGCATAATTCCCAACAATCCTCCCCTAAACTGGAATTTGACTTGGTTAAATTCCAGTTTCCTAACCTTGATAGATCTTAGAGACTGCAGTACTAGAGGATTGTTCTCAAACATCAGTAGCAAAGAACCAATAATAATCTCATCTTTATGATGACCAAACTTTGAAACGCCAGGTCTTTGCAGCAACAAATGACATAGTGTACATCAAAACTCATTAGTTGCATACGATTCTCATCACATCCAGGTGAGTTAACTCCTGTGAGAGGTGAATCATTGAAAATAATGGATTTGACGTCTCTTTACCAATAGCCATCACTACTGGAGTAGCCAAATGTTTAAGTTCGAAAACTATGGTACATTGATAACCATCTGATTTATTAGCAAAACAACAACTATATAAACGGATTTGATGTGTCTTTACCTGTAGCCGTTTGCTCAGGACTAGCCAATTCTTAGAATTGGTGAATTGATAACCAAATATGGATTCAGTTACCTTTACCACAAGCCATATACTTGTGGGCTAGCCAATTCTTGGATTCCAAAAAGGAATATACCATGGTGAATTGATGACCATACAACTCTCAGCAATTAAGCATGGGTGGTTGCAGACCCTATGATTTTGAGCAAATCATTACAGCTATCAACAGATTTGATGTGTCTTTACCAAAGCTGTACCCTTTGGACTAGCCAACTCTTTGATATACACAAGGTATATCTGGTGAGTTAAAAACCATCAACTATATACAACAAACCTGCAAGAGAAAGTGAGTTTTTTTTTTTTTTTTTTTTTTTTTTTTTTTTTTTTTTTTTTAACTAATAACAAAACAAAGAATATAAACATCACAAAAGACTGTACATATAACAAAAGACAATGTAGATTACCGCGTTCATGATGAAGATGCAGCTTGAGCTTGCAGAAGTTGAGCCTTGATCAATCCAACCAGTCGTTCAGCGTCTAGTTCATTTCCACTGGGTTGGAGGAATTTCCAACTTCTGACAAAGCATCCTTTCCATAAGTTTCTTGGACAATGGATAAGTTCTTTCAGCAAACATGCAGACTGTGATTCCACCCTTTGTCTCAACTACATGCACACGAGGTAGGGGATAAAATCTCCAGGACTCAACCTGCCATAGATGTGAGTTCTTCCAAATGAAATGCCCTTTACCATTGGGAGATTGAGAGTTAACCAGGACATGAAGATCTCCCAATAAGCACATCCCAGAACCTTGTGGTGCAGTATTGCAGTAATGGTTGGTGACGAGAGTGTACAGAGTAAGTATATCTGCCCTGTCTACCAAATGGAGTATTTCCTTCAAAAAGGTGAACTCCATTGAAGTTTTGTCCAATCGATGAATGACATTCATCTCATCATTTATCAGAGACCACTTGACCAACACATTTTGATATCCCTCAGGAAAATCAGTAGCAGACCCTTCTTTAATAAAGGTTGAGTCATCAGCTTTTAGGTCCAAAGGAACATGCTTGGGTGATGGCTTATTCTTCGATGCATGAGTCCTCGCTTTTCTCACAGATCTTCTCAGAGATGTGTGTTTTCTCTTGGCCATCCTCTTCATCCTTCTACCAGGTAAATAGATTTCCGAAGATGGAAAATATTTAGTTTCTTCATTAACATCTGTAGTAGGACTTGAAGAAGTAGATGTGGATTTAGATGAGATATCATCACGAAGGGCATGCATTCTTTCAAGCACCTTGCTTGCCTTTTTAGCTTTGACAGTTTTGGTTTTAGCTTCTTTAATCGAAACACCTCCTTGTGTATCAGTATATTCCACAGATGGAGCAGAAGCTAGTACATTAGGTGCTTCAGAGGAAATGGTGGTCGGTTCAGCAGATGAGACCTTTTCAGTTGAGCTAGTGATTTCTGTAGAACCTTCAGCAGATACAACAGAAGGTTCAACAGAAGTAACCTAGTCATCTTCCCTAACCAAAGTACCCTCTTTTGCATCAGCAGATGCCACATTTGGGTTAGATGAGGGCATAACTAGTGCATCAGGGGAAACAGCCGATGGTTCAGCAGAAGGGACCTTGTCAGATGAAGGAGTGGCTTCAGAAGTTGCTTCAGAAGAAACCATTTGAGAGATCATCTTTGGTGGAATATCATCAAAATTATCCACTATCTCAACAAACTTGGGTCTTTTGGCCTTTGGTGCAACTTCATTCCCAGCAATTCTTTTCAAGCTGGAAGATGGTGTTGAAGCAGAGGAAGAAGTCTTCATAATCATATTGTACATGTGAAACAATTTTGCATCAGGTAAAGCCAAGACTTGCTTCATTGTCAAACCACGGTTAAGCACCGAAGAACTTTGATTTTTCACTGCAATCCTCATCTCTGTTTTCTTCTGAGCTTCAGTAAGAGGTCTCTCTCTCTTTGCCTTATTCTTTTCAGCACTAAGGGCTTTCCTTTTCGCAGCTGCTTCTTGCTTCTTTTGTTCTCCAAGCGCCACCATTTGAGCCACAAAATTTTCACTATCAAAGTCCGAACCTAAGATACTTTGAGCAAGTGAAGTATTTGAAGTGGTTTGCTGAGTAAGAGCATCCCATTGTGCAGCAGGCATCTGAGTAGCTAAAACATCCAATTCTCTTCGTCTCTCAGGAGGCAAAACAGAAGTAGATTGATCTGCAATTTGTTTAGCCACTTCTTCACTTTTCTTCTGATCTGCAAACTCAGCAAACCTGCTTTCTTGTCCCTGCCTTTCTTGTTCAGATACCAGATTTGGACCAAGCTCATCTTCAATCATTACACTTTTCTCTTTATTAGTAGACTCATGAACAACATCAGCAGGAGGAGTATCACCAATTTGAACTTCAGAAGAAACATTTTGAGAGAGATCTTCAACAGGTGTGAAAAGGACATCAGCTGCAGGATCCAAATCAAAATGTCTTTCAACAAGACACACTACTTGATCATCTGCTGAAGGGGTGGGACATGATGGTTCTTGAATAGGTGCAGGATGATAAGGTTCAGATGCAAGGTCCTCCATTTGAACCTCAGCAGATGTAGTATTGTCAATACTTGGTTTCTTGGAGACTTCAGCAGATCCCTTATTCAAATAAGATCGTCTCCTCTTCCTAGGAATGAATTGGTGCCTTATCTTTTGATGATTCAACATAAACTGAAGAAGGAACAACTGTCTCCTGAGCCACATCAGCTAAGATGTTTAGAGAAGCAAGCCGAGAGTCCTCTTCCTCCTCATCAGAAGAAATGACTAACTTCCTTTTGCTACTCTTTTCAAGTCGATCCTCTAGGTCCTTAACTTTATTCTGCAGTTCCTCAATCTTATCTTCAAGAGTAGACTTGGTCTCTGCAAGCTCCTTTTTGAGATCAGTCACCTCAGCTGCATACCTGTTAACAAGAGCATAGACAGATGTAAGAGTAATAGGGTCCTCAGCTCCACCAGCAGATTGCTCTGTGGGAATGGGAGTTTCATTGGACCTTTCAGTGGAAACATGGTCATGCTCAAAATGAGGAGGTACTTCATCAAAAGGTTCCCTTTGAGGACTGGGTGTGGTCATCCTGTTCAGGTCAGACTCAAACTCATCAAGAGGATCTTGTGTTGGTGGTGGACTAGGACAGTGTGCAAGTGTTGGTGTTAGTGGAGGCTGGTCTGGAGCAACGTGAGATGCTTCAGCAGTTGATGAGGGTCCCTCATCAATGTTAATTGATGGATTACCATCAGCAACAACATTTGAAGAGGGTGGGATATTAGCAACATTCTCCTCATCAGCAGCCTCATTGCCTTGAGGCAACATAGCTGCTGTCAACGGATGATGTGCTCCCTCAAAGTGAGTTCTCATAGAGGCAAATAGTTTAGCTGAAAGGGCTCCTATGGGATAAAAGGCTTGGACTTGGGTAGAGGTGTCTATGATGATTTGCAAGAATCTAGGGTACATTAAAAACTTATGTTGTTTCCTATTTATATTTTCAACCATATTATCAAAAATAAATTTAGAAAAATTATAAGTTATCCCTTGAGATAGACACACGATACCACAAGCCAATTGCGTAGAGAATTGATCCCACGCTCCAGATTTGTTGCTAATGCACTGAAGCAGAGTGTGAACTAAAAATCTCCACATAGGGCAAAAATGCTTTTTCAACCATATGTCCGTTCTTGTACCTTGATACCCAATGGCTCTCAGCCCAGAGAGAATCTCCTCTGCACTTGAGTGATAAACCCCATTAGCATCATCCAAACTAAGCTTTATCCTTATCAGGTCCTCCGTCACCACGTGCTCTGTTTCATCAATCAAAGCAACAATCTCTGTTTCACTGCGTTTTTCCGCAGATTCCCAAAATTGTTTAACCAACGATTCATAAATTGCATTAGGGGAATGTGTTAGGGCATAGTGAATCTTAGACCGCTTCAGGAACTCCACCATTGGTTCATACAATTCGTCGCCCTTTGCTTTACCCAGAAATGCAACTTTATTGTGATCTTTCTTGAATTGAAGAGCCATGAGAGATATGTGATTTTAGGGTTATGATTTTCGAACTGAAGTGTTTTTGGATGTAGGAGAAGAGGGAAGGGTTTAGTTTGAAGTAAAGAAATGCGAATGGTGGAGTGGTAGTTGTTGTCCAAGCTATATTCAAAAGAATTAGAACTTTTGGTTGACCGCAGCTTACGTGTATTCAACTTTGACCAAGGATAGTGTAACACTTCAGCAGAAATGCCTAGACAATCTGCTGAAGTTATAAACTTCAGCAGAAACCACCTAAGATAAGGATATCTTCGGAAGGATTCTAGAGTTCCTGTGCCAACTAACTCGCATTAATTTACATTAACCCTTGCATCCAGCTATATAATCATCCCAATGTGTACTTCTCTCACATATTTTACCCCAAATTACCATCACAAACCCTAGTTTCATCACAAACCCAATCAACCAAAATTAACCATGAATACTACACCAGAGGTTGTAAATCTAACCTCTTCTCCATCATCATCATCATCCAGTGACTTCCTCCAGTTTTGGTCACGTCCACCTGACCCTCGTCCTTTGACATCCCCATTTCTCCCTTCTTCTGAAGATGATAGTGTAGTGGATCCAAGTGAGTCTACTGATGACTCAGAGGAACCCACTACTGAGATAACTTCTTACTCCCACCTCCAGCCACCTCAACCTCAACAAATGCCTCGTGCCGAAAGGGAGGTGGTGCTTGCTCTACCTGCGCCATGCTTTGGTGCATCTTCACACATCGTATAGAGGAAGAGCATAAGGAAGGTGGATGGATTGCTTTTTGGTGATACCAAGTAGATGAAGCACAAAGGACACGCTTTGGTCATCTTCTCATCATGTTTTCATCAATCATCCTTCCCATTTTGATCCTTAGCATCTTCATCGTGCCGGTCGTGCATATCCAGCCATCGAGATAGAGGGAATGGTGGTTATGCAAGATCACAAACGTATCCAGCCTTTTGATCAGTAGATATGCGTGGTCATGCATATCCAACAGTCGTTGGACTATTCTCTATGAACTAGAATAGGATTAGTAGATCATGTATAGTACTTTTCTTGTAGTTGCATTGAAGTTGATTGTAAGTTGTAAGCTGTAACTTGAATGAATGAATGAACAATTTTAACTTCAGAACTTGTCTTCAGTGGAAACAAATTGCTCACTTCAGTACTTAGCTTTCAGAGGAAACAAGCTTTAAGCTTACTTGACTATTTACCAAAGGACCACACTTGATGAACTTGAACAGAGCATGGCATACAGCAAAACAAACTCAGAGAGACACACAAACCAAGCAAAAATAGACAAACTCAATGAACATTAGCACGTAAGTGTTAGCAACCAAAAATATACAAATATATACAAAGTTTACTACAATATCCTCCCCTGAGGCATATGCCTCCCCTGAGGCCTATGCCTCCCCTTAAACTTTGCAGTTAAGGGTTAAGCATTCCAATATTGACCACAAGGTGTTGAAACCTTGGTCCATCAAAAGCTTTTGTTAACAGATCTGCCACATTGTCATCTGTATGAATTTTAGCCACTTTAATCAAATGTTTTTCATATGCATCTCTTATAAAGTGGTGCCTGATTTCAATATGTTTGGTTCTACTGTGAAAAACTGGATTTTCAATATGTGTCTTGATGGTGCCTTTCCCAGTGATTCTACCATCACTTCCACCAAAAGTCACATTGCCTCCTCCTTCTATAGGAACAAAATTGTGCATCATATCTCTATTTCCAGACATGCTTCTTGAACAACCACTATCAACAATACCAATATCTTTATGCTTAAGAGGATGATCCTATAGTAACAAAAAATATATACAAAAGAATGTTAGTATACAAAGGAGGCTCAAGTCATTGCTGACTTGAACCTGCCTTGTGGATCATAAGATTTAGGTCTAGCAGAAGAGAAAGATCCACCATTGTTCTTGGGTTTCCATTGAAATTTAGGTCCCTTATTATTCCAAGAAAAACCTGCTGAGGTCTTGACAGCAATACCCCAAAATCCTTTCCCATTATTCATAGAGTCAACATATGCAGGCCAATAACCATGTTTAAAGTATGGGCTTGTAGGTTGCACATAAGGTCTATCAACTGATCTCCTCCAAGGAGAATCAGTATTAGTAGATTGTGGGACATATGGTGGAATATTGTTAACATTGGTCCATACTGGTCTAGGCTTCTGCTGAGTAGCACATACACCCAATCTTTGCTCATAGAAATCACAATCCTTAATTAAATGAAATTTACTTCCACATACAAAACATGTCTTCCTTTTGGAAGATTTATTCAATGAAGAAGATGTTCTATTACATGTAGAAGTACTTAAACCAAAAACATTAAAGGAATTGTTTTTAACAGACTTATTATGCAAAGATTTAAAGGACAAGTCTTCAGAGGAAACTGTCTTGGAAGTTGATTCCTCAGCAGCTACCCTAGAAGGCTTGTAGATAGACTTGGGTGCAGGCTTGGGTGTAGGCTCAGGTGAGGGCTTGGGAAGGGTTGACTTATCACTTGAAACACAGCTGGAACAAGAAGTAGACCCTTGATCCGATGAATTGTCACTGTCAGAGCAAGAGACAAAGTCATTAGATGAAGCATCGGGGCTGGCAGTCTTTTGACTTTTTTCCATACAGATGGTGTGATCCATCAAAGTCAACAGTAATGGACAGGTCAGTGGGCATGAATTCACCTCTAATAGGTCCAGGGACAGCATGCAAATCACCTTCTTTAACAAAATTTGCTAAGCCTACTGGTGTAGATTTACGCCCATCATTCCTAGCTTCCAATCCTACATACTTTTGAAAACCTAAACCTATTCCAGAGGTCACTGGTTGACTACTATAGATTTCTCTAGCTAGATTGTCACCTGATATTAACCATTGTTTATGTCTAGCTATTTCCTCAGCTAGTTTCTCTTTAAGCTCTAGGTTCTCAGCAATAGCATCAGCTTTTTCCTTTTCAGTGCGTTTTAAGTTAATGTTTGCAATATCTAGATCAAATTGTAGCCCCTTTATATTTTCTTCATAAGCTATCTGATTCTTTTGAAACCAAACCTTTTGTCTTTCTAATGTTTTTAACGAAAGTTTATAAGCTTCATTATCAACATAGCATTCATTGTATTTAGGTTTCATAGTATCATAAGCTTCTTTAAGTTAATTGTATCTTTCACTACAACCAAATATACAGTTGTGTACCTGAGAAAGTCCCATCAAGGCAAATTGATCATGCCTATCTTCTGAAGTACATCTTTCCAGCAATCCAAGCTTCTCTGTATCAGCAGCTTCCACATTCACAGGTTCATGTGCAGCCCAGTTGACCTGTTCATCCAAGGTGACAAGAGCTGCTGAAGTTCTAGCTTCCTTCTAATTCTGCTGATAGGAATTGTAGTTAGCTCCCTCCCACTCTTCCTATTTGCGTTCCCTTGAGAAATGACCCATCTGGTGACAAGAGAAACACTTGACCTTTCTCCTGTCAAAACGAGCTGGATCCTTTCCCTTGAAGCAAACTTTCTTCCGACCTCTCCTCAAACCTTTTGATATCTACTAAAAGCATGGCCACCTGTCATTTCAGTTTCATCTCCTCCATATCAAGTGGGTCCACCTGCTCAAAATCTTCATAGACAAGATGCTGCTGAGTATCATAATCAGCAACAAATGAATGAAGAACATCCTCCAATATACTACCAGTTTTAGCTTGAGGGCATGATGGAGTGGGACGATTGTTATATGGTGGAGTGGGAGTGTAAGATGATGATGGTAAGTAAGTTGGACTAGGAGCATGTATCATCATATTGGAGTGAGATGTCCCAACAAAGGCTGTATGACCAGAAGAGGATGCACGGTAGGGAGTTCTGACATCAGGTTCAAGAGATTTGAGTTTGTAGTACAGCTCATCAAAAGTGAGCATGTCCAACCCACCTTTAGCCTTAAGGGCTATACTTACATGTAACCATGATGGAGGCAAAGATCGTAGGAACTTTGAATTGCAATCATCATTGTCAGGTTTTGCATTCAGCTGGTTTAGCTGACTCAAAATCTTATGAAACCTGTCGTATCCCTTATGGATACCTTCTTCTTCTAAGATATTGAACTCTTGAAAGTGTTGTCTCAGCATGGACTTCCTCATTCTCCTGGATTCTTCATTGCCACCGAACCTTGCTTTGAGAGCCATCCATATGTCCTTTGCATCATCTATGTGGTGAAAATCACCTAAGTGATCTTCGGGAATAGCTTGAAGAAGGATGGTTCTTACTGTGTGCTCTCTTTGCACAGCTAGAATCTCTTCAGCAGATTTGGGAGGAGCAATGGTAAATTTACCATCAAGATCTGGGATAGTCTTCTTCAGACTGTTTCCTTTTTCTCACAATCTCCCAAAGATTCCAATCAATATTGGAGATCCAATTCTGCATCTTCATCGTCCACAGATCATACTCTTCCCTTCTTAGATAAGGAAACTTAGCATTACTGTTGGAAAGACTAAGTTGTTGCATAGAGGTGGTGTTGTTGTTGTTGGTGACTTCAGATTCATTATCAGTTCCAGGCATGGTGAATGTATTTTGGTTGTATGGGGGTGAGGTTAAATATGGTTCTTAGTATCGTAGAGACTTTCTCGAGGCTCTGATACCACTTGTTGAAAACACAAAGACCTTGACAGATCTTGAGCACTCGTAGATCGTTAGTGTTGCCTATGTAATCATAAGCAAACTAATAGAAAATCTCTACAACTCGTATTCTTTAGCGGAATGTAAATACAAGCTATAATAACTAAGAACACTTAGATCCTCTATGGATCTTTTATTAACTGAAACTCTATGTTTCTCAAAAACTACTTTTCTTATTACATAATATCAAGTTCCTTTTATAGACAAGGAACCCTAAACTATTTCTCAAAAAACGACTAAGCATGCAAGCATGCATTTAAACATTTGGTTCAACCCATACATGTTATGAGTAAACATTAAACAATATTGAGCAGTACAATAATACCCATGCTAACCTCGGGCAGTTCAAGAATAATGATGGGTTAGCATGTAATTAATAAAGCGCATGCAGATCCTAGTCAGCTTCCACCCTTCAGCAGAAACACGGCACGGCTTTTATACTTCAGCAGAATCTCTTCTTCAGCAGATTCTGCTTCTACTTCAGCAGAATCCTTCGGCAGAATTGACGGTAGAAATCCTACTTCGCATAATTCCCAACAAGCAGCTTCTAGGGTGTCTACCTGGTGTGGTGGCTAGGGTTTTACCAAACTCTGTATCACCAAATTAGTCTCGATATTTGTTTCAAGAGTTTGAGGAGATAATCATTAGTTACTAATACCTTTCATAGCATATCTCTGCTACGTAGTTACAAAATATCACTTATAATGTGCAGGCATATGAGATAACCTTACCTTGGGCGGGCAATCTCAGGCTGTGCATCTAGCTTGCTCTCATGGTTCTAAAATTAATTTCAAGTCTGTCTCAGGTGTGTTCTGCAACACTTTAACAAAGATTTATAAGCACCTTGCATATTACACAAGTGAAAACATGTATGTGTATAAAACTAACCCTTAATCCGGAATCATAAGCAGTTGAAAGAAATCTGGAAGAATGGGATAGCTTAAACAAATGTAAATTCAATCTAGAAATAAAAATCAACTGAGATAGTTACCTTGATTGTTAACCGTCTCAACTCATTATATTTTCCCGCAACCCTGAAACAGAAGAAACAAAAACAAAAAAGTACAAATCACAGTTGCCATAGTAGCCTACAAATCAAATTAATTAATAAAAACATGTATGTATCTAATCTAATGATAATGGAAAGAAAGGTGGTTAGTTACTTTGATCAAAATCTGAGTGCTCACCCTGTTAGGCTCAAAGTGTAGAATTAATTAAAGCCATAAATAATTAACACTATCGTCTTTCCTAAAAGATAAAACTTGAGTCATCAATGAGATCACTATTGAAGGGGTGGAAATAAAACACACACAAAAAGGTACTGCAGTTATGCAGCATATTGAGCCCAAGTATATCCATAGTACAACAAAGAGCATTCATGATTCGATGAGAGAGCAAAAGATGTAATCTTGTGAATCTGGAAAAGGGAACAATTAAATGATTAATAACTGAGATATTAAACAACATGATTAGTACCTAAAATTATAGTGTTATTGCATCCTCAAAATCCTCAAATGAAGAAAACAAAAATTGCAGCAAGCAATCTCAATTGTTGTTAAAGATGAAAAAAGTTACGTGGGTTTATATGTTTCATTAGGGTTGAAACTCTAAATACGTATGAGATATGGTAGATAAGTTCTAAATTTAAGTTATCTTAATGAGTAGCTGATCAGTTCCAGACAGTCAGGTTTTATCACACAAGCTAACCACTTGTGAATGGTCAACCGTAATAAAAGTCCAAACAGTCTGAAACCAATACAATGAAGATCTAGAGGAGTATAGTGTATCCTCAAGTCGTTAAGTCCCAACGAGGTGTGAACACTGTAGTAAGACGAATCTGTGATCGGGTGATATTGAATGGGAAAAGATTTGAGAATTGGAATAATTATACCTAAAGAGAAAGTTTATAAATGACAGGGGCTTAAATGCAAATTAAAGAAAATTAAAAAGATAAATTATATTAAATAAACGCTATCACTATATTTAAAATGATGAACGTTTAAAACCTAAAACGTACGTTTAAATAAAATTACGTAAACGTACAAAATAAAACGTGAGTTTTAAGAAATAAAATGCCTACAAATATGAAAATGATATTTTACAATCTATAATAAAAGAAAATTTTGAGAAAAAGAAAATTATTTTTATGACTATTTATTTAATTATTATTAATTAAAAACTATTTTTAACTATTTAAAATGCACTTAAATACAAGAAAATATAAAATTAACCTAGAAAAATGAAATTATAACTTAGAAAAATCTAAAATATGATAAAACTTATTTTAAAACTGAAAAAATATTTTTTAGACTTTTTAAATATTTATTATTAATTAAAAACTATTTAAAACTAATTAAAATATTAGAAAATACTATTTAAACTAAGAAAATTATGGAAAAAAAATACTTTTGGCTTTTATATTTATCTTAATCTAGGAAAATTGAAACATATTTTTTTAAGCTTTTTCTGATTTATTTGTAATAAAAGCTAATTAAAAAGGATTAAAAGCTAGTTTAAAATAAGAAAAATAGCAAACAGTGATAGAAAAATCTGAGAAATTCAGGAAAAGTCTAAAATATTATTCTAAATTTATGAAAAATATAAAAACAATAGCTTATGTGAAGGAATATGAAGCTGTAGTGAAGAGTGCTTGTAAATAAGCACTCAAAATAAGCCAAAGGCCACAAATGAGCACCAAACTATCACAGAACCTATAATATGCTATAACAACCTAATTCCAACCTATTCCAGCTACTCAGAACCTCTTGATAACCATCTGCAAGCTTATGAGTACAAGATCAATCAAGAGAATTCAGTTTTGGGGTGCTAACTTTCAGCTTATGCAACTGCTTATTAATAAGCTGAATCAGAAAACCAGAAGTTGGAACCTAAAGTAGACCTGGCTAGCTACTTAAAAACCAAAATTGAGACCAAGACAAGCTCTAATGAGCTTGTGGAGAACTCTGCACAACCTGTGCACACCACAGTGACCAGTGCACAGGGCACTCTTTCAAATAAGGACTCAAAACAAACTAAAAAATAAGCACTTAATAAGCTAATTAAAAGTAAAATTATATTTTTCTAATTAAGATGAGCAGCTATATATGAATATTCCAAAAGCTTATGAGCTAAATCTTAGTATTAAACACACAATAAAATTCTTTAGTTTATTCAAAAACTGCAATTAGGAACATTTTGACTTTTTGATTTACAAAGCAGTTTGACTTCTATGAACTTATGATCTATTCTACTAGTTGATTATGTTGTATTAAGCTGTAATAAGATTGATTTAAGCTAGAGTACCAAGTTTTAAGCTACTATGATGAAATTCACACTCTAATTCTTAACAGATATAAACCTAGGACAGATTTGAAGTGATTTTGACTAAATTAGTTCTAGGATGCAAAATTATGATCTAATCTGGCTGAAATTACCTATATGAGACTAATGCAATAACATCTAACCACTAACTCTTCCTCTAATTCAGATCAATACTCTAATACAAACACTACTTATAAGATTCCAATAAGCAATTTAAACTAACTTATTCTATCCTGTTATAACAGAGATTAAAACAACTAAGTAACAAATATTCTAAAGCTATAATAACAGTAAATCAAGCATCAAAATCAAGTAACCATGATCATATCATCAAGACAGATTTGAAGCTAAAGATTATTAATACTCACTTTGAGGTCCAGCAATATTTTGGTAGCATAACAGTACTAAAACCAATATAGAAACATCAAACTAAACCCAAGTCATCATCAAGATCACTCCATATCCATCTCTGAACCAGATTTGAACACCAGTTGACTTTTGTTGACTTTTCTTTATTTTTGAAATTTAAACTATTAGAATCTAAAACAGGCTCATGAAAAGCTATAGCAAGCTTATCTGAACTTGTTGGAAGGGTATAAGAGCTTTTGTAACTTCTAATAAGTATAAATGATTTAATACGACTTAACAAGAAATATGAAAACTTGAAATTTTATTAAACTTGGAATAATTACAATACAAAAGTGATATTTTAATTGAAATGAAATGGATATTACCACTAAGACTTTGAATTTTAACTGAAACAAACATTAAAGTAAATTTTACACTACTAAATTGGTCTAAAACATGCAGCAACTTGCTACTCTGTCTTCTTTCTTCTTTATAATCATCTTTTTGAGCTCTGTGTCGACATATGAACATTTCCCACTTATTTCCAACCATTGGATCCATAGAATTCATCACCACGGTCCATTTGTCAATTTTGGCGGGAAAAGTCATAATAGCAGGTTTATGCATTTAATGGGTTTTGGGAGGTTGTGGAGGTGGAGGGGGGTTGGTATACAGCTGGGGGGATAAGGTAGACAGGTGGTGGTGAGGTGGAGAGGTGGAAAAACCACCTGGTTTTGTGGTTGCAGGAGTGGGAGAAGGAGAAGCACAGTACGGGCGGTATTTTATTTAAACCGGGTTTGGGCTTTGGACTGGACTTGGGCTTGGCTGGGTTTATTGGATTTGGGTTTAATAATTAAAAGGGTCCATTTGGTTATTGTAGCTAGTAAACACAAGGACCATTCATGTAACTTCTGAAAATTAAGGGACTGAATTTGTAACATTTCCAAGTTATCACAAGGGGTGAAATTTGCCAAGTTTCATTTACCAAAGGAACAATAATTTAATTTTAATATGTCCAAGGGACTGCCATTTTTGCAAATGTATATGAGGACAAACATGTAATTTCTCCAAAGTTCACCATAGGACTAATTTGTCATTTATGAATAGTACAAGTTTAATATTTGATAATTTTCATTTTTTTAAAATTAACCAAGGACTATTTTTGACATTTTTCAAACTTGAGGGACTAAAGTTGTCATTTTGTGATTTTTTAAACTTTGAAGGGTTTGTTTTGACAACTTTTGAATCCCATGGACACTTAAATGATATTTTTTGCTTTATTTTGATTTACAGGGACCATTTTTGACAACTTTGAAACTTGGGGGGACAAAACTGCCCATTATGCAAACTTGATACGTTTTTCATCTGATTTGGTATTTTTGCATTTAAAGCACATAAAACACTTATTTG
>OU343217.1:183812894-184051405 GCA_910596185.1 Chrysanthemum makinoi
TGTCAAGGAATGGGTCACAGGCAAGGAATTTGTCCTACTAAGCGCACAAGAACGATCTTGAGTATCTTCAGAAAACTATCCTGTTGGTACAAAAAGGAACGGACGCTGGATTCAGTTGAGTGCTGTGGAACATGACTTTATGGCTATTATGGATGATTTGAAAGACCTCGAGGAAATCAATGCTAACTGCGCATCTTCATGGCAAATCTTCATGGAGACTAGTCTGACTCTGACTCGGAGGAAAAGCACCTCCTGTCTATGACGCCAACGCCGTATCTAAGGTACCAATCATTGATCCATGCTATAACAATGTCATATTTGATGTGTTTACTCATAACGAAAAGCATTTGACGGGGGCCAGCACCTACTTATGATACATACCTGGACCAATTTGAGTTGTAGCAATACCAAATCTGAAACTCAGATGTGGATCCTAGTGGAGGCTGTGTGACACATCTACTGAAGCTGATGAGGAAACACGGGCTTATTTTGAATCATTAATCAATAATTGTGGCATTGAAATTGAGAAAGTGAGTAAGGTCAATCGCGAAGTTAAGGCCGCGAATGTTAAATTGACCACGGAGCTTGAGAGTTACAAGGACATGCAAACTTTGAATTTCATACAGCAAAATGTCTTGGAATAGAAATTGGTTATCGAGATTCGTTTTTAAGAGAAAAACAATTGCAAATCAAGTATGACACAATTGATGTGAATTTGAACTTGAAAATAAAATCTTTAAACAAGGAAATTTCTTATCTAAATGACCAACTTTTAAACAAAAGCACTTGTTTCTGATCTTGAAAAGAGAAGCAACAGTTGATTGCGATTCTCAAACGAGAAGATTCTCTTCTTGATGAAATTCTTGATAAAACGGAAAAATCAAAACATTGGACAATTTGCTTCTTACAACGGGTCATTCAGCTAAATCAAACAAGATGCTTTCTAACCAAGTAAATCCACGTTTTCATACTTAACATAAGATGGCACTTGGTAACGACCCTTCTTCGTTTCTCAAGAAAGCTCAGAAATCTCAGAATGTGTTGCACAATGGAAAACTTTTGCATGAACCCATAATTGTGCATGATTCTCTTGAAACGTTGGAACTATCTGAGGAGAGTAGATCAAAAATGAAACAAAACATCCAGAATCAACCTATTGATTATAATAAATGGAACCAAATTAATGATATTTCGTTTGTTTCTCAATCAACGTTTTCCACCAAACCAAGTGTTTCAAACAAAGTGTCAACACCTGTTTCAAAATCAGTTTCAAAACCAGTTTTTGTCTCCAAATCTCTTTCGAACATTGAACAAATGTCTTCAAACAATCCTTTAACACAAGTGATGCCAGAAGTATTCTGGAAAATGTGAAAATGAGAATTGCAGATCTTCAAGAGACCGTTAAAACTAAAACCAATATTACAACAAACATCTGGTTTAATAGTTTGATATTGAACAGAAAAAGTTTTTGAAACTCAAATTGCCCCTCAGCTGACTAACATCAACTCAAGGGTAATCCATTTTGAACAAGCCTTTTTGAAAGAAACAGCTGACTTTGTCAAGGACCATAAATCCCTGGTAAAGCAAGCTAATGAAAGTGTTGAACACATCAAAGTTTTGGAAAATCTAAATGATTTACTCTTCGAAGATGTTCTGACTACTGATATTATGTCCATCATTTTGAAAACATATTCTGTTGAAGATCATGAAAGACTCCAGAATGAGACCTCCGAAATTGTTTCAAAATATGAAAAAGCTCTTGAAACTGAAAAAAGAAAATGTCTCGTATTTTAAACAACTTAATCGAAAAACAGAGGAATGCAAGTATGACAAACTGTCGTCAGGGCGTGCCTACAATGACAGAAAGCGAAAAATGATTTTGAGGCTTCAGCTGGAAAGTCAAAAGGAAAGGCAGTGGATACTGTGATTAAAAACCATGGACTGCGGAGAAAGCAAATGTTTCCAAACCCGGTTTCCAAACCAAAAATGTGTTTCTATGCCTCCTCCAAAAGTCAATGAGAAAAATGTTTCATCAAAACCATGTCACTCCACCTGCCTACCTAAACAACATGTTGATAAAGGCAAAGCGGTTATCGAGAAACCAAAAGTTTTAGCTCCTGGCCTTTTTAGGATGAATACCACTAATGCGTCTGCCTCCACATCTAAACCATATGGAACAACGACATAAGTATAGATAAGCACTCTAAAGAGACTAGGAAAGCAGAAACCACCTCCCTTCATAAAAATGTGAATCCTAATGCGTGTGCCTTACCTTCTACAGGACTAGAAAGCACCTCTAGGAGCAGCAGACTAAAGCCTAAGAGCAATACAAGGAACAATAGAGTCTCGACTGCCTTTAGGAGTAGTAGCTTGAATAAAGAGAAGAAAGTAGAAGAACACCCTAGTAATTTACCGCTTTTGAATAAGAAAGACATTTCATCTGAATGTACTGAACCTATGAAACTTGCTAAGTCTAATGAATGTGTTGAATCTGTTCGTTTAACTTACAAGAAATCTTTATCTAATGTTCATGATGATTGTGTTTCTAAGAATGGATTGTTAAGCTCGTCAGAGAATGTTCCTAAAAGATCTTACGCTAAACAAGTAGGAAGACTAGTTGCAAAACTTAGGCTTTACACTACTGACAGGAACTATAGTGTATACTATAGGGATGATATTTGGAAACCCACAGGTAGAACTTTCACACTCAAGAATGGTACAATGAGTGATAACCAGAATTCCCTGTAAAAACCTCTCTGCGTGTGATAAGGATTTTACCTCTAACCAAAAGGAACCAAAATCAAAACGGTTTCACAATATTCTTTTTATTACTGGCAGTGGGTTATCGAAATTTGTCTTTGGATTGTCGACTCGGGTTGCTCCAAGCACATGACCGGGAATCTGAAGCTGCTGATCAATTTCGTCGGAAATTCATAGGGAAATGTACGTTTCGGAAATGATCATGTAGCGCCTATCATGGGTTATGGAGATCTACCGTTTGGAAATTATTTGATCACTTGGGTTTACTATGTCGAAGGGTTGGGACACAATTTGTTTTCAGTCGGCAGTTCTGTGATGCAGATTTAGAGGTTGCTTTTAGGAAAAATGCTTGCTTCGTTAGAAACTGGGATGGCACTGATCTCTTAACTGGGAATCGTGATACAAACTTGTATGCTATCGACATCAATCAAATGGCCTCTTCATCACCAATATGTCTTATGACAAGAGCATCTGGAACACAGTCCTGGTTGTGGCACAGACGGTTATCCCATCTCAATTTCGACACCATCAACAAAATTGCCAAAGACAACATCGTCAACGGACTTCCAAAGTTCAAATACACCAAGGATCACTTATGTCCATCATGCGAACAAGGAAAAAAGCAAAGAGCATCATATAAACCTAAATCCGCACCTAGTCGAAGCAAAGTTGCATAAGTTGCACATGGACTTATGTGGCCCAATGAGAGTTGAAAGCATTAATGGGAAAAAGTATATTCTTGTAATCGTCGATGATTATTCAAGATATACATGGGTTAAGTTTCTGAGATCAAAAGACGAAGCACCGGGCATCATCATCACCTTTTCAAACGAATTCAAGTACTTCTTCAAACTCCATAAGGGTTGTAAGAACAGACAACGGCACTAGAATTCACTAACAGGAGTTAAGATCTTATTTTGAAGATGTTGGAATCACACATCGACATCGTTGTTAGAACTCAACGCAGAATGGGTAGTTGAAAGAAGAAATAGAACTCTTGTGGAAGCTGTCGCACAATGCTAATCTATTCTAGTGCACCGTTATTTCTATGGGCGGGGCCGATGCCTGTTTTGCAACTTGCTATTCACCAGAACGATCCCTAATCCATCCGAGATTCAATAAAACCCGTATGAGCTTTGTGAACACAGAAAACCGGATACCTCTTACTTTCACGTGTTTGGCGCTTTGTGCTATCCTACGAATGACAGAGAAGATCTTGGAAAACTGAAAGAAAAGGTGATTAGGAATCTTCATTGGATATTCAGATAACTCGAGGGCATTCAGGTGTATAACAGAAGAACTAGGAGGATCATGGAGACGATGAATGTGAAGTTTGATGAACTTTCACAAATGGCTTCTAAGAGACTCGCTCTAGAACCCGCACTAAACCAGCAGACTTCTGGACACATCAGTTCAGGACTCGTACCTCAAAGAGCTCAATCAACTTTGTTTGACAATCCTAAAGAACAAGAATGGGAGAATTTCTTTGAGTTAATGTTCGATGAATACTATGGTGGACCTTCGACAAATGCATCAAACCATCATTCCGCTGTACCCGCTCAAAATCATCCTCCACCACCAACAGAAGATGCATCTACAACGGTCAAAACTAATGCACCAACTCCATCAACATCATCTACATCTACTACAGCTATTACACCCGTTCTACCAGCAGTTGATGAGCAAAACCAAAATCACAACGATGCAATGTTAGATGACGACTTATTTGAAAACCCGTTTGCTACGGAATCAGCTGAATCATCCTCTAGCTTACGAGAACCATCTAATTCGCATACGTTTAACCAACGGTATCCTTCTACTCTGAAGTGGACAAAAGACCACCCAATTGAACAAGTTATTGGTGAACCTTCAAGGCCAATTCAGACGAGACGCCAACTTGCCACCCATTGCGACTTATGCATTTACCTTTGCTCAATTAGCAATATAGAGCAAAGAACATTCAGCGGGCAATGGCAGAACCCGCATGGATAGAAGCGATGCAGGAGGAACTTCTCCAATACCTCTACATGACTCTTGGATATGGTTCCAAGACCCATTGACGTTGCGTCATTGATCTTAAATGGTTATGGAAAACAAACGGGATGAAGAAATGCGTCATTCCGCCAAAAAGCCGTCTTGTGGCCAAAGGATCTGACAAGGGAAGGATAGACTTTGAAGAGTCATTCGCCCGCCGTAGCTAGACTAGAAGGTCCGATTTTCTTAGCCTATGCCGCTCACAAAAACATCACGGGTTTATCGATGGACATTAAGACCGCGTTCTTGAATGGAACTCGAAAGAAGTGTACGTGATGTCACCGAAGGCTTCATAGACATGAATCATCCGACTCGTCTACAAACTCAAATAGGCAATCTATGGATTGAAACAAGCTCCGAGAGCGTGGTATGACGAACTGTCCTCTTTCCTTATCCTAAACAATTTCACAAACAAACAGCAGTTCCTACCTTGTTTACACAAAATGCAAAACGACATTTTGATTGTTAGATTTACGTGGACGACATCATATTTGGGTCCACTAATACGAATCTTTCAAAACATTTTGAAAATCTCATGAAAAGTAAATTTGAAATGTCCATGATGGGGAACTAAAATTCTTTCTTGGTTTACAAATACATCAGTCCCCTCGTGGAATTTTATAAATCAAGCTAAATACACAACTGAGATTTTGAAAAATCATGGTATGGATAATTGTGATTCGGTCGGAACACCAATGATAACTTCACCAAAAATTGGAGCCGATTTGTTTGGAAACCTATTGATCCGAAGAAATATCGGAGCATGATTGGTTCTCTCATGTACCTCACTGCGCTAGTCTACCAGATATTCATTTTGCTATTTGCTTATTAGCATACGTTTCAAGCAAAGCCTACCGAAACTGCACCTCAAAGAGGTTAAAGGATCTTTCGGTACCTGAAGACATCCATTCACATGGACTTTGCGTATCCGAAGGAATCCGGATTTGATCTTATTGCCTTTTCAGATGCAGACCACGCAAGTGATCAAGTTACAGCAAAAAGTACATCCGGAGGAGCACAATTTTTGGGTGAAAAGTTAGTAAGGTGGTCTTCAAAGAAACAAGATTGCACTGCACTTTCAACCGCCGAAGCTGAGTATGTGTCTCTATCTGCGTGTTGTGCTCAAGTTCTATGGATGAGTACACAACTCACAGATTATGGCTTTACTTTCGATAAAATACCTATGTATTGTGACTCGAAAAGTGCCATAGCCATATCATGCAATCCTTTTCATCACTCAAAGACTAAGCATATCCGTGTCCGCTATCACTTCATCAAAGAGTACGTTGAAAATGGCACTGTTGAATTATTCTTCGTGAAGACAGATTACCAACTCGCCGATCTATTAACTAAAGCCCTTCTAAAAGAAAGGTTTGACTATTTAGTTCGACGAATTGAATGCCGAAGCCTAACCCCTGAGAGTTAGAAAGTCTTCCGAATCTTCTTGAAAATGATTTCAAAAAGCTCGCTGTAAATATTTTTGAATAACAAAATACAAAATTTGAAAAACCAACAAAAGCAAAATATAAAAATATAAAATTTTTCAAAAATACCAAAACAATATAAAATCAAAAATCCAAAAATATTCTTCTCACGACATGTCTCTCGTATAATCGATATTCGTATGTTTCTAGAAATTTCATTCAACAATGATACGGGTATGTACAGATGCTTGAGCGAGAGTTATTTATTTGTTTTCTAAAACATGTCGTCTCTAAAAATTTCTTCAAATAATGGCTTTCGTATACTTCAGTACGAAACCGGACTAAAATGATGACTTTTGATTATTTTTCAAATCAAAACTCGTGCTTTTAAAGAAAAATCAAGTGTACGCTTCAGTGCACTACATTTAAACTGGTGAGAAATCATCATCATCTTGAGCACCTTTTCAAGATTGTTCAAAAAGATTTTCAAAATCTTTCAAAATACTTTGTGCTCAAGATAACTCCCTCTAAAACCCTTTAATTGATTATGCTTTATTAAAGGGGGAGTATAATCTAAAATGTTCCATATTCATGCTTAAATCAAATCCGTTTGTCTCCCCAAAAGATTCTAAAATGTTGTTTAATCCGTTGATATAAAAAATATCACGAATATGCTATTTTTGAGGGGGAGGAGACGTGATTAAAATGTGATCAAAATGTTTAATGATCGGTGTCAATCTCACAATGAGCTTGACTCACGGACCAATGAATTGACGAGAAATCAAAGTCAGTAAATGTACCATCTCGAGAAACTTGTGATAGATATGCACCTTCATGGGTCTAACCTCCTTTCAAGGAGTGTTTACAACTTCAAGTTAGTTATTAGAGCTAGTTGTCACCTAAACACTGACAATGGAACTCTTTAACTAGGAAACGTAACCGTGTCTATGGGAAGTGTCTATCATGAGTCGATCAATTCAAAAAGTGCAAACTCTACCCTCGATGTGCATATTTTGTTAAAACTCATAAGCACATGTGAAGGGGAGTGTTTGAAAATGTAAACTCGCGGAGTGTTGCAAACATGTTTTCTATCATAAACACTCTGAGAGATTTTCAAGAAAAATGGTTTTATGGCAACATGGGAAAGTCATGGAGTTATAAGGTGACTAAGGATAGGAAATCAGTCCTATGATCCGCCAGAGCCGGAGGGATCTAACCAAGGACATCACAAATAGTTTAGTATTAGAAGTCCTTAGGTATGATTGAAAAAAGGAGTAATGTGAGAAAGGAGAAAAAAGGGGTTGAAGAATTAAAAAGAAATGTGAAGAAAGGGTGAAAAGAAATAGCCCTCCATATTCAACCTTTAAGCGAAACCGGGTTCAATTTATCTGCTACTGGTTGTCACTAGATGACACTGGTATTGAAGACAAAGACGTCATGGACCCAGTGACGCATGCACTAAACCTTCTAGCCACTCAATACCTCTTAAAAGGATTTGTTTCATTCTCACTGGGAACCCTACATAATCTATCGACTTTCTCTTAGAGATTGTTGATATTGAAGAAGGAGACCCTCTCCCTAGTCTCCGCTTAGGAAAACCAAAATGCACTAATTGAGTCTAGAGCCACGAGATTCAAAAGAGATCTCATAAGATCTCATGACATGACATCGCTTGTTGTTCATCAATAAGGACACAAGTGATATATTATAGAGTCCTACGCAGATCTAGCAATTTTCCGAACATTTATGAGAGGTTTCACATTTGTGATCTTCAGTGATTGAATAGAAACTCCTCCCCAGGGTCAACATCAAGCAGCCTGACAGCAGGTCTCGGAACTCCCCGTGGATTACGCTTAGTGTGTCTCAAACGCGTCTACATTCGTGGGGTGATGCTTGGTGTACTACAGGCGACTCTCTGAATCTGTAGATGTACTTCGGTATATCACGTTAGTCTCACTTGTGGGACTCCAGTTCAGAGAACGGCCCTTTGTGAGAATTAGAGAGGGTTTTCACACTATGCTGTTCGTTAAACCCTCGAAATTCAAACTTGTAAGTGCCGGAATCCGCTTATTACTAACTGTTTTATGTTTTCTTCTTATGGAAGTCCGAGCGGATGGATCGTGCCACATGCTCATACCAACAACACATGAAAGTTCTCATCAAAATCAAAGGCAACTCAAAGTTAAAGATGATTCTTCGTCTATGTCAAAGAATCTACAAAGTGTAAAGACTCGAGAACTTCATCATTGGAAACTCAAAGTCAAATAGAAGTGTGAGCATGGTGGAAAAGACGTGGAGCTACCTAACCAACGAAGTTGACAACGGCAGACAACCACATTATCTGATCACAAAGCATGAAGGAACAAAGAATCAAGACTATTCTATATCTACACGCAAAGTTCAAGCTCGAGAAAAGTAAAGACCTAATCAAGTGGAGCATCATTTGAATGACCACCTTAGGGAGATTGTTAGCCTGAATAGTTTTATTAGAAGTGATGGTCATTCACGATTAGGAACTTTGTAACGTGTGTTAGATATCGTGATAGAATAGTCAACGGGCTCGTGGATTGGACTAAGCTAAATGGCTAGGTGTTATGATTATGCTAGCCGTTTGAAGCTTAAGTATCCAAAGCCCAATCCATGTCCAACCCACGAAAAGCCCAGCAAAAAAATCCTTTTAGGGTTTTAAGTTACTTGTACTATAAATACCCCTCAAATGGTCATTTGAGGGTGTGTGCTGATGTGTGTGTGTGTGTACTTTCTCTCTCAAGGAATATACAACTTTATTGTGTTTATCTTATCTCCACATACACGGTTTTGTTTAAACATTAAGTCACCATCTATCTTAATCTTTCCTTCTTTGTGTAAGCTTTATGTTTGTGTTTTGGGTTGAACGTTTTCTACTCGTTGTGTGGTAAACGTGGTGATACTTGTTGTTTGTGTTAACGTGGGTATTTGTGTGATAAGGTTGATAAAAGTAAGGTCCTACAGTTATGTTTTATTTTGCATAAAAAAAATGGTCAACTCAGTTTGATCTGATGATTACCTTTTTGTTAGTACTAATATTGTCAAGTGGTTCAAATCTCGAATGCAGGTTCAAAATTTGGTGCTTGAAGTAACTTTGGCCACTTTTAACAGTTTCTCAGTCACCACATTTCACAGTAGGTTACATATAAATATATAACATCTTCAAAGTTTTCATGAAAACAAATTTCTTGGAGATCACATTTGTGATGACAACTCACTGGAAAGTCTTAAACTTTCATCGAGTTGATATATTTGCGAATCTTCTTTTCTACGGTATGTGCAAATGTTAATTTATAGTATAATTTTTATTTTTGTTTAAGAAGGTTTAATGTTTAATGTCTGTTTGTGTATATAGGTTCTAACAAAGGCGTCAAGTTTTGGTACTGAAGTTTTTGAAATCGAAATGTTGAGCTTTATCAAAGAACTGGGTTATACGTAAACAACTCGATCCTTGGTATTTATTATATTGCAAAAGGTTTTACACATGGTTATGCTGATTTACGCATTAGTGTATATACTCTGAACAATTCATTATAACCGATAAGCTTATATAAGACAAAAAGTATCAAATGTGCCGCAAAAAATAAGCTTATGCAACATAAGCTGAAAACCAAATAAGTCATAAGTTGTCACCCAAAAAGTAGTTAGTTGCCACTTCATTTAACAATACTTTGAAAGTAGTTGTTTACCATTTAATGTAGTTACTTACAGTTACCCCATGGCTAGGTACGCACTATTTCCAGCAACTGATTGACTTAGAGAATGGGCATTTGTTTTGTTTAGGATTTGTGTTGGATCGTCATTGGGTGGGTTTGAATTCCAAAGGCAGGGGATGCACTTAGTGGATCGAACCAAAGGTTGGTTTCTTTCAAGTGGAGTTGCCAACGGAGCATTATGATTCTGTTGGTTGGGTGGCCCCCGAGTCTTCTTACATGGGTAAGTTTTTTTCCAGGTTTTTGGCATGTTTACCACTAAATGAACCGATATAGATTATTTTGTACACTGAGAAAAAAGTATATGAGATTACTATGTTTCGAGGTTATGTTATTGTTTTATTATCTTTCGAGGCGTTGTTATTGGGTTATGTTATTTGGCCAAATGCTTCAATCGGATGAAGGAATGTGAGTATCTATTTAAGTAATCCTATATAGAATTACTGTATTATAAAACCATTTACTTTATCTTTTTGGGATAAAAATCTTTGCCTGATATATGTCTTTACAATAAGCCAATGTTTATAATTTTTGCTGCAGAAAAAGATATCCGCAATTCACTCTCCATCTGAGATTTACTACAGGAAATTGAAATTGAATCGGACATAAATTAAAATTCATACGTGTTAACTTACAATTGTGTTAAAATAAATTAGGGAGTATCAATATCACATATTGAGAGTATAATTTTTGACATGGCTAAATATGAAACTCTGCACTGTGCAGTGACCGTCCAGTGACTGTTTTCAGGGGATACATGGTGCCGTAGAAACCATAAGTGTTGCAGTGGTATCAGGAGAAAGTCGCATGTTGACGTAGAAGATGCCGAGTTGTACAAATAGAGATCAGAGAGGTTTCTCGGTTTGTCTATTCTGCGTATAGTTCAGGTAACAACATTACATCAATAGTAGCTAAATAAATAAAAAGATATAATAGTATTAGTATTTTATGTTGCAAAGGGTAATATAAATTAGAGGATTAGTGCAGTCTCTGATAATGGAAGTCCGTAAACATGAGTCCCTGAAAACCGTGGAGTCTCTGAACCCAAATCCATGAAAACATGGAAACTGAATCCGAATGTGTCTCTGAAACTGGGGTCCTGAAAACAAGTGCTCACACCGAACCTTAAAACCTGAAACTTTGATTCAGAGTCGTTGAACCTGATGTAGTATCTGAATGAAAGTTCATGTTATGAAAGTTAATAGGGTATGAAACCCGAGTCCATGAAAAGTTTGACTCTAAAACCTGGGAGTTCCGGAAAACAGGACCTGATGAATCATGGACGAGAAGGTTCAGTGAGTGGGCTTGGAATTAGAGAGAGCTATGGGTCAGCGTATGTATGTGACTCGGTGGGTATTCAAGATCAGGGAATTGTTGTCTTAGGCTTAGCCTAAACATGATCCTGACTCAAGGAGTGATAAAGAACTGGAGTAAGTGATATGAATCAGAGGCTTTTTGTGACACACGTGGGTAGTGGTAAAATCAGTAGTACTTAAAAAGAGTGATAACAAAACCTTGAACCAAACAGGTTACTAAACTTGATTTATACAACCTGAAGCCGATGGTTCTTTGATACCTGAACATGAACATCACCATAACCTGATATCAAAGCACACCATAACCCTGATAATACTACCTGAAACCACAAAGTTTCCTACAAAGTGAACTTGAAACATCTTCACCATCAAATGTCACTCCACTCACTGAACCAGGTCGTGAACCAAGTCGCTGAAAACAACCAATACCCATTAGTCACTGAATCTGTTTCCTGAACCTGAAAAATACAAGGATTCTATAACTTGGTGTTTCTTTGAACATAGATTTTACTTTTATGACATTACATAAATTGATCTTTTCATAAGTAAATGAGCTTGGTTAATGTTTGATCACCAGCTTGATATTCAGAACCTAAAAGCTCCAAACGCAGGAACTTAGCAGGCATCAGGACAAATCACATGCTTGGTTAATGTTTGATCACGGGAAAGAAGTCATGAGTTCTATAGTGAGAAAAGAAATCATCAGTCTTCCACTTATAGGAGGCAAACAGTTTGGTGTTCCTGCATTAACAAGTGTGTATGGCATGGTGTGTGTTTTGCGTTATATTTACGGAAACAATTGCGAGTGCAGTCCTGATCTAGCTCCTCCTGGAAAGCATTTTTTACATCCGTATACCCCAGGAACTGAGCCATATGAACTTTGGGAAGGTCTTGATCGTTGAAGTGCAGAATACAAGCAACTGAAAGCAGAGAGATCAGAGGTAGATTCACTGGCTCCTTAATCATTCTGGTTTCTCGTGCATGTTATTTCCAAGTTTTCATTTGAAATGAGGCTAGGAATCTAAACACTTCGTTGATAATCTGATATAGTAAACATGAAGTTCTAATTTCCACAATACTTAACTAGAAAGCTAGATTTATAGATTTTCTTTTGTGTAGTAATTTGTTCAGGTTTGTACTGTTGATAGAGTTTAGCTTATAAAGAGACCTCCCTTGGCTAAAAAAGTCATCAGATATTAACCATATTTTTCAACTATTAGTTGTTTTTGGTTACTAAGGGTAAGACTAGAATTGGGAACTAAAAATCTTAACAGAATCAGTCACATAACCAGAAAAACCTTGGTTTTCTCATTTAAGAAGCATAAGATCCAGGAGTACTAGATTGTCATTTATGTTCACCCAAGTCCCTAACCAAAAGCGTGAGTATCTTCAAACTGGCACACGTCATTTTTGTTTTGAATGCTATTTGTCTTGACCCCTTCTGTCTTTGCTATTTTTATTGCCATTGTAAGTTTTAAATGTCGTAAAATGTATTGACTGCTCTGAGAGGGTAAATCAGTGATCTATTTCAAGCACTTGCCAACAGAGATGACAAAATGAGTGGCTTCAGAGGGTTGAGTAATGGGTGAAAACAGGTTCTAATCAGAAGGGAACCTTTTAGCATGAGTAAAAACAGGTTGGCTGACCCGAGAAACACTTTGTGTCTTTTCTTTTTTTCGATTCCATAACAGATAATATTTTTAATATGATTTATATCATCATAATAATGATCTAACTTTATGATATAAAAAAGAATTAGGAGGTTTTTTGCATTCTAATTGCATTTGGGGTAATCTGTTCCAAAGTTTTTCTGTTTTGGTTATTGTAATAGTAAAATTCCCATTTGACCAAAGTACGACCCAAATCAATCTGTTTACAGAAGAAATTATTATGATTCTCATGGAACTCAACAAAAGAGTAATAGTGCGATTTCATAGGAGAGAGGGGATACTATTATTACCTTTTTAAAAGTTTAGTGTGTGACAAACTTATCATCATGCTCTAAAACTAATTCAAATTATATTGCAGGTAATGTGGAAAGCGATAGAACGTTCACTTGGTCCAGGTTTCAGTCGTGATAAATGTGAGGTGAAGATGGTTGGAACTCCACTAACACATCAAATATTTCTTAGAAGGAATAGAGGAACTTATGGACCAGCAATACAAGCTGGAAAAGACTCTTTTCCTGGATACTCGACACCAATCCCAAAACTGTATTGCTGTGGAGATTCCACTTTTCTATATGAAACATTTTATTTTTAATAAAACCGACGGTTTTGTTATTATAATTATTTGTCTAATTGTATGTTTTTTTTATTTAGTCTGATTTTTATTATTCCTTTACGTCCAACTATCATTATTAATATTATTATGAACCGAACCCGCCCATCGGGCAGATTATGAAGCGAACCCGCCCATCGGGCGGGTTATGAAGCTAGTATAACATATATATATATATATCAGGATGTGCATGATGTCATTATTCCACCTCAATGCCACATAATGCCATGTCATTTCCAGGTAATTCCACATAAGCATATTATGCCACATAAGCGATCCGGAATTAATTTGTTCAAAAATGACAGTGGAGGGTTTCGAATTTGGGATGTTGGGTAACATTAAGAAGCATGATAACCACTAAGCCAACACATTTTTTTGATTAGATCTTGCAATTCTAAATCTATAAACCTATGCAAACCATGAGATCAATATTAAATCCCTACAATTTAGCTAACCCTAATAAACATACGTAAAACAAATCCTAATTCTCCAAACCCTAATTTTATCTTTTTGTCGGTCTTTTTTCCCTCAATTTTCTCACGCTAATCTTTTTTGTGTGTGTGCAGGTTTGAGAAACTAACGTGATTCCTCTTTGTTCCTATATCTATGATCATACAAGGTTCGTATATGCCACTAATCATAAAATAAATTAGGTATATGCCACTGTTTATGATATACCAGGTTCCTATATCTATCCATAGTTTTGATTTACCAGGTTCGAATGATTTTTAGTTATTGAATCACATGATCATGTTTGTGATTCACAGTTAATAAGGTTTATGGTTTTTGTAGGTTCGATTTGGTCTGATTGATTATGCAGTGCACGGACGCACTAGAGATGAAAAAGATTAGAGCAAATTGGGATGCCATAAGGGCGCTTAAAAGTGTTCTTAAAATTCCAGTCAAATGGAAACATCCAGTCACATGGATTGCTGCTTATATTGTCCATTCATAGACAATGATGTTGATTCCTGAGATATTTACTACTCTTTTCTGTCACAAAATAAATGTAGTTTTTCTCAGTTAACTATTTTTTTATCACCTTTTCTGAGTTAACTATACCTTTTGCTTGAAAGAGTATGGTAATAGTTGCAGGCCCTGGACTAACTGGTTGACAAGTTGGGGATGTAGTTGCTTATGGCAGTACCTGATCCTTCTATATAGATCTGATTTTTGCAGCTTATATGATACTTCAGGCCCCCACTGCTCAGTACCTACTCTAGCGTTGCTTTAAAGTGAAGTTTTGATAAATCTTCTTTTTATTTTTGTTTGTGCTTTTCTCTTATGTTTTTGTTCTTTGGTTGACCTTGTATAATTTGGCCAAAATAGATATCGTAATTATATGTGACGATTGATTAGAAAAAAGATATATGATTTATATATATATTAGTGACATATATATCTATATATTATATATAACAGGAGGCATGACACGTAGATTATTCCACAAATGTCCACCTCAACGCCATGTAATTCTTTTTAATGTCATGTAATCATTAGTTGTCCACCTAAGTATTTTTTTTTAATTTAATTAGCTATTATTTAATTTTCGGATTTTTTTTATTAATTTTTGAAATTTGTTTATAAAAAAGGAGCCTTGCAAGGATTGAACCTTGGTTATTTGGTTGAATAACATGTGTGTTTACCACTAAGGCAACATGACTTTTGGAAAAAAATTATAAATCTATGCAACCAATTATGTAGGAGAATCCCTACAACTTAGGTAACCCTGAACAAAACATATACCTAAAAACTTATATACGGTTCATTATATTTTTTTCTCAAAAACCTTAATATCCTTTTTCCCTCACAATCTCATCTAATGATCGTTTCTGTGTTTTCTTCATCATAGGTTTGTAAGAAAACATTGATGTTCGCGGACAATCTCTTTGAAGACTCGAAATCACTAAGATATGCGTTTGAAATTGTTAGTTGTTACTTAAATAGTAATTCAGCTGATGTGAATCACCTTGCTAACGATAGTGAACAGCCGTATATCAGTTGGCAATAGATTTTTAATTCACAATTATTAGAAGATATATATGCTGTCTAAACTCCTATGATTTGTAACGTTATGATATTATCGTATGATATGCCAATGTAGTTAATAGGATAATACTATCAATTCCAGCTCTTTCTGCAATATACGTATTCATCATGCTTGATTGTGTGGTCATCCTTCCACTTATTGCAGCTCTTTCAAGAATATATATGTATTCACTATTTTTCCTTAAACTGTTTTAGATTTAAATGTTATGGCTTAAAGGTTACAAAGATTACCAAGTTCGATGCTTTCTTACCATGGAGATACATTTTTTTTCATGTATACTGTATTATATTGTTGAGGAATGATATGATATAAGTTTACTATAGTTATTAGTTAGATGGTTATAGAGCAATATATATATATATAAATATATATATATATATATATATATATATATATATATATATATATATATATATATATATATATATATATATATATATATATATATATATATATATATATATATATATATATATATATATATATATATATATATATATATATATATTAATATATGTTGTATGAAGGGTTCTGTTCTATGTATCCTTAACTTGTTGTCATCAGGTATGAAGAATTGAAACACTTAGTTTGCTGGAAAGCTATTAGGATTGTTGCTGATGGTATTGGATGTCTAAACAGAAAATTTGGACGCTGGTAAGAGGCTTCTCATTCTTTCGGTCACTACTCATTATAATCATTAATATCTATATGTGTCTTAGTGGGTGTGTTTGCATGTGCCTTTGAAATGGGTCATTTGATATTAAAGAATTTAAATTCGAGAATCTGTTGCAATAACTAGCAACCCTAGCTAGGGATTTTTTTTGATTTTTTTCCTTTTGAGAAAAGCTTCACAAGCTAATGAAATTGCTATTTTTATTTTTTAAAATTTTTTATATCAAACTAAAATGGATAAAAATTTGTGCTAAAAGTATTGGTTAAGACTAATTGTTCTGACCCATTTGAAGCAAATGGTCAAGACTAAGCATCTTTAGACCTACAGCAGCCTAATCAAAACATTTTTTTGGTTTTTTTCCTTTTGAGGGAAGTTAAAAAAGCTATTGAAATTGTTATTTTTATTTTTTAAATTTTTTTATAACAACTAAAAATGAATTAAAATGCTAGGCTTAAAACTGGAGAAAAACCACTATTTGGGACAAAACCACCAACTTTAAGCTACTAGCAGCCCTAGCTAGGGATTTTTTTGATTTTTTTCCTTTTGAGAAAAGCTTTACAAGCTAATGAAATTGCTATTTTTATTTTTTAAATTTTTTTTATATCAAACTAAAATGGCTAAAAATATGTGCTAAAAGTACTGGGTTAAGACTAATTGTTCTGACCCATTTGAAGCAAATGGTCAAGACTAAGCAACTTTAGACCTACAGCAGCCTAATCAAAACATTTTTTTATTTTTTTCTTTTTGAGCGAAGTTAAACAAGCTATTGAAATTGTTATTTTTTTTTAAATTTTATAACAACTAAAAATGAATTAAAATGCTAGGCTTAAACTGAGAAAAACCACTATTTGGGACAAAACCACCAACTTTGAGCTACTAGCAGCCCTAGCTAGGGATTTTTGTGATTTTTTTCCTTTTGAGAAAAGCTTCACAAGCTAATGAAATTGCTATTTTTATTTTTTAAATTTTTTTATATCAAACTAAAATGGCTAAAAATATGTGCTAAAAGTACTGGGTTAAGACTAATTGTTCTGACCCATTTGAAGCAAATGGTCAAGACTAAGCAACTTTAGACCTACAGCAGCCTAATCAAAACATTTTTTTATTTTTTTCTTTTTGAGCGAAGTTAAACAAGCTATTGAAATTGTTATTTTTTTTTAAATTTTATAACAACTAAAAATGAATTAAAATGCTAGGCTTAAACTGAGAAAAACCACTATTTGGGACAAAACCACCAACTTTGAGCTACTAGCAGCCCTAGCTAGGGATTTTTGTGATTTTTTTCCTTTTGAGAAAAGCTTCACAAGCTAATGAAATTGCTATTTTTATTTTTTAAATTTTTTTATATCAAACTAAAATGGCTAAAAATTTGTGCTAAAAGTACTGGGTTAAGACTAATTGTTCTGACCCATTTGAAGCAAATGGTCAAGACTCAGCAACTTTAGACCTACAGCAGCCTAATCAAAACATTTTTTGGATTTTTTTCCTTTTCATGAAAGTTAAACAAGCTATTGAAATTGTTATTTTTATTTTTTAAAACTTTTTATAACAACTAAAAATGAATTAACATGCTAAGCTTAAACTGAGGAAAACAAAACCACCAACTTTGAACTACTAGCAGCCCTAGCTAGGGATTTTTTTGATTTTTTTCCTTTTGAGAAAAGTTTCACAAGCTAATGAAATTGCTATTTTTATTTTTTAGAATTTTTTATATCAAACTAAAATGGCTAATAATCAAACCATGTGATGCAATATCTCTAATGAACCATTTGAGTTTGTACTATTACAATAGGCAAGATGGGTGATTAGGGTTGAATTAAGTATGGGTCAAAACGGGTCCAAACCGAAACAACTCATAGTTTAGCACGGGTAGGCTCACAAACAGATTTTTGTAAATTAAATTTGGCCCTGGCACTTTCTGTAACTTTTCAAATCTTCTTAAATCCAATGATGCTTCAGTTATAAATTATGACTGTAAGATAGACTTTGAATGTTACGGTTTCGAAGGTGTTAGTCATTAAGATAGACTTTGAGTTACTATGAAAAACTCAACATTTACTTCCTTTATCTAATTTATTTCAATAGTTTTTGACTCATTTATGCTCTAAACTGTGATGAAATTCCTAATACCAATATTACATGTAATTTTTTTTTCAAAAGGATTGGGTAGAAGGTTTCTCTAACTGGTGATAACAACCTTCTTACAATAAAGAAAAATATGTTAACAATAATTATAAGTCATGACCGCCCATTGGGCGGGCTTTGAAATCTAGTATATATATATATATATATATATATATATATATATATATATATATATATATATATATATATATATATATATATATATATATATATATATATATATATATATATATATATATATATATATATATATATATATATATATATATATAGTTAGGATCAAATAAGAAGATTACTTAAAATAAGAAGGAATAAGAAGAACTATAACCGCAAATCCGAGGTGCACCAACCTAAATTAGATGCATCCCTATAATCTTACATGCATTATAACGCACCATAGTGTGTTTTCTAGCTTTTAATCAGATGCATATACGTATATTAGATGCATTTCATGATTTCTCTTATTTTTTGTTCCTCTGCACGTGCCAAAATCATGAAAATCAATTCGCACCATCTATACATCAAATTAACTTTCGAAACTCAAGATGTTGCATCTATATGAATAGAAATGCATCTAATGCAAGTCGTTGCATCTCAAATACGTGGTTTTGGTCACTTCTCACCACTTCTTATTTTAATTTACTTCTTACTGGATCCCTACTCCATACATATATATATATATATATATATATATATATATATGGGACTACACATGCCACATGTATAATGCTTACTAGGCACTTTAATATTGACATGGCACATTTTATGATGAGGTGGAAATGCCACCATGGCACATTTATCCGGTTACTTAATAAAAAAAAATCTGATGCAACCAAGAATCGAACTTGGGTTGTTACATTCAAACCCAAATGCCCCAACCACTGAGGCTCATCACATATTTGAGTTTTATCTTCTACTTCCAAACCAATATACTCAAAAGTCCTACATATTCTACTTACAACCCAAGATGGGTAGTCACAGAACCAGCTTTTATTGGAGAAAATCATGGGCAGTCAAATCTTATTCATAACCTCCCCCTTTTCAATCGCTTAAACATTAAATTTTATCAAAACATCAAATCAATGCCATCTTTATTAACCATTTTTCCAGGGTTTGATTGTATGATTTTCAAAATCATGACACAAAATCACGGATTATTTGAATTTCATAATCATAATCATCAAATCATCTCCATGCCTTTCAAAACCCTACTATGTATCTATAAATACCAACTACATAGTAACCCTAAATCACACTTACAATTTGTAGTTTGTAACATAAACTTAATCGAAACAAAATGCAAAGGTTTCCTAAGGGTTCCAAAATGGGTTACCAGAAATCACCCATTACTCCAGGTAGCAGTTCCAGATTTGGTTCCAAAATGGGTTACCAGAAATCACCCAATTCGCCAGGTTTCAGTCTTTGTTTTTTCGTATTCTGTATTCAATTTTATTTTTTTATGGTTAAAATGATTTGTTAATTCATGCAATATGTTTTATCATACTCGATGTTGAATTTTATGATATTTATATGTAGCTGCTTAATTTTTTTGGCCTATCGTTTCCTTAAAACCGAATATTAAACTTTAGATATTGTCTAAAACATGTATTGTAACTTTTATAATAAACACTTACAAAGTTAGAATACATCAGCCTATATGTCATAAAGCAAATTAGTTGATTGTGCCTCTAGACTTGGTCTTACTTGCATCTTTAAGGAATTCTGTGTTTTATATTTTTATAGGCTCTAAGAGCATTGAAACTTAGTGGTTTGGTCTGATTTTGTCAAGTCAGCAAATATGGTGTTATGATACCATATTGATATTTATTTTACTTTTGATCCAAACTCAATATTTATAATATGGTTTACCTATAAATATTCTCATTGTTACAGCCTTTCAAAAGGACCAGAAAATTACTTTGATCAGCGAAATTGATCCAATGCTTGATAACATTTCCGTTCAAGGGAGATGTATTTCTATTTGGCATAGCCATAAGCTCAATGAAAAGCACAATCCTTATAGTCTGGATCTGGTCCTGCAGGATGCCCAAGTATGTAGAAACCTGTTTTTTTTTAATTTAACTTTATTGATTTAAATTATTGTTTACTAATCTATACTATAAATTGTATTTTCAGAATGACAGGATTCAGATATATATCAAGAAAGATTTGATGTTTCGATTTGAACCTCTGTTTGAAGAAGGTCAATGCTATGTTATTTCTAATTTTGGTATTGCAGAAAACAGTGGTAGGCTACCCCTGTTGCCACACGAGTATAAGCTGAGTTTTTTCAAAGGGACCCAAGTCACTAGAGTTGACCCTTTTGATGATAATGTAAATGGCTTAGTACTCGAGCCATTCAACAGCTTATTGGACGGCAACCGTGAATACCATGAACATGATGCAGTTGGTATGTGTTTTAAAAAACATTTTATTTTATAATTTAAAGCAATGCATAACTCCAATTATTGACTACCATTTTTTGTAACAGATGTCATGGGTTCTGTGATCGCGATTGGGGATATTGTCCCGGTTCAGTCTGCTGCTGGTCCAAAAATACGTAGAACTGTTGTAATTGAGGATGTTGAGTAAGTATACTAATAATATATGTATAGCTATTATACACAATTTAAGTATACTATGTTAAATAACTATAACTATATTTCAGGAGAATTCGCTTGGATTGTACATTCTGGGACAACTGGGCAAAATTGTGGGATGAATATGCGAGTAAGTATGAGACTATGGGACATGTGGTTTTCGTACTACAGCTAGGGAAGGTTAAATATTGGGACGGTATGTGGTTTTCATTATTTTTAAACATTTTCATTTCAAAATTATTAATTATATATATACTTATGATAAATTTAGCGATACGTATGTCTTACTAACTGCCAAACAAAATTCAGGCACTCCTGCTGTTCACAATGCACTATTTGCCACTAAGATTTACATCAACCGTGACATACCTGAGATCACTTCATTCAAGACTAGGTTTGTATCGACTTCATATTTGGACAAGTCTATTATTCCTGTCTTTGCATATCTTTGCTCAAATATCATATATTCAAAATTATATATTTGCAACTTGTAATGTCTTTTAGAGTACAAGAACGTGATGGCTATGACGAAACTCAATTTAAGATTGAGTTGTTCGCACCTGTCAAACCTGTGGTTACAAAGACAGAATTTTTCCATGGTGCGGTGAAAAAAATGGTTGGAGGAATTCATGAGTGTGAACAGGTTGGTTAATTATCCATACTTTTTACATTTATATATTTCAAGTATCTTGAACGCGAACCAATATTTTTTATAAATATTCCCATTTCTTTATCTCAGAAATCACACTGTATCGTCTTTGCAACAATTCATAAATTTCACAAGGAAGAGGGATGGGCATACACTGCCTGTAAGGAGTGTAACAAGAAGGTTGACGTCCTAGAAAGTAAAGGACCCTCATCTTCCAAAAATCGCAAGCCCACCTTCTATTGTGAAGATCATGGCCAAGTCCCAGTTGCTTCTTGGTGACTTTTAATGTTTATTCATACATGAGAAATAGGTCAAATTAGTAGTAACTTTTTGTCATTAATTGCAATAGATTCAAAGTTATCATGAGGATAATTGATCAATCTGGCTCAGCGCCTATTTTGTTTTTCAACTCAAATTTCCATAAGCTGTCTGATTACACTGCCTAGGAGTTAATGGAAAAACATGGAATGGCTGTCGACGAATACTGGCCAGATGACTTGGATAAACTCATTGGAAATAAGCTTTTGTTCAAGGTTTTATTTTCAGATTTTAACGTAAATAACAACCATCACACTTACAGGTGTGATGCCTTTTCAGATGATCCTGAGTTGATCAAACATTTCAAAAATGGCTTTCTAGAAGATGAGGTATAGTGTCATTTCATGTTTTTACTTTATTCGTACATTTAAAAGTTTATATGTAACATATATTTTGTAACAAAATCAGGATGACCAAGAATTTACTACCCCTGCCAGTCTGATCAAGTCAACTAACTTTCAACAAACCAGCGGCAGCCGTGTGCTTGATTTGAATACACCAGACAAGGTATTGAATGCGTCAGCGTCAGGAAGTAAAGGCAAAGGTGTGGATACGGAAGAAACTGAAGAACAAGGCGAGGATGGTGAGGATAATGCAGGAAGTGCTCAAAGTTCCGCTGGTAAAAAGAGAAGCGTGTTTATCGATCTAGATGACGTTGAATCTGAACCAGAAGATGAAGGAAGCAATTCAAAGGTTCAAAAACTGGTCCAATTTAAGATGGAGAAGGAAGAATAAGTGGCGGCAAAACATCTCCATGGTTTTCCTTTATTAGCTTCTTTACCTCAGCAAGTTTGTATTGCATCAATCATTTCCTTTTTCATACTTTTGATTATTTCCCCAATAATTTTGTGATGGTTAGGAGCATTGGTTATAGTTTTTTACCATGGAGATGGTATTTCAGTTAAACAATTTAGCCTATTTAATGGCTTTTTAATGAATGTCTTTTAGGTTTGATTAATTAGTCTTGCTTTTTGATTATCGGTCTACTATTCTTATGTGTATGTTTGGATTTATCATTGTCCTAATGCTATTATTATGGACTATTTTGGATTGTGATCATTATGGGTCTGTTTGTAAATATGGGTCATTCTGTAACGTATAGTTTTTGGTTGATGTCTTTTACTGGTTTTTTTTAATAAATTTGGGTCCATATTATAGGTTTGGTTCTATTTTGGACAATGTTGGAGTGTAATGGTGTTTAAAGGCATGACAACATCTTTGGATATGTCCTGTCCAGTTTGCTTCGACCTTTGATTTCATCAATATTACCAAAATAATAATGTCCATCTACAATAATGCGTACAAGAGACCATCCATTACATTTAACTTACATCCTACAAATTAACCAGAAATGAAAATAGCTGCAAACTGGACAGGACCCATCAGGATGACATTGGTCTTAGCTTATGCATTTTTTACAATCCAGCTTAATAATGTTCAATGGATTCCATAAATATCAAAACTAAAACACATAATATTTCTTTAAAAAAAATGGAAACCAAATGTCAATCGCAACCCAACATTAACCATTCTACTGTGATATTTTTTGCTACAACTTTTGCATGATATTTTTTGCTACAACTTTTGCATGATAGCATCTTCCTGGCTCTCCCACTTCATTTTCACCAGAAAAGCACAAGCGACACATAACTTTAGCATTAGAAAGTCCTTGCTCATCTCCAACATCTTTAGTGAATCCCTGCATAAAACATATGCATGACATTCACAGGAAATAGATGAGTAAATAAGCCTGAAAAAAGAGTTTTTAACTTCTTTTTTAATACCACAGAACAAACAAGACATATGGAAAGCTTCTATACCCTTTTAATGAAGTTTTTGAAAAAGGTTATTACATTTATAAAAAAATCCAAATCTTTATGCTTTACAGGGAAACAAATGAATAAGATTCCACATATGTGTCGCATTACACTATATTAGAATGATAATCATCGAAAATGAATCTTTAAAGCCATTCTTGTAACAAAGTTACTGCTCAGAAGGAAATACCGGCAACTATTCAATGTATCTCCACACAAATTATAACTGTCATTGATAACGCTACACGCGTTGTTCGGGGTCAAAGGAACTTTCTTTTCGTCGAGCAAGTTTTTCAACACCCTAGGCAGTGAACCTAATCGTTGTAGTGTAGTATTAGGGTAAGCCACGGGAATTGATATCATTCTCTAGGGGAATAGGAATGCTAGTGAAAAGCTACTACACTAAGGTTGGGGTTGAAGAAGATTATTTTTGTGCTTTTTATATTTTTTTAGGAAATGGAAAGGTACGAATCTCGGGGTTTGGATTTGGGGGTTTTGGTACTTCTACCGATTAATCTACTTATCTAATCTAACTAGTGGGTAGTCTATGTCTAATTAATGTGTGCTCGTATGATAGTTTAAGAATGTGTTTACTTTGGTTGTATTACTCCTTAATTATCTCCTATTGATGGTTGAATTGTCACGTCCTTATTCTTAATGCGTTGTGTGTCTAAGGTCGTAGGGTATGCGTTTATCCCTAACTCTTTGAAACTACCTAAGGTTATCGCCTACAAAATCTCTAGGATTTATAAACTCAACTCTAAGGTACTCTTCGGATGGTTTAGCCTACAATGACTCTAGGTATTATAAGCTAAGGTTCACAAAGATTAATCAAGCATTAACTACACAACGAATGATCTATCGCAATACTAGATCATTAACAATTAAGATAAGAGACAACCAATCAATATTCAATAACTAAGTTTCATATTCCTAAGCAAACACACAAGTAAATTAGTCGGACATGGAGAACATGCAAGCATACACACAAATAATTGAAGACATAATTGAATTAATGAAGTAAACACTTATCTTGATGTAAGATAGGGTTTGGAACCCTAAAATACTGTACAAGACACCCTTGGTTCGCTTAGGTTTTTACTCCAAAAGACTACACACTGAATAATAAAAAATTCGGATTCTATATATAGGATTACAAATGCGACGGCGTCACCTTTTAGGTTGTGACGCCGTCGGGTCGCCGTCATTAGGGTTTCATCTTGGCCACGTTAGTCTTGCGACGGCGTCACCTTATGCTTGTGACGCCGTCCCTTTCAGCCTCGACGTCGTCTGGATCAAATCTAGGTCGCGTTGGTGTGTGACGACCTACTCTTTTAAAAACTTGGACACCGTCACTCGTATTTAAGCAATTTGGCTATCGTTCGAGCCGTCACAGAATAGGCATGACGGAGTCGCCTTATAACTCTGACGCCGTCACCTTCAGTTTTAGCAGCCTGAGTGTCTCGATTCTTGGCTTTGGCCATTTTCTTCATATATTCGCGCCTTTTCGTCCGAATAAGTGTCATTCCAGCAATTTGCCTTCAAGAGACCTAAAAAGTGAAAAGGAACGATATTAAGTAATAACGGATACAAAAGTGATCAAATAAGGGCTTAAACGACCTCTCAAAAAGGTACATTTTAAAACCTTATCAAATATCCCTACACTTGGTATTTGCTTGTCCTCAAGAAAATGTGCTTTTAGCGAATTAATTTATAAGTTAGGGGTCATGAAGCATTGGTTTAAAACAATCCACAACACATATTAGCCCCACAAAAGTCATAACAAGCACGGAAATTACATACTAGCACCTCACATGGGGTGTTTGGATACTCACATCTCTCGGGTGTATATGAAATATAACAAGTGGAAATGGAAAATAAACACTCATAACCGGTCCTAGTACATAGATTACCTTAGGCTTGAGACCAGATCAAACCTCCATCGCTTTGGCGTAAGCACCTAGGAAAGACTATCAAAGAGGTCTTTTAAAGGGTTGTAATGTTAGGCTTACGGTAGGGAAACAAAGGGTTTGGTGGGATAGGCTATTTAGTGGTGGCAAGTCAAAAATCTTTATGTTACAAGCATGCGAAGAATGGCGTTGCTAAGCCAAGACTCGACACTCTAGACTCTAGATAACTAAAATAAACATACATAAAATTAAAGATAGATGTAGGATGGTAGCCCGTATGTTTTTCTTTTTCTCTTTTTCTATTTTTTTCGATTTTTTTTCATACACTTTTACTCTACCATCCTCTACGGTAACATCAAAATGATAGGGATTTATAGGCACATCCCTACACTTGAGTTTTTATTACTCTAACACTAATTTGACCCGAATTGAAAAGATCAAAACACTTGGAGTACATTATTACGCAAACAAAGGGAATTTGAATTTAACGTTCCCTTCCCGTCATTTCATAAACTTTAACTTTTCCCATGAGTCCCAATCATCCCAAAACTGTGTACAAAGGATATGACTCGACTTAGCAACTCATGCAAGCAACTAGATAATTGAACTAAGGGTTTAGTATGATAACAATAATGCACTAAAAGTGAGTGCATACAACGTAGGCTAAGGCGATTTGGGTGTACATTTGGGGGTGGGGTGTAAACAATGCTCTTCATTGATATTCCGGAAAACCGAAACATTACGAGAACCACGAAAGGATAGGCTCGAGGGGTTAACTAGGGGTATCGTGTACTAAAAGTGAGTACAACGCAAGGGTGTGGGGTAATTACTCAACCGAGGTGGAAGAAGTAATTATATTACGGTATCAAACAAGGGTTATCCTAATGCCTCTTATCATTTAGTTATTCCTAACTACACAAGTGTAGTCTTACTAGCGATCTCGGGATGCATCACAAAACAAGTTCTAGAATCTATAATACTACCGGTTCACACACTAAGCATTAAAGATGAATGCTTTAATTCCTACTTAATCTAAGGGTGATCCTCACATTTTGGGGGAATTCGTGGTAAAGGGTTTTTATGCTAGTCATGCAACTTCCTATCCATGAGACGCTTTTGTTAAGACTAATGGCCCACTCCTATATGTCATGAAAAATTAAAAATTTGGTGCCAAAATTACCCTAACCGGCATCTTCTCATGGTTTATTACACAAATGCAATTGGACAAAGCAAATAATCAAGGATAAGCATAGTTTCAAAGTTCCCGTTTTATTCTCCCCCTACACTTAAACTGAACATTGTCCCCAATGTTCCCGAAAGTATCAAAGTTATGATAATAGAAGGTAATTAAAAACGAAAGAAACTAGTACTCCCCTGATTAGCTCGGTAGGATCCGTGTAAAGTGGTGGTTACATTTTTCTTCAAAAAGAACGTTTGCATCAAAAGCTCCTTCTCATCTTATGTATCTTCTTCTTGGTAAATTAAACCTGCACACTTGAAGAAAACAAACGAAACCTTCGCGTAAAATCGGTGGTAATAATATATATAGGACTCTACTAAACTAGGATATAATGCTTGTGGAATGGATGTTTACAGAATTTTCTAGAAAATTAAGACCTGGAAAATTCCAAAAATTTTATAAGTAGCACGAAAAGAGAAAAAGTAATCGTTGTTTTGCTCCTTCCTGACGCCGTCGGTTATCCCGACAAAAACCGGGTCTGATTTTCGGAAAAATTCGGAAAATTTACATCTTTAGAATCTGAAAAAATTTCCTGCAAAACATCCATTATGACTCGATACAAGCATTTGACTCGAACAAACACACATATATATCTTTTAATTAATTGAACTTCTCATGTTTACGTTTCTTTTGAAAACGTGTGTAATCCTCCCTACACTTATCCCTTATGTAAAATACCTTTATATGTAATTAAGAAGAGGTTAAAGACAAAATAAAGCATTTTTACAAATTTAAACATGAGAATAAACAATCAATAAAAGATATATGACACAAACAAGCAAACAATTAAGCATGGGTTGCCTCTCACGAAGCGCTTTTCTTTATTTATGAGTCTTGTAGCTAGACTCGTAGTCGTGCTCCTACGTAACTTCACTACCGTCACCTTCTTCCTCATGACGGTCTCCATTGGGGGGTTCCATGTTGTAAAAGTGCCCTATAATGCACCTTTATAAGAGGTCGTCCTCTCCCCAATTGGTCCTATATTCCGGTCCTAGGTTCAAGCAATCCTTATAGAAACCTAGAATCTTGGCCATAACATAATCTACTCCCTTCTCCTTATCTTCCTCATTCCTATAGTAGACCGATAGTTTAAGTTCCTCATCATTGGAGAGTGATGAAAAAATCTCAATCTTAAACGGCATTTGGTAAGCTACATCATCGGTCTTGTTAGGACCCTTTTATCAATCCATTTCACACAATATAACTAGAGAGATGAGGAAAAGATGTGGTGACTTGAATGAAGATATGTGTATTTTAGAGAGACAAAGAGTAGAAGATGACACGCTATTTCATAAGTAAAACACACACAAAACACACTCAAGCACACCCCTCAAATGACCATTTGAGGGGTATTTATACTCTAAATACAAGATGCCCTAATGGGCTTTCCATGGGCTTGGATTGGGTTGGATTGGATAATATCTTTCATAAGGCTAGCTTAACATAACTTATAGCCATTTAGCTTAGCCCAATCCACGATCCCGTTGACTATTCTAATACGATATCTAACACACGTTACAAAGTTCCTAAATGTGAATGACCATCACTTATAATAAAAACTATTAAGGCTAACAATCTCCCCCCAAGGGGTGGTCATTCAAAAGATGCTCCACTTGATAAGATCTTTACTTTTCTCGAGCTTGAACTTAGTGTGTAGATATAGAATAGTCTTGATTCTTTGTTCCTTCATGCTTTGTGATCGCTTAATGTGGTTGTTCGCGAATGTCAACTCGTTGGTTTGGTGTCTCCACGTCTTTCTCCACCATGCTCACACTTCTATTTGTCTTTGGTTACCAATGATGTAGTTCTCTAGTCTTTAAACTTTGTAGATTCTTTGACATTGACGAAGAATCATCTTTAACTTTTGTTGCCTTTGATTTTGATGAGAACTTTCATGTGTTGTTGGTATGAGCATGTGGAGAATCAAGACGATCAATCCGCCCGAAGAGCCTATGTTAAGAAAAACATAAAAACGGGTTAGTAATAAGCGGATTGCACTTACAAGTTTGAACTTCGAGTGTGTTAACAAAGATAGTGTGAAAACACGTCTCTAATTTCACAAAGGCCGCTCAACCGGAGTCCCACAAGTGAGATGATAACGATGTACCGAATACATCTACATTCGGATGAGCCAACAGGTATTAACCGGCATCACCCCACCATCAGACCGCTTGAGACACACCTGCGTAATCCACGGAGAATTACCGAAGTGACCTCACGTGGCTGTTTGATGTTGACCTCGGCAGAGTTTCCATTCAATCACCGAAGATCACAAATTTGAAACTCTCATAAATGTTCGGCAGATGCTAAGACCGCGATAGGACTCTAGAATATATCACTTATGCCCTTAATGATGAACAACAAGCGATGTCATGTCAAGTGTTCCTATGAGATCTTTTGATGAATCTCGGGGCTCTAGACTCAATTAGTGCATTTTGGTTTTCCTAAGCGGAGACTAGGGAGAGGGTCTCTTTCTTCAATACCAACAATCTCTAAGAGAATGTCGATAGATTATGCAGGTTCCCAGTGAGAATGAAACAAATCCTTTTAAGAGGAATTGAGTGGCTAGAAGGTTAGTGCAGTAGTCACTGGGTCCATGACGCCTTTGTCTTCAATACCGTGTCATCTTAGTGACAACCAAGAGCATATGAATTGAACCCGTTTCTCGCCCTAAGGTTGATTATGGAGGGCTATTTCTTTTCACCTTTTCATTATATTTCTTTTTAATTCTTCAACCCCTTCTTTCTCCTTTCTCACATTACTCTTTTTTTCAATCATACCTAAGGACTTCTAATACTAACTATGGGTATTGTCCTTTGGTAGATCCCTCCTCGCTCAAGGATCATAGGACGATTTCCTATCCTTAGTCACCTTATAACTCCATGGTCTGCCCTATTGTTGCCATAAAACAATTTTCTTGAAAATCTCTCAGAGTGTTTATGATAGAAAACATGTTTGAGACACTCAGAGAGTTTTATATTTTCATAAACACTCCCCTTCACATGTGCTTATGAGTTTTGACAAATCAAGCATTACATGAGGGTAGAGTTTGCACTTTTTGAATTGATCGGTCATGATAGACAATTCCCACGAGACACAAGCACGTTGCTAGTTAAAGAGTTCCATTGTCAGTTTTTAGGTGGCAAATAGCTCTAATAACTAACTTGAAGATGTAAACACTCCTTGAAAAGGAGGTTAGACCCATGAAGGTGCATATCTATCACAAGTTTCTAGATGGTACATATAATGACTTTGATTCCCGTCAATTCATTGGTTCCGCTCGAATCGAGCTCATTTTGAGATTCAAACAACGATCATTAAAACTTTTAGATCACATTTTAATCACGCCTTCCTCCCTCAAAATAGCATATTCGATATTTTGATATCAACGGATTAAACAACATTTTAGAATCTTTTGGGGAGACAAACAGATTTGATTTAAGCATGAATATGAAACATTTTAGTTTTATACTCCCCCTTTAATAAAGCATAATCAATTAAAGGGTTTTAGGGGGAGTTATCTTGAGCACAAATATTTTGAAAGATTTTGAAAATCTTTTTGAACAATCTTGAAAAAGTGCTCAAGATGATGATGATTTCTCACCATTTTTAAATGTACAATCTTTTCAAGATAATTACATTTTTCTATGAAAAACACGAGTTTTGATCTCAAATAATCAAAAGTCATCATTTAGTCCGTTTCGACTCAAGTATACGAAAGCCATTATTTTGAATAAATTTTGAGAAAATCCATGTTTTAGAAAACATTTAAAGAACTCTCGCCAAGCATCCTGTACATACCCGTATCATTGTTGAATGACATTTCTAGAAACGCTAGTAATATCGATTATACTGAGAGACATGTCATAGAAGAATATTTTGAATTTTTGATTTTATATTGTTTTTGTATTTTATGAAAAAATTTCTATTTTTGTATTTTGCTTTTGTTGGTTTTATAAAAGAAATGGAAAATCAAAAATAAGATGAGAGAATGAAGATTTTACGTAATTGGAACCCTCTGATGAGTGGGTTCTAGATATTTGATTCAACCGCAACCAATGAAGAAGAGTTTTCACAATAATGTGTTAGAAGTACAAGATTCCTCACGGTGAGGGTGATCACTATCAACGGTAGTAGTGGTTTTGACTTCCTTATCTTGATGAGTTTCACTATTATCTGTGTTGGAGCAAGTATCAAAAATCTTTCCTGTGGGGATCCATCTAAGACCTATTGGGTTGAAAACTTTCCCCGGTTTCCACCAAGGTAAGATCTAGGAGTTGTTTTCTTATCGTGATGCGGAAGACTCTTTTTAGAAAACTACGCCTGAAGAGATCCACCTATTAGGTTTCCTTTTGATGTTCATCTTGTCAACGGGTTTGTTTCCATTTGGTGTCTTAGTGGATTGTGCCTCGACGCAGAATTATCTTTCAGATATTGTGGCACATGCATCATGATTATCGAAAAGATACATTTTTAATGTAGTACGCATAAATTCAATATTCTTGTTTAAAACAAGAGCTTTAACTTTGTCACTACTTTTTGAAGTTGATTCTGTTCAAAAAGACTTAGAATTAGTGTTGTTTTCTAAGGGCATAGCATTTTCTTTTGCGCAACTACTCTTAGATGCAAGCCAACCCCTAGTCTTTTGTAGAGTGTTCCTAGGTAATGGTTTACTACTACTAGCAAAGGCCTTGAAATCTTGTAGAATTCATCACCCTAGATGTTGCACCTAAAATTCGCCTTTTCGAATCAGGCTTTTTCCTAGCTTCTTGTAGATAGTGATTGTTGACCATGTTGTTAGAACTGCATTGATTCTTTAACCGATTTTTGGTCACATTCCGTACTAATCCTAGAGATGCCGTGTAGCACTCTTTTGGTTTTTCAAAACCGCTTTTCCTTTTTCAAAACTTTTGATAATTTCTTTAATAAAGGCAGGACCGGAGTTTGATGGTTTTGACAAATCATTTTTCTCATTGACTTTGGAGGAGGTGAGAAATTGACATTTTTGGTTTAAAACCTTTGGGAACCTTTGTTTTCCTCGTCAATGGTTTTGCAAACTTAGTATCCACATCCTTTCCTTTGGCATTCCAACCAGCTCTCAAAAGATCATTTTGCTCTTTCATGTCCTTGTAGGCACGCTCATACGACAGCTTGTCATACTTGCATTCCTCGATTTTCGATCAAGCTGTTTAAAAATAGACACGCTTTTCAAGTTTTTCAAGAGCTTTTTCATATTTTGAAACAATTTCTGAGGTCTCGATCGAGTCTTTCATGATCTTCAACCGTAATATGTTTGTAAAATAATGGACATAATATCAATAGTCATAACATCTTCGAAGAGAGAATCATTCAAATTTTCCAAAACTTTGATGTGTTCAACACTTTCATTAGCTTGCTTTACAGTGGATTTATGGTCCTTGACAAAGTCACTGCTTTTCAAAAACGCTTGTTCAATGAATTACCCCGCGACCGCATGCTACCACGAGGGGCAATTTGAGTTTCAAAAACTTTTCGCTTCGTCATCATGACGAAAACCGTGATGTTAGTAGTAATATTGGTTTTAGATTTGATGTTTGAAGATACCCATTCTAGTTTTAACGTCGTCTAAAATGCTTCTAGTATCACTTGTGTTAAAAGGATTGTTTGAAGACATTTGTTCGATTTTCAAAAGAGATTTGGAAACTACAACCGGTTTCAAACCGTTTTGAAACGGTGTTGACACTTTGTTTAAAACACTTGGTGTGGTGGAAAACGTTGATTGTTTTTTTGATTAACAAAAGTAATTCCATTAATTTTGTTCCATTTGTTATAATCAATCGGTTTAAGATCTGGATTCTTTTGTTTCATTTTTGATCTACTTCTCCGATAGTTCCAATGTTTCAAGAGAATCACGAACAATTATGGGTTCATGCAAAGGTTGTCCATTGTTCAACACATTCTCGAGATTTCGAGCTTTCGAGGAAACCAGGAGGTGAATTACCAAGAGCCATTTTATTTGTAGTATGAAAAATCGGATTTACTTGATTAGAAAGCATCTTGATTGTCTTAGCGAAATGACCCGTTGTAAGAAGTAAATTATCCAATTTCTTGATTTTTTCCGCTTTATCGAATTTCATCAAGAAGAGAATCTTCTCGCTTTGCAAAATCAAGAATCAACCTGCTTCTTCTCTTTTCAAGATCGAAAACAAAGGCTTTTTGTTTAGAAAGTTGGACATTTAGATCAAAAATTTCCTTGTTTAAAGATTTGATTTTCAAATTCTGATTCACATCAAGTGTGTCATACTTGAGTTGCAAATCTTTTTCTAAAAACAATCTCATAACCAATTTCTAACTCAAATTTTGTTTGTATGAAATTCATAGGCTCGCGCTGCCCTTGTAACTCCTCAAGCTCACGGTCAATTTAGCATTCGCGGCCTTAACTTCGCGATTGACCGCTCTAACTTTCTCAACTTCAATGCCACATTGATTGATTAATGATTCAACATAAGCACGTGTTTCCTCATCAGCCTCAGATTTTGTGCCACGTACCTCCACTTAGATCCACATCCGAGTCTCGAAAGTATTGCTACAACTCGGATTGTCCATGTATGTATCATAAGTAGGTGCCGATGTCACGAACGTCGCCGTCGTCATGAGTAAACACATCAATTATGACATTGTTATAGCATGGATCAATGATTGGTACCTTAGATACGCATTTGCGCTATAGACATGAGGTGAGTCGCAAGAGTCGCTAGTGATTTAGTCTCCCTCAAGATTTGCCATTAAGAGCATTAGCATTGATGTCCTCTCTCTTCTTCCAAATCATCCATAATAGCGAAAAAAGTCATGTTCCTCAAGACTCAACCGTGTAACCCCGCTTTGCTTATCTCTGCTAACAAAGCAAATTTCCCAAGAAAATCACCATTCTTCTTGTGCGGCTTAGTGGGACAATTCCTTGCCATGTGACCCAAATTCTTGACAGTTATAACACTTAACCTGATCGATACCCCGATTCACATTTCCATTTGATTCCAACGATCGAGTGCAACATACCCATTCCGATTACTCCACTTCTATTCCCAACATTCTCGTCATTCCATCTCGATTTCCAACATGTCCCGACTCGATCGATACCCCGATACGGAACCGCCATTACCGATGCGATCAAGTAAAAGCTTTATCCAATAAAGAAAATATATGTTGCAAGGTCGCTTTCTGGTCGGGTTCTAAGATCGATTCCTAGTTCCCGTATTGTTGATCCGATAGAATTGTTGTTGTGGTTGTGGAAGTATTGCATGCAAGTTGTTGTTAGTGGAAGATGATGAAGCTTGTTGTGTGTATTTATGAAGGTCGAGTTTTGCAATAAGTGCCAATGGATCATGATTCTTTGCCAATCTTTCTTCGACTTCAAATTGGTTTTGTTTCGAAAATCATTCAGTTAATCAAAGTTCACCTGATGAAGGTCTTTTGTTTGGTTGACAATAGTGACATATCGTCCCCATTCTTCCGGAAGATTATTCAGAACTTGATGTTTTGAACGATTGTTCTGGGTGCCAACTTGTTTCTAATAAGCTCATTCATCAAAGTGCAAAACCTTCCATAGTAGGATTCAATGGATTCTCCCGTGTAGATGTAAACTTTTCCCTATTCAGCTAGCAAAATTGTTCTCCATGTCTTGTTTACCAATTTCTGCTCCATAACATAGTCGTCTAACACGTTCCCACATATCGAAAGCAGCTTCACAACCGCTCACCGCAGCAAAGATGTCTATTAGTAAACCCGTTGGACAATATGAATTGCCATGTCATCTCATGACGACTTGTTTTCGATCCTCAGTCGTATTCTGATTCATTTGAAGATGAGAGGATGGTGGGATGGGAGGTGTTGCATCTGCATTTCCGTGGACATTAACTTGTCGAGGCGTGAAGGGTCCATCCTGAATGGATTTAATAATGAGTTTGCCATTAGGTTTGGTCTTGATGTAGCTGAGCATACGACTTGTCCATTGAAGATAACCACCTTTTGCCAACATAGGAGGTCGGTTTTCGGCACCGGCTGCATGAATGTCTTGTTGAGTAGCCATTGATGAAGGTATGATATGATAAAGTTGATGTAGGATCGATTCAACGATAAAGGAGTTGTGGTTGATGAAGATTAAGCCCGGTTGAGGTGTTTCTGAAAGTCGTACTCGTAACCTTGGTTCAAAAGAATTTCGCCCAAAATTTGAATTTTACTATAAAAATCAATTCTAAGGTCGTATGAAAATTTTGAGTTATGACAATTTTGACGCCAAATTTGACCCGAAAAATTTGAATTTATAATTACGTTTGAAAAATTACGTAAAAACTAAATACAAGATGCCATTTAAACAAAACACACACAAAACACACTCAAGCACACCCCTCAAATGACCATTTGAGGGGTATTTATACTCTAAATACAAGATGCCCTAATGGGCTTTCCATGGGCTTGGATTGGGTTGGATTGGATAATATCTTTCATAAGGCTAGCTTAACATAACTTATAGCCATTTAGCTTAGCCCAATCCACGATCCCGTTGACTATTCTAATACGATATCTAACACACGTTACAAAGTTCCTAAATGTGAATGACCATCACTTATAATAAAAACTATTAAGGCTAACAGGTCTCATCCTTGAATCGCACTATTCCTAATGAGGGATCATAAGTCATCCCGGTGTTTTCTATGAAAGGTTTTCCTAGAATAACGTGGGACAAGCTAGGATCTATGGCCGTACTAATATCATTTACCACTATGAAATCCGTAGGAAACATGAAACTACCTACATAGACGGGCAATCCCTTAACTCTACCAAGAAAATTGCAACTAACCCTAGGATTATCGGGGTCTTGCCTAGTTGGGATAGGCTTCTTCATTACCCAATTATAATAGGTGCTAGTCATGATATTTATTGGGGATTTGCGGTCAATGTATGCTTTCGCCACAAAAAGGTGTCCTATGCAACATGGTATGTTAAGATTCCAAGGGTTCCCAAACTTGATCCTAGGGCTTTTCCTAACGTACATGTGACGGAGGTCATGCACTAAGTGAGGGTGGCGAGATAGTTATTCTTCCGTAGGAAACTTATTGAAATAGTCATTGGCTACTTCATCTACTTCCTTGGTTGTTTCATCCTTAGGAGATTCACTAACCTCAAGTACCGTTTCTTGGTTCGTTTCGTCATTTGTTCTATTAGGTCTTACTAAGGTTATGGTATTGACGAATTGAATATGCTTAGCTAACTTACTTGGGTCCTTAATCTCTACACCGGAAGGTTCGGGATTTGAGATAGAATTAACCTTCCTATCACTATTAGTCATGGCTTTCAAGAGGTTATCTATCTTCCTTTCCATATCGGCTTGTTGTTGGTTAAAACGATCCGAGAGCTTAGCAATTTGAGCTTCTTGGGATGCGACTATGTTTTGTATCATCCTTTCTATGTTTTGTTGGGTAGGGCCATGATATGGGAGCCAAGAGAAATCATTGGATGTGAATTCTTTGGGTTGTCCCCAATAGAAGTCGGGTTTGCCCTTCCATGCTTCTCGGGTGTCATTGAAAGTCTTAGGTCCGGGTGTTGTAGGGAATCTTCCTCCTGTTCCATTGGTACGCGAGGATGCATAGTCAACGGAGGCCTATTCGGGGAATCTTGTGCAAGCATGAGTGTTATGAGGGTCACTAAATTGCTCACATGAGGAAGAAACTTTGTTCACTTGGTGTGAAGACTTAGGATTTTCGTGGGAGCTCATTAGGAATTTAACTTGATCTTCAAGCTCGAGCATCCTGCGGTCGGAAGATTGTGAGTCAAGGGAAGGCAAGGAGATTGCCTTTACGATTTTGGGCAACTCACGGGGGTCATTCCAACTTTCGTTGTCATAGAGAGCAAGGTCCTCTATTATACCCCATGATTCTTCCGCGGTGAGATCACTAAGCTTTCCATCGGCCGCTTGGTCAATGGATCGCTTGGTGGGGAAATTGACATGATCATAGAAGATTTGAACTTGGAGCCAAAGATCAATGCCATGATGAGGGACTTTATAAATTAAGTCCTTATAGAGAGATTCACCTTGACGTTGTTGGAACATCAAGATATCATTCTTAAGTTTGGTGGTTCTCCCCAGTGGGAAAATTTGAGCAAGGAAACGAGAGGTGAGATCATCCCAACTTGAGATGGAGCCGGCGGGAAGTCTCTCAAGCCAATTACTATCTTGGTCCCGTAGAGAGAATTGGAAGAGACGCAGGCGCGCGGTCTCCCGAGTAGTAGCATCGAGATCGATGGAATCGACAATTTTAAGGAAATCCTTAAGATGCTGATTAGGATCTTCGGAACGAAGTCCATGGAATGCACATCCGTTTTGCACCAACCGGATGGTGTCGGATCGCAGGGCCGTAGTTTGGGCTTGGTTGGGAAGCTCAATGGTGTTTCTATAGCCTATGTGGCTTGGTCTCGAGTATTCACCAAGAGTACGGGCTCTTGGCGGGTCATTTGGTGGTAGGTTGATGAATGGTGGTGGTGTTAATACAAATAAACCGTAAAAACCTTTATTAATATTTTGCGATCTCTTTGTGTTTTGTTGATAACAAATATAATGTTATCTTAAGTATAATTATAAGGATACATGTTATTTTTGTAAAGCATTTACATATGGCCATTTAAATACAAAAATGTAATAATTAAGCATTTGTTGTAATAGTTTATTAGAATGGGTAAAAACCATAACCCATGGATCTTAACCCATAACCAAAGAAGACTAGATACAATGTATACTTAGATACATTGAATCTAAAGATAACCCATGGACCAACCCATAACCCATGACCCATAACCAAAAAACCCATGGGCAAAGAGGAGCGTACCACGGATCCCTAGGATTACACTAGACGGATCCCAAGTGGGAGGGATCCGTGGGATCCGTGGAACAGAGGAGAAATTTGCCTATAAATAGAGAGCCATTTCTTCATTTTAACTCACCCCTCTTCTTACTAAATCTCTCATACACTCTCATTCTCTTCTAACATATAGATCACTTGATCTAGAGAGTTGTTCTTCTTTCTTTCTATTTGTGATCCTCATATAGGTCCTTCTCTAAGGCGAGATCACGAGCATTCTACAAGTCATCCAAGCAAGGGGTCCTTGATTGATTTGTCACTCCTTAAGATTTCGTAGCAAAGATCTTGTATTAGATATTTCACATATTTGTTGTGTAATAGTTGTGTTGGTTTGGTTCACCGTGCTACGGACTCGGTATCTAGCTTTGTACCGGAAAAAGTGTAAGCAACGTTGTGAAGGCTTCTCCGCCAAGTGAAGGAGTTTGTTGACATAGTGCTTGAACTCTCGAGTAGGTGACTCGGGGAGTGGAGTAGGGCAAGGAAGGTGACCTTGTAGCCGAACCACTATAAATCGGTTGTGTCTTTTCTATCCTTTAACTTTATTTATTTGCTTGTGATTTCAGTGAATAAACCGTCAAGTTATCTCACACAAGCTAGCCACTTGTGAATGACTAACCGTAAGAAACTTAAAACAGTTCGAACACTGATTTGTTGATAATGAAGGCTTAGGGGTAATGTGTATGGATAAAACCTCAATATCGATATCAAAAATAATCACGAAGATAGATTTAAATTCCTTTAGGAAAAAGAATAATAAATCAAATCCCGTGTGTGATCGTTGAATCGGATTAGTCAACCGAATCGCTTCCCAACGAGGCGGAATTGCCAACGTCGTATTTTGTTTGGAATTTAATGCTCGATGTTTTGATTTGTTTGATTTTGATTTTATTAAAACTACGAGAATAGGGAAAGTAATTAAGGGAATCTATTTTACGGGAAATCCTAAGTGCGAATTAACTAAAAAGTAATTAATAAAACGTAATTAAAATGCAACTACGTCTAAATTATGTCCTAAAAATGCCTAAAATTACTTTTACTCTGGAAATGTAATTTGAAAACTAATTATGAATTAAAACTATTTTTTTGGATTTTTCTGGATTTTATTTAAATTAAAAACTAAATTTTAACTATTAAAACTAAATTAAAATACTAAAAATTATGAAAATTAAGGGAAAAATATGAAACTATTTTTATAAAATCTAAAATACCATAAGAGAATTTTCAAAACTATTTTTTATTTTTCTGATTATTTTTCAATTTTCTACTAATTTAAAACTATTTTAATCTAATTTAAATTGTGAAAAATACCAAATAAAAGGGGAAAATAAGGAAAAATCTTTTTTATGCTTTTTATATTTTTCTTAAACTGGGAAAATTTAAAAATTATTTTTTTGAACTTTTTCTTAATTATTTGCAATAAAAGCTATTTAAAAGTGATTAAAAACTATTTTAAATAGAGAAAAATAGCAAACAGTGACCAAAAATTATGAAAAACTCAGGATAATTCTAAAATATTATTCTAATTCTAGGAAAAATATAAAATATGATGATTATGTGTGAGAAATAAGGTGCAGTGTTAACTGATAGCAAATAAGCACTTTAGAATAAGCAAACAAGCAAAACTAGCCACCAAACTTCTACAGAGGCTATATTATACCAAAATAAGCTAATATCAGCTAAATCCAGCTATTCCTAACCTCAAATAAGCAATCTACTCAGATTATATGCTAACTGATTTTTCTACCTAAACAGGTTCTGACCCACCTGTTTGAGCTTATCCACAGACCAATCAGATAAGCTAATGTGAAAAACATATATGTGGTCTTCAAGACCACCTAGCAAACTACAAATGGACCAAATTTGAGACCTTAACTACTAGAAATGAGCACTGTGCAGTGTCTGCAAGATCTGAAGAAACCTGATTTTGACATGCGTTATGACTTTTGAAAACAAGCATACAATGTTGACTTTTGTGAGATTAGAGATCAAATGTTGAACTGAGAATGATATAATATGATGAAATGAAAACAAAGCAAGCTGGTTTATCAAATCTTACACCTATATGCAAAATTTGAGCACTTGATTTCAACAGATATGAGAACAAGAACAGTTTAAATGAATTGTTGACTTTTGTAAGAAAACTGATGTAAACTTTGATTGAAATGATTATACTAGTACTATCAGAGACTAATGCAGCAGAAAGCTTAAACCAAGATAGCCTTAAACTCAGTTTTATCAAGCAATCCAAACACCCCTTTAAGACAGAAAATGCAATATATTACAGCTAAAACACAAACTCAGCCTATTCTATCCTTAAAACAGATCCAATGCATAAAAACAAAGCCAATATGACAGCTATAATCGTATATATAACAGATCTAATAGAATTAATTACTGCTACTTTTATTAAGCTAATAATGAGATTAAAAGCACACTTACAAGAGGTCCAGCCACTATGGCTTGCAAACCATGACTAAAGAACCACTAAACCTAACCCATTAATCATCAAATCAACCCATATTCATCATCATAATCATCTCTGAACCAAATAAGACACCACAGTTGACTTTCGTTGACCAAGAGGCTTTTGTTGTGTATTGATTGAAATGAGATAGAAAAGGCACAATATAAGCTCACTAAAGCTATATCAAGCTGAAATGAGCTTATCCCATTATTCAAAAGAGCTTATTGATTACTTAAAACAGGAATGCAAGATTAAAGTTAAAAACTTGGAACTTTGATTAAAACTGAAATTTTATTGCAAATGAAACTCAGGTTACAAGGAAAACTTAAGAAAACATTGATAAGCTACTGAAAGATTAAAATACAAGAAGTAATAAGCTAATTGAATACTAAGGAATTGCACGAAATCCATTGTGAGCTCAAGGGTCTTTTTATAGCCTTCAAGAGGTCTTGGGATTCTTGATAGAAGAGCCTAGAAGCAAATCTCAGCCATACAATCAATCCATTGTCATCATATCCAATCACAGCCTTCCAATTCATCAAATGAGGTGTCGCGGCCAATGAGGTTGCTCCATTTGTCCACGTGGCATTCTTATCTGACAAGTCAGTGGTGTCTAGAAGCTTTGGAGATGCTTAGTACGAGGTAAGGTGTTTGGGATTGTTATGGTGGTGTTTGGGATTGGGGAAGACGGAGGGTAAAGGGCGCGTTTGGTATTTGTTTATATTATTTTGAAGGTGTTGACCGGGTATACTTGGGTTGACTTGGGTTAAATGGCCGGGTAATTGGGTAGAATAGTATACCGGGTGTTGGATATTGGGCGGGTTGTTTGTTTATTGGATTGGGTAGATGGGATTGGATTTGGGCCGTGTATTATGTATTTGGATATTGGACTAAGTGATATATCTTGGACTAGTATTTTGATCCAAAGGTAACCATAGGGACCAAAGATGTAAATGCTGAAAATCCAGGGACCAAACATGTAATTCTGAAATATCTTCCAAGGATAGATTTTGACAATCTTCAAATAGACCAAGGGCCAATGTGCAAATTTTGAATTCTTCAAGGGCCACTTTTGCCAAATGATGAAACTTGAGGGGCCAGTTTTGACATTTCTTCAAACTTGGTTATTTCTTCCAAAAATCATCCCTGAGAATAAAATCTTCATAAATGCTCAATTTTGATCTTCCGGCCCGGCTTAAGCTCTCTTAATCTCTCGTGCTCGGATTTACGCCCGATTTGGCTCCTTTTGAGTGTTTTTGCATATCCAGTACTGCACAAGCACAAACTCAAGAAAACCACAAATATTAGCAATAAAAGGCTCTTTCTTGGTTGTTTTGGGTCAGTTTTGATAATGAAAAGGTATGTGTTTTAGCACATACCAAAATACCCCAGACGAAACCATTGTCGTGTCCTCACACAATGCAATCAACTCACGCTTCTAAAACCAAGGATTTCAATCTCTTTCTACTAAACCTATGAAGAAGTAGCAAAGATTCCTCAAAAGAGATTAAGAAAGCCTTAATTCTAAAAACGCCCCGTTTACCTTTTAATTCACATGTATAGATATTACGGTTAAGCACATTCCGAATATGAATGACGGTTTGTTAGACTTTCATGTCGATCAATAACTCCAACATTTTTCAAACGACACGTTAGGATCACGGAGTAGAAAACACAACACAGCGTGAAGTGGCCATACGGATAGAATACATCGTCCCTGATTTTTCACAAGTCCCAAACTAAGCGTAAAACCGAAATCATTGTTAAGTATGATTCTAGATGCTAACACTACCCATGGAAGTTACTTGTGTAAATACCTTTTGCTCCCATTTTCCTATTTTCCTCTAGATTTTTTTTATTTTTGTGAGAAATGAATTTCTTCAAATTCTCGTTTCGATAACTTTTATTCCGATAAAGATATAAAGCTAAGTCGATAATTAGTTATCCGTCTTCTCTCAAGAACCATTGTCCCAAAAATGAGGTCCACATCAAGGAATTTTTATTCACTTATATTTTTTACTTTCCCATTTTCATTTTTTTTTTTTTTTTTTTTTCACTTATACTTTTACTTATATGAGCTATGAACTACGGAGCTTCACGGGGTAATTCCAAGACTATAGGCTTCATGAAATGAGGATCCCGGCTGGCTAGGCTAAGACCTCACTCAATCCCGGCTAAAGATCCAAGGGTCCGATCTCGACACCGCTGCTCACAACTTTACTTATTACTTTTTCACATATCACATATTGCTCATTTATTTATTACGGATCCTTGATGTGTACCCAATTTTTAAAACAAAGATTCTTTTAAGAAAATAAAGAACTAATTATCGCCAAAAACTCAACATCTCTAATTATTGTTTAGACAGATATGGGGTGAAACAATTTTGTGGGAACAAAAAGCCATAAGTACCTTCGATGGGCTCTAAAGAGAACCAACTACTCCACGCTTAGCATCTAAACTCATAAGTAACTCTATCATTTCTCGATCTCCGCAAATTTAAAATCCCAAATAATGAGATCCGCGGATGCTTAGCCGATAATTTTTATGTTATCTATGGTTAAGGGAACAAGCTAAGGCTCAACACGCCCGGTCAAGTCAAAATTCCATTCCTACTCTCACCAGCGGAAAGTCAACAAGGTGTCAAAACATATATTAACTTAGCATATGCTTCATCTAATGAAATCAAGTTATGCATATTTAAAATCACTCAAGGAAACTTGCAAAATCTTGGCCTTGTGAGCTAGAATTCTCTTTTTATAGCTTCTTATCTAAGAGACTAGCAAACTTTTCAATCAAAAAGACTTAACAAAAGCTTGAAAAATTTTAAAATTTTCTCATATATAGCACAATTTTCTCATTTTCTAAGGAAAAACGGGGTTGCGAGAGTTCACGACCAAAAATAAGCAAGTGCGGTCAAATCAAATCGAAGATTACCCTACCCCAGACTAGAATGAAACATTGTCCTCAATGTTTAAAGCAAGGGTATCAACGAAAATCTAAAAGCCGTTTATTAAGTATGCTCAAAGATAAACGTTAGTCGATAAGATTTAGGATATCGGATTTCCATCAGCATCGATCATGAAACTCGAGTAGAGAAAAGACAAACTTTGAGCACGAGAGTCTTCATATCGGGAAATTCCTGGACAAAACATCACAAACAACCAAACACGAGAAATCGAAGAGGCACCTTCAAGGCCACTTATTAGAAAATAGAAAATAGAAGGATAAGCATGGGGTGCCTCCCACGAAGCGCTACTGTTTTTGGTTACCGAGTCGCTAGCTTGACTCGATCCCCGAATTCAGTTGTCCTTAGGGAAAGTTTGGAGATCCGGGACAACCATAGATGGGATGTCCCCCCAAAATAATGTTTCACACGATGACCATTCACCTTGAAATTTGGGCCATCTGGATGAGAAAGCTCCACCGCTCCATACGGAAAACTTGAGCGATGGTGAATGGTCCCACCAACGGGTTTTGAGTTTGCCCGAGAATATCTTCAATCGAGAGTTAAAAGGAGAACTTGATCACCAACGTTGAAAACGCGGTTTTTGATTTTAGAATCATGAATCCTCTTAGTCTTCTCTTTGAAAATCAAAGAATTCTCGTAAGCCCGATCCCTAAGCTCATTTAATTCATTCAATTGAATTTTCCGGTGATCACCCGCGGTCTTAAGATCAAAGTTAGCATGTTTCAAGGCCCAGAATGCCTTATGTTTGAGCTCGATGGGCAAGTGACAAGCTTTTCCATACACCAACTTAAATGGGGTGCACCCGATGGGTGTCTTGTATGCATGCGGAAAGCCCATAATGCCTCATCTAACTTATCAGCCCATGAAGCTCGATTTTCTCCTACGGTCCTTTCTAAAATTCTTTTCAAACCACGATTGGAGACCTCAACTTGTCCGCTTGTTTGCGGGTGATACGCGGTGGAAAGACGATGGGTAACTCCATATTTAGAAACAAACTTTGTTAAAACCCTCCATCCATAACCTTATGCAAGCATGAAAGGAATCACTACTACTATTTTCTACTTTTAGTATTATTTTTCTTTTGAAGTCATTTTCAAGAACAAGTCTTGTTCTTATTTTTACATGCTTGTTACTGGCATACATACCACTACACTTTGATCTTTTATTACAAGGCCTTGTTTACATACCTTGGCTCCCAATCTTGATTCTCGGCAACCATAAGATTATATAAGCATGTTACTAACCTTTCTTTTTGTAGGATTTTTATTTTTCTTCACTTGACGCCCCAAACAAGGGGGAGCTACCGTCAAGGGGGAGTTAGTAATACGTGGACTAATTTTTCCACACTTTTATGTTTATTTCTTCCAAGGGTTAACTTTTTGTTTCGACAAAAAGGGGGAGAAGAAGTAAAACTTAGGGGCTTTCAAAGCTTGCATCTATTCTTAAGTTTTAATCATCATAACATTATGTTTTGTCATCAACAAAAAGGGGGAGATTGTTAATACAAATAAACCGTTAAAACGTTTATTAATATTTTGCGATCTCTTTGTGTTTTGTTGATAACAAATATAATGTTATCTTAAGTATAATTATAAGGATACATGTTATTTTTGTAAATCATTTACATATAGCCATTTAAATACAAAAATGTAATAATTAAGCATTTGTTGTAATAGTTTATTAGGATGGGTAAAAACCATAACCCATGGATCTTAACCCATAACCAAAGAAGACTAGATACAATGTATACTTAGATACATTGAATCTAAAGATAACCCATAGACCAACCCATAACCCATGACCCATAACCAAAAAACCCATGGGCAAAGAGGAGCGTACCATGGATCCCTAGGATTACACTATACGGATCCCAAGTGGGAGGGATCTGTGGGATCCGTGGAACAGAGGAGAAATTTGCCTATAAATAGAGAGCCATTTCTTCATTCTAACTCACCCCTCTTCTTACTAAATCTCTCATACACTCTCATTCTCTTCTAACATATAGATCACTTGATCTAGAGAGTTGTTCTTCTTTCTTTCTATTTGTGATCCTCATATAGGTCCTTCTCTAAGGCGAGATCACGAGCATTCTACAAGTCATCCAAGCAAGGGGTCCTTGATTGATTTGTCACTCTGCAAGATTTCTGTAGCAAAGATCTTGTATTTGATATTTCACATATTTGTTGTGTAATAGTTGTGTTGGTTTGGTCCATCGTGCTACGGACTCGGTATCTAGCTTTGTACCGGAAAAAGTGTAAGCAACGTTGTGAAGGCTTCTCCGCCAAGTGAAGGAGTTTGTTGACATAGTGCTTGAACTCTCGAGTAGGTGACTCGGGGAGTGGAGTAGGGCAAGGAAGGTGACCTTGTAGCCGAACCACTATAAATCGGTTGTGTCTTTTCTATCCCTTAACTTAATTTATTTGCTTGCATTATCATTAGATCTATACGTTCTCAACATCCATACGATTTCACATAATATCGAATCTAAAGTTTTTGAAATCAACTTAAAATCGGCAAAACTATTCAACCCCCCTTCTAGTTTTCCACAGGTGGGTTATCACCTTCCATGATAAAAAGTGATGGGTTTTACTAACAAAGGTCACAAAGAAGGGGGATAGACTACGAGAAAGCTAAAAATGGGAAAAAAGCTTACTTGATAGGAATCAAGCAAGGAAACCTAAGCGAAGTGGACTTCTGACTAGCTATTCTATTCCCAGCAATGCGTAAAAACTTGATAACGCTACACGCTCGTTGGTCAAAGGAACTTCTATTTCGTCGAGCAAGTTTTTCAACACCCTAGGCAGTGAACCTAATCGTTGTAGTGTAGTATTAGGATAAGCCATGGGAATTGATATCGTTTTCTAGGGGAATAGGAATGCTAGTGAAAAGCTACTACGCTAAGGTTGGGGTTGAAGAAGATTATTTTTGTGCTTTTTATATTTTTTTAGGAAATGGAAAGGTACAAATCTCGGGGTTTGGATTTGGGGGTTTTGGTACTTCTACCGATTACTCTACTTATCTAATCTAACTAGTGGGTAGTCTATGTCTAATTAATGTGTGCTCGTATGATAGTTTAAGAATGTGTTTACTTAGGTTGTATTACTCCTTAATTATCTCCAATTGATGGTTGAATTGTCAAGTCCTTATTCTTAATCGAGTTGTGTGTCTTAGGTCGTAGGGTATGCGTTTATCCCTAACTCTTTGAAACTACCTAAGGCTATCACCTACAAAATCTCTATAATTTATAAACTCAACTCTAAGGTACTCTTCGGATGGTTTAGCCTACAATGACTCTTGGTATTATAAGCTAAGGTTCACAAAGATTAATCAAGCATTAACTACACAACGAATGATCTATCGCAATACTAGATCATTAACAATTAAGATAAGAGACAACCAATCAATATTCAATAACTAACTTTCATATTCCCTAAGCAAACACACAAGTAAATTAGCCGGACATGGAGAACATGCAAGCATACACACAAATAATTGAAGAAATAATTGATGTAATGAAGTAAAACACTTATCATGATGTAAGATAGGGTTTGGAACCCTAAAATCTTGTACAAGACCTTGGTTCGGTTTAGGTTTTTACTCCAAAAGACTACATACTGAATAATGAAAAATTCGGATTCTATATATAGGATTACAAATGCGACGGCGTCACCTTTTAGGTTGTGACGCCGTCGGGTCTCCGTTATTAGGGTTTCGTCTTGGCCACGTTAGTCTTGCGGCGGGCGTCACCTTATGCTTGTGATGTCGTCCCCTTCATCTCGGCGTCGTCTAGATCAAATCTAGGCCGTCTGGGGTGTGACGACCTACTCTTTTAAAACTTGACACCGTCACTTGTATTTAACCAATTTGGCTACTGAGCCGTCACAGAATAGGCATGACGGTGTCGCCTTATAACTCTGACGCCGTCACCTTCAGTTTTAGCAGCCTGAGTGTCTCGATTCTTGGCTTTGGCCATTTTCTTCATATATTCGCGCCTTTTCGTCCGAATAAGTTTCATTCCAGCAATTTGCCTTCAAGAGACCTAAAAAGTGAAAAGGAACGATATTAAGTAATAACGGATACAAAAGTGATCAAATAAGGGATTAAACGACCCCTCAAAAAGGTATATTTTAAAACCTTATCAGTCATAGAAACTTGAGGCCAACACATGACGCCGCCAGTGGAATCGCATGCCATCAGAGAAATTTTGACTATATTAAGACCGTTAAATGAACATCCAAATCATTATTGGCTTAAGAGGCAAAGTAGAGCTTTCCAGCTATGCACACAGGCATGAAGTGGGAAACCAAATTGTCAATCGCAACCAAACATTAACCAACTAAACAGTTTTGTCAACTTTCAACTCTTATCAACATGAAGCTACCGGCCAAGGTATCTTTGGAAGAGTGGTTCCCAAAGACCCAATTTCAGATTGTTTTTAAGCCGCTAATGCTGTAGTTGTGCCACCGGTGACGAACGCCCCACCCGAGGAGTAATAAAACTTTGAAAATAAGTCAATGTGTATTTTGAAAAGGTTAAAGGCACTAATTAGGATTCTAATAAGTAACTACATAAACTGTCTTGTGATTTTTGACATAGAAATGGATATGACTAAAATGACTACCAAAACTTAAGAAACTAACTAAAACTTATAAGATACACTAAATAGATTGAAAATGACTCAAAAAGGACACTTAAGAACACCTTGCTCTATAAGATCAGTGATAGGTTGTTCTAACATAGTCTATGATTATGCAGCTTTAGAATTCATTAGGAAGGACATGAAACTAAATAGAAATGTTTGAAAATTCTCTTAAACTACTACTAACAATTAATAATGATTGATTGAGACACATAATTTGGGCAAAACAAAGTTTCTCTACAGATAATGGTTTTGTGGATACCAATGCACAGACGTGCAGGGCACTAATGATTCAAATACCCATACTGAAGCTCCTCAAAAGCTACTTAGAAAAATTCAAAAAAATTTTAAAAAAATATGGACTAAAAAGACAAGCTACCAAATTTTATAATCCCCAAATCTCAGAAAGATTGAATTAAAATTGAACAAATGAAAATTCAAAACTAAAATTGATTTAGAAAATGTTATGAACTTTTGAGTACTATTTTTTTGTTTTGTTTTGAAGAATTTAGAAAACTAAACAGCATCATAATAACAAACATGTCTAAACGTCTGACTTTACGCCACAAAAAAGGACTATCATCTCATTAAGCACAAGCAATTGAAACGTCCAAACTTACTCCTGTTTCGAAAACTTAAATCCCAGATTCAAAGAATAAAACACCCTAAGCTGCTAATTTACCAATACCTTTGAAAGTTGTTTTTAGGATATGTTTTTAGGATCTAAAATTAATAGGATCTAAATTAATAGGATCTAAAATTATGGTCATCATCAATGAGTCATGCAAATTAATAGGATCTAAAATTGCTCAATGTTTGACTTCCATGTTTTTAGCAAACTACAAACTTACAACCAATAAGTCATATCATTTTAGAAACTTCAAAATAAAAAGGATTAAAGTTTACATCAGAAAAAGACTGTCTTTAAACAAAGAACATCACCAAAATAATCAAGTATCTCATGTCTATGAAAAAAAAGCTGCCAGACAAAGAGAACAATGCAATACCAAACATTTCTTTGTCAACACCAAACAGTATGATTTCTATACTTTTATTATACTGTTATATAAATCTTTAGGTAGTCAATACATGTTTTGTGCCTTACGTATTTACATATAATATGCCTTTTTTAAAGCAAATCATCTGACCATAGTTTTACATGATCTGGTATCATTGTTGAAAATTATAGGTAACCCTGAATAATATGCGCTACGTCGTAGAGGAAGACCTCGATTAACTGATATAACAAACACGGACCACTCTAACATACCTATTAGTGTTACTCATGTTGTGGAACGCGTTACGAGTAAGAGGAAAGCCAATTCAAATCCAATTACGCTAAAAAGTGGTATCACTAAAGGAGAGAAAAAGAAAACTGCATTGCCGGACAGAAATGTACCTTTTACTACTGGTGTGCGGTTAGTTGATATTGCCAAAAGACCTGCTGGAAGACCTGCACGGAGACAGCCACATAATGATATTACGGATAGTACGCTTTTTTATTAAATCAATATCATAAAGTACATGTTATTCTACTCCATTACATAATCTTCATGCACCGATATGATTTGCTAGAATAACAATACTATATTTTAAATCCTGACCATAACTTTTTGCCACTTTGTATTTATAGTTATAAACTTATTTTTTTGTTTCCATTGCAGACTAAAAGACTGACTCGAACAACATTACTTCTAAAAGTAATGTTGCACATTCATCATAAAACTCTATGACACAATTTTTTTTATCGCATTCATAATAAGACTATATATTATTAATCTACTAAGAATATGTTTTGTTTCAGGGCCAAGAACACCTACACAATTAACTCCTAAAGCAAGACAAGCTGCTAATGGTGTTGGCTCTGACAGTGGACTATCGAATTTTACACCTCGGCCAAGGGGACGTCCGCGCATTAGTGACATTTCAACCCCGTAAGACACATTATGTATTCAAGATGTTATGTAATTGTTATTATGCAGATATAACATCACAAAATCTTTACGTAACAAAATATTCAGTGTTAATTAATTTTTTATATCCCGATGCTATTTGCATTAGGTACACTTGATCAAAACAACGCTCCTCTTGGTTCAATAACTTCTAAATCTACGATACTTAATGGTTCAGTTCATGGCGCTGCGTATACTGAGACAACAACAAGAACAACAGGTATTTGTCACAATCTGTTCTTAACAGCCTTAATGTAGTGATATTACCTCTATTTCGGATATGTCATTTAGTAAGCCAGTTCGAGCAGAGTTCTAACTTCTTTCAGATACATGTAGTGATATTACCTCCAAAGAGAAATAAAAAGTACAAAAAAAATATACAACTCATCAACTCTCTAATAGTTTTGCCCCCCATATACACTAAACTTCATTGTATCTATGTGCACTTCATTTAAATCATTTGCCCTAAGGGATTAGCATTGTGTTAGGCTTCCCTTTGCAACACTTTTTTGTTGTATATCACTCAATCTTGTAAGTGCAATTTTCTAACAATTTGTAGAAACAAAGGAGTATCATAGTGTTTAAAACAATAAGCATGGTAAAAGAAGTAGATAGATTATCTAACAGCAAGCAATCAATTGTTTGACTAACTTTGAATCTACAGATTTCAAAGTCTAGACTTTTAATTACAGTTAAACTGGTTCTAATTGTATCTACAGTTTTTGATTTCCATGTTAAGCCGCTACACATGAGTCATGGCCTATAACAAATCACATAACCATAACCATAAATAAACCATAACCATAAATAAACCATACCATATGCATAAGCTATCGATGTAGTCTCTTCATTCCGTAAGATAGTTTCTCCATCCGCATACAACGCAATGTCCTCCCCTCGCCGTATTTCCCTCGGACTATTCATCGAAAAAAGAAAAAGTCAATTCACGTCACATCAAAATTAACCACAGTATGTTCAATCATTAACAATACTAACACACAGTATCTGCTTTAGCTATTATACCAACTTAGATTGTGTTACCAATTACAACAGCCTTTTTTATTTCATGTTGCTATTATCAGATACAATCACTAACAAATACTTTTGTATTACGTTACTATAATCGGTATTTGGTAAATTCAAATAATCCGTTGTTACCACAATTTCATCACATGAGTTTCTAATAGCAACAACCCTTATCTGCTTCACCTATAACAGCAACTCACTGCTAAAACTAATCATTAACAGATTCTACATTATATTACCAGTCAGCAAATATTTTCAATTAATTATGAGTACAAATAAATACTTCCTTCGTACCTTAATATTGTCGATAGAACATATATAAATGATAATACCGTACCAATTTTTACACCTAAGCTAAAAATAGCAACATACCTTATCTGTTTCACCTATAACCAGCAAAATAGATACATACGATTATTTGTACCACGATTTGATCATGTAAGCTTATAATACGAACATACCTTATATGTTTCACCCATTAAACTAACCTACATTTTGTTACCAATTATAACAGCATTGTTTCCTTCATGTTGCTACAATCGGTAACTTTCACTAACAAATATTTCCATTGAATGCAACAAGAATTTTTACCAATCACGTATCCAATTTGTGAACTTACTACTTACGATATTTGATTACTTACAGATACATTTACAAGGAACAACAATTGTTCGAGGTTTCAGAACCAGACACCAGTGAAGTTTAATATAGGTAGAGATTTAGATTATGCAGCCATCATTTAACCGTTTTATGGTTTAGCATATTTGCAATTTTGTATCATCGTTGAATACCTTAGAACATGAAACTAATTTAATAATCAAATATGCAACAGGTTCTACATCTTCTAAAAAGGATAGACTATGCCGTGGTACATCTCTTATGCTTCCATCTAACCGGCAAAAACTTAAAGGGAAAATGCCGTCCAGCCAATCATCACGTCGTATTAACTTTACGGAACCTGAACATGAATTTGAAAGTAAAGCACAAGAGAATGCATTTGTTGGAATTTCAAACGGTATGCAATACAAAAATAATAACTTATCACAATATTAATCAAATTTCTCACAGATTGTCATTAATCAGGTTACATTGATCATGGAGATCCCGATTATTCATGTTCTTCTTGTGGTGCAATGCTATGGTATGCCGAGAGTATCCGAGGAGCAAACAACACATCTTCTGAATCATACTCACTTTGTTGTGGTAGGGGTAAGGTTAAGCTAACCAATGAACTGGTGGAGCCACCTCAATTGTTGAAAGACCTTATTACCAAAGAACACCCTAAGAGTGCGTCATTTATAGATAATATTCGGCGGTATAATTCAATGTTTTCCTTTACTTCTATGGGTGGTAGACAAGACACGTCTGTTAACAGCGGATGTGGTCCCTATTGCTACAGACTACATGGTGAGAATTACCATTTAGCAGGTTCATTGTTGCCCGAAACTGGAAAGACTCCGAAGTTTGCCCAATTGTATATATTTGATACTGATAATGAGGTTCACAAATGAATGGCTTCATCGGTATAAAACAAATCCTATATTACATAAACAAAACTTAATGAAATCTTCCCTATTTTGTTCCTAACTCTTATAATCTATACATATAGCAATGGAGAATCATCCTCTTCAAGAAACATGCAATTAGACTACCAGCTTACCACGGATATACGCGACCTACTTGATTCAATAAATCCATTGGTTAGGAACTTTCGCATGGCTGGTGAACGTGTGATGTCTTCAGATGAGTCTCAAAATTTAAAGCTTCGACTTATTGGTACAAGGCAGTGAGATGGAAGAAACTATAATCTACCAACTGCTTCGGAGGTGGCTGCATTAATTGTTGGAGATTTTGACTCAACAAAACATAAGAGGGATATTATTCTACATACACAAGATGGCGATCTTAAGAGAATCAGTGAGTTGCACCGATCCTATCTTGCATTGCAATACCCTTTATTATTCCCGTACGCCGAGGATGGCTATCGTACTGATATTTACCATGAAGGCATAACCGAATATGATGAAACAAATAGAGGAACACACGTTACAATGAAAGAGTGGTTCGCATATCGCATACAAGACAGGCCAAATGAATTCTCAATGATGCTAAATGGAAGACGATTGTTTCAGCAATTTCTTGTAGACGCATATACAATGGTGGAAGCTGAAAGGATCAAATTTAATCGTAAACAGCAAAAGGAACTGAGGAGTGAAACGTATTCTAAGTTGGCAAAACTATTAGAGTCATCAGAATCTAGTGTTAAATTACGTGGTAGAAAGGTGATTTTGCCGTCCTCATTTAGAGGAAGTCCAAGGTATATGATGCAGAATTATTTGGACGCCATGACTATTTGCAAGTTTTATGGTTACCCGGACTTATTCATAACCTTCACTTGTAACCCGAATTGGCCTGAGATTGCACGGGAGATGGTCAAGAAAGGTTTGAAATCTGAGGACCGTCCAGATGTAATAACAAGAGTATTTAAAATTAAGCTTGACAGTCTCATGAAGGAATTAAAGGATCAACGTATATTTGGACATGTTAAAGGAGGTAATCACCATACACATCGATCTAATTTTATTCACTCCTGCTTTTGTTTGCTTTTTTTACCTTATTACTTAATCACATCCTTTTTATTTTAATTGGCAGTCGTTTACACCATTGAGTTTCAAAAAAGAGGACTTCCGCATTGCCACATATTACTATGGCTTGAAACTGAAGATAAGTTAACCACTACAGCAAAGATAGATGAGTATATATCTGCGGAAATACCCGATAAGGATGAGGATCCCGATCATGATCAGTTGTGTGACAGATCACATGATGCATGGCCCATGCGGTCCTGAACATCCAAGTTGTCCTTGCACGGTTGATTTCAAATGTACCAAGAATTTTCCTAAACAATTCAACGAAACCACAGTCATTGATGACAATGGTTATGTAATATATAAAAGACAAAATGATGGAAATACTATCGAGAAAAGTGGAACAGATTTGCATAACGGTTACATGGTTCCATACAACCCAGGATTGCTCAGGCGATACCAGTCACATATAAATGTTGAATGTTGCAACCAGGTTGGATCCATTAAATATTTGTTCAAGTATATAAACAAGGGTCCGGATAGGGTTACTGTTGCTTTAGGCGATGAAGAGGTCGACGAGATTCAAGATTTCTATGATTGTAGATATCTTTCAGCTTGTGAAGCAGCTTGGCGTATTTATGGCTTCGACATTCATTATAGGACGCCCTCTGTTGAACGGTTACCTTTTCAGTTACCGGATGAACAGTCCGTCATATTTGACGAAACCGAAAGCATTGATTACGCACTGGACAAGTCATCGGTTAATGAGACCAAATTTTTAGCATGGATGGAACTAAACAAGACTGATGCATTTGCACGATCTTTGCTTTATGTTGAGATCCCTAAATTTTATGTATGGAATCAGAAACTAAGAATTTGGACGCCGCGTCAGAGAGGTGTTACTCTAGGCCATATACATCATGTGCCCCCTTCTTAGGGCGAGCTTTATTACTTACGTGTATTGCTAAACAAGGTCAGAGGTCCGGAGGAATGGGACCACCTCAAGACCTTTGACAATGTTGTCTATCCCACATTTAGAGACGCTTGCTATGCGCGTGGACTTTTGCAGGATGATAAGGAGTACATTGATGGTCTACTTGAGGCCAGTCATTGGGGAATGGGCGATTATTTGTGTTCTTTCTTTGTCATGCTCCTCATGACAGATAGTATATCTCGGCCGGAGATCGTATGGGAAAAAACTTGGCATGTTATGGCCGCGGACGTGTTGCATGTGGAGCGCATAAAGCGGAATGACCCAGGTATTTTGTCCTTTTTTTAGCAATTTAAATAAGGGTGTGTTTGTTTAATCTTATACATTTTTTTATGAGCTTATTTGATTTTGGATTATATTTCATATGCGCAAATTTTCAGGCTTATTATGAGATTTATTGTTTATATAAGTTTATCATATCATAATAAACTTATATAACCCCACAAGTCTAGAAATGAGCCAAAAAAATTTATGAAATATAAGACGAAATACAAATAAGCTTATAAGCTACATATATGTTTAAACAAACACCCCCTAAGTATCATATAATTTGTTGTTAAGTTAAACTGATAGTAACCATAATATGTGATGCCACATGCATTATATATACAAAAAACATTTCACACATTTTTTTTAATTATTTATATAATCATTTTAAATGCAGGATTGGAGCTTTCAGACGTACAGAGGATGAACATTTGTCTCACTTATATTGAACATATGCTACTTTGTAACAACAAGAGTTTAAAATCTATACAAAACATGCCGTATCCGAATCAAGATTACACGATGGAAGGGTATAACAGATTGATATATGATGAGACACCTTACAACAAAGTTGAATTAAGGGACCAAGATGAAATACTGTACGGTAGTTTGACATCCGAACAGAAAGGTATTTACGCCACTGTTATGGACGCTGTTGACAAAAATAAAGGTGGCATGTTCTTTGTGTATGGTTATGGTGGCCTTTGGAAAGACATACCTCTACAAGAAAATGTCGGCTGCATTACGTTCAAAAGGTGAAATAGTCTTGAATGTGGCATCAAGCGGTATTGCTGCACTTTTGTTGGAAGGCGGAAGGACAGCACATTCTCGGTTTGCAATACCGATCAATGTAGTTGAAGATTCAATGTGCAACATAGCTGCAGATAGTGACCTCGCTGATTTGATACGCCAAGCAAAGCTGATAATATGGGACGAGGCACCAATGATAAACAGACATTGTTATGAGGCATTTGATAGGACTTTAAGAGATATTTGCAGGTCAGACCCGGCGTTGTATGCCCATCAGGTTTTTGGTGGAAAAGTGGTTTTGTTTGGTGGCGATTTCCGTCAAATTCTCCCTGTGATTCCTAATGGCACAGCAGGATGTAGTGCATGCCACAATTAACGCTTCAGTACTGTGGGAACACTACACGTGATGAACCTAACATAAACATGAGGTTAGGTTATGGAACAACAGAAACGAAAAAAGGAAATACAAGAGTTTGCGGATTGGATTTTAGATATCGGTGAGGGAAAAATTGGTGGTAAGAATGATGGCGAGTCTACTATCGTTTTTCCAGATGACATGCTGATTCCAGAGTCCGATGATGATGTTGGTGCAATTATAGACGAAACCTACCCGCAATTGCTAGAAAACCTATGGAACCCTTTGTTTTTCCAAGAAAAAGCCATTCTAGCACCAACACACGAAATGGTTGATGTTATAAATGAACGGATGCTTTCTTTAATTCAAGGAGACGAGAAGTTATACGAATCTTCAGACTCTGTTTGTTTGGTGATTGATTTGAATTTTGATGACTCGATATACACAAATGAATTCCTTAACGGTATAAGGATGTCGGTGTTCCCGACATAGCTTAAACTTAAAGATAGGTACTCCTGTAATGTTGATGCGAAACATTGATCAAAAAGTAGGACTATGCAATGGAACTAGGCTTCAGGTATTAAGGATGGGGATCAACATAATTGAAGCTAAGATCATATCCGTGCACGGTTGGTAGAAAATTTGCGCTATTCCGCGTATGGTCATTAGCCCTTCAGACAATAAGATGCCTTTCAAATTGAACCGAAGACAGTTTCCTCTTCAAGTTTGTTTCGCTATGACGATTAACAAAAGTCAAGGCCAAACATTGTCGCAGGTCGGTCTGTTTCTACAAAAGCCGGTATTCTCACAAGGACAACTATATGTGGCGGTGTCAAGAGTCAAGAGCAAGAACGGATTGAAGGTTCTTTGTTACGATAAAGAAGGAAACTATTCGAACTCCACAACAAACGTCGTTTACAAAGAAGTCTTATTTCGTATTTGAATTCGCGTTACCCTTTATATAAAACTAACTACTTCATAATTGTTTTTCAATTTCTGGTCTTTAAGATATTATGTAATCCGGCTATTTAAATTGTGTCTTTCTTTCTTGACTAACAATAGTTTATTGTTTCGTTAATTTCTTAGTTGTCTACTTATTTTTATTTTGGCATCAAATAGAACACAACTACTAAAAAAAACAAAACAATACTATACGTAGTTTTGGTGAATCTTATCTAAGCAGCTTAGTAGATTATTAAAAAAACAATGTGCAAACAACAAAGTGGCAGGACACCCACTTGATACCACCATAAGTATAAGCAATCCAGAAATAAGCTTTTTTCAAAAGAAAGATACAAAAGCAGTCCCAAACACCCCCTAACTATCATATAATCCTAATTGGATGGGTAAGATTATCAATTTATTGCATTTTTATTAACTCATCACAGCAAATCCAAACAGTATCTCCTACATGGTATTTTAATAGAACTAATAAAACCTTTTGAGTATTTGGATGGAAGAAGACAATTAATCAGCTCATTTAACCTCATAGCCTTCATTTGATAAGAGCTGTGAGTTTGATAACCAGGGGCGGATTTAGATCGTAGTTAGGGTATGCACGTGCATACCCTGCCCAAATTTCTTGCAATGTAAAAAAATTTGTTTTTTCTCCAAAGTAATAACAAAATACATTAAAATTGTGTGAGTGCACACCCTCTGATTTGAAGGAAATTTTTGAGTGCATACCCTAATTTAATATACCTTTGTTTAAACTAAAAAGAGAAAATGAAGTTGATCTCCTGGTAATTTCAGAAAGAAAGCAGAAGTTTTGAGGAAGAAAGTGGAGGATGAGGCGTTTGTTTGTAAGGTTCAAAGGAGGTTTATGTTTTAGGCCCAATTACATTATAAAATATTGACTTTGAACTTTTTATCTATCCATTTACCATGAAGGCCCAACCAACTAAAAAGTACCACTAACCACTTGATCATGAGTTTTATTATTAGTCTTTTTTCTTTCTTTCTTTTATATATATATATATATATATATATATATATATACACTAGTGTCAAAACCCGTCCGATGGACGGGTATGACTTGTGGTTTTTATTTTTAGGATTTAGTGGAACATATATATATTAAAAGTAATTAAAAGTTAAATGAAACGGTTAATATCTATAATTGGTGTCTACTTAAAACTAAAGTGGCAAAAAACAACGATTAACAATCTCTATATAATGGATACAACCTATGAAATTGTATGAATATAGATAATTAGCTTATTATGGCAATACAATTGTCTTTCTAATTCTGGTTTCAGAACATCATATAGGACATCATGTTGAGCAATTCTTCCATACACTTCTGAAGTCACTTGATCAATCAAATAGTGTGCATAGTCAGGAAGTCGTCCATACACTCCTAATGTAACTTGATCAAACAAACAGCATAAGTACTTTTTAGTGTTTGGATTTTAAATAGAGCCAAACATATTATTTTAATCAGCACACTTAAGTTGTTTCAAAAGAACTCATGCACTTTTATACGGCTAATAAGCATCTTTTAGTATTTAGAATTTGGATAGAGCCAAATACATTAATCTAATGATTATATTCAAGCTATTTCAAAATATGTTTTGGATCAGGCACCTTGTGGATGAGCTTACTTAACCAGCTTATTAGCTTATTTTATTTTTAAAATGCAATAAGCTAAATATCACTAAACAACTTATCAACTTATTGCCTTTTGATACAACTAATGTGCTTAAAGAAGCAAAAGAATATCTATGTGCTTATCATGTCTAAAACCTTCAACGAAGACTAAAGAGATACTCCATAACTTCAGCTAAAATCACATAAATGATATCGGGAAATGCATGTTATTATGAGTATCCATTTTCTTTCGCACGGTCTTTTAGCATTTTTTCCTTACAACAATATCGAAACACAATATATTATTGTATGTGACCCGATGGGCAGACATGACTTACAAATATAGTTGGATGATTTTTCTATAGCGAAAGAAGGTAGTAAAATTACATTTTAAAATATACTCCGTAGATAGTAATCAAATTAACTTTAATATGAATTTGAGCAATACAATATTACTTGATTAGTAAAATTACATTTTAAAACATAGGTTGTTTTCAATGGAGTAGCAGACTTATGAATATTGTAGGGAAAAATAAGTTAACGATAAATAAGCTATAAACATACCAAACTTTTTATTGAATGCATTAAGAACAAACGAAATAAATGGTTATCGAATATGAGAGGACAAAAAGTTTCAAAGTGGTACGCAAGAACAAAGTATGTAAGCATAGCATGTCTGATGGGTGAGCAAGCCTTATGAATATCATTAAAAACTTAAGTTAACGAAAATTAAGCTATTAACATACCAAATTTTTTATTGAATGCATTAAGAAATAAAAGCAATAAACGGTTATCTCATACGCAAAAACAAAGTAACAAAGCGACATTGTAACAGTATAACCATTAGCCGCATACACAACCATTTTTTCTTCAGTTCGACACTTGACATAAAATCTAAAATACACTCAAACAGCTTACTCTCCACATGTATGCTAAGTTGTGTTGAAATATTAATCAGTTGGCCATTGAATATCTAAAAATGCTTTCAGGTGATTCGTACAGTGTAACATTTATAACCACTATCCAATTTATGCCTTTCTAAAGGAAATAGATAGCGGTGTCCTCATGGGACCTTTGGCGACTGTTTTATGTACCCTTAAAAATGGTTGCAACAATAACAAACTGTTAACGGCTAATACAGACAATATTGTTGGTTACCGACAACAACTATACATGCAATACTTCAAGTGCTACGGTAATTAAATGAATGTATGTACCACACGCTTTTTCAATAAATATTTAAATTATTAAAACCATCAATCAAAAAATGTAAGCTTTGTTCAAAAGTTGAGTACCTGACTCATATACAATTTATTATAAGTGGAAATACTATATTAGTAAGGGGTAACAAGTTTAACAAAATCCTAAATTTGATGCAACCTTCGTAACTCTTTATACAAAAATATAGATTAATACTTTAACAACTTTTATTTTATTTTTTATTTGTGCATCAACATTAAAAAATTAATTGCTTGTAAAAATAATGGACCAAAAATAGTTTCCAGGTGCACCAAAACCTATCTGGCTCGTTTCCACTGAACCTTTTGTGTTGTGACCCGTGACCCAACCCGTCTAACCCAACCATCTTGCAATACCTGAGATATTATGAATGTGTGATTCAAAGAGTCGGCATCAAGTCTAACTTCACACATATTCCTTAATCTCTGTGCAGGGCTATCATCAGAGCTATGGAGGTACACCTTTGCTTCCAGGCTGGAACCAATGATTTTGCCTGTGCGAGGAGTCTCTAAAGCTTTATTTGCCTCTTCTCAACCACCAAATTCATATAATTCAGATGCACATACAATTTTAAAATTATTATGCCATAAAAAAAACAAAATTCACAGATGTGTATCATTTATCAGCAAAGACATAAGTGTAGTTAACTCAAGTTTATTTTAAAAAAAAATCAATATCTTTTTAGGAAAGGCAAGCCATCTTTCATCAACTTCGGGCCGTTTTAACTCAAAAACAAATTTTGCTACATCAGTGTTGTCAATGCTATATTCAAAAGGAAGATTTTGCCACACGTATTCAGCTAAATGAGGTAGAATTGGAGCAATTACTCTCACTGTCGAGAGCAAATGAGTTGCAAGCACTGTTTGACAACTTCTTCTTGTAAAACTTGAAGCCCCACTGAACAGAACCAACATATCAAAATAGTTTACTTATCTATTTTCCTATCATATTTTGGTCTTTATAATGTTCCTAGATCATTCCTACCTTTGCTTATGAAAAGGGGTTAACTAATTGCTCCAAACTCAGGTTCTAGTGTTACATAAACATGAAACCAGTCCAGAAACTAAAAATGATAACTCTTATGATCTTCTCCTTCAATTTTAATGAATCAAGTTGCACAAATACATTAAACTTTAAGCTTGATAATATAGACAGAAGTTGCATTCTTTTACAGGAATTATGAAATAATGAAATTGCCACATCATTGAGTGCAAGCCTGATAAGAGCAAGTTGTCGTCTCTCGTGGCCATCATTATTTGCAAACATGTCGATAAATTCTTTCTATGTGACAAGATTCTTTCTAATAAGAGACACAATAGGCTTCGATTCTATTGTAACTTCACGTTATCTTTTAAGGGAATTCTAGCTTTTATTGCTATCTCTTGTTCCATTGGCTGTCTAATAAGATCAAACCATAGCTTCTTTTTTGTTTTCTGTATTTCAATTCTAACCTACATTAATCAAAGATTTCTATTTCAATAATGTTTAATAAAGGAAGCATTTATTGCCATGATTTAGTTCAAACAATGGTATAAATAAAAGTCTTGTTTTTTTATAAAACTTGAGCCATTTGTTGAATACCATAAGATTTAGATCAACATTGGAGAAAACATACCGATTCGAGGCATAACGGGACTTTAAAGAAACTTGAGAGAGTCATGGAGCGGTATGATGGCATGTCACGTCCATAATAGGGCGTATGATGAAAGTTTTAGTTTTCTTCCTGGTTGAAATTAATCAACACTTGTGACCAAACCCTTTACTCATGCTTGGCAGAAGTCTTGGAAGTTTCTGCGCGGTGAAGTCATGGTGCTTTTCTCCGATAAGAACTTACCTTAAGATAGTCAATAATCATCTCAGGCCTGAACTTTTGACGATGCATGACTTTTGGTTCATCTCATTTGGCATACTCAACCAATTAATGAAGAAGTTTGAGAGCTTCACGATGCAGTGAGTTGTATTTGTAAAGTTCTAACAAACAAACATCATGATTTCCTTTTTGAAGGATCTCTTCACATATTTTCACATGACAATAATTAAAACCTTTCAGTAAATCTAAGGCAGCCGTAGTTTGGCCATTCAGAAGTAAAACCCGCAGAAGTGCAGTGTCTATTATTGTTGCCATCTCTCTAGCACCCGAATGAGTAGGGATATTAACTCGTCCCTGAAGAACCAAAACAAAACTATAATCAGAACATACAACTTTCTATGGGTGTTGGGATATAGTTTGGAATAAAATGTGTCATGTGATAACTAAAATCATAGCATCAGTGTTCATAAGTTCATTATGCACGCTGTAGAACCAGGTGTTTTTTTTAGGCTCTGGCTAAGCAAAGAACATTTGTGCATCTCTAGCGTACACATTGCATAATCGATGTCAAATGTATTTAAAATAGAATTTGAAACAACTTCCTATGTGGTCTCAGCAACTTCCTGTCCAACTATATTGGGCCTCTTCTTCAGCAAGAACTTGATCAGAGCCATTAAAGTACTGTGGGTCATTTTCTTCGACTCGAGAGCACAACTCTTATCAAATCTTGGTAAAGAAGTTGGAGAAGAGTCCATATTATCTGATGTAACAGATGGCCTCTTGATAAGTACTACAACATTTTTCGTTGAGCTGACATAAGCGGCATGGGAAGAACAATTGATGGATATAAAAAGATCACATGAGTCAAACCTACTTGAGATGCCATAAAGTGCTCCATGGCCTCCTCATACCTCCCATTTCCTAAGAGATGGTGTGCATATCTGTACAATTGGACAACAACAATCATGGTAATGTGGCAGTCAAACTTCTAGGGTCAATCAACGTGTCGAAGATTATCTTTGCATATATCTATGATTACATTGAAATTATTTAAAGACATTAAAAATATACTTGGGTTAAAAATCTGAGCTATGGGGGATGTTTGGCTTAGCTTATTATCTAGGCTAGCTTAAATATCTGGGCTATGGGGGGGCTGTTTGGATTAGCTTAAATATTATCTGGGCTATGGGGGCTGTTTGGATAGCTTAAATATAAAGAGCTTATAACGATACATACACATGTATGGTTTAGCCTTAAATATCTGGACTATGAGAGTTGTTTGGTTTAGCCTATTATCTGGGTTATGACATGGAAACAATGCATACACACGTTTGTATTAGCATGAGTACTAAGAACTTGTAATGTTTAAAAATAAAGATGGGAAACATTTTGTGTTTTCGATCTGTACCTTACTCCATTGGAAAACCTCGCCATCATCGACATGATGGTACACCATTCTAAGTATTGATGAAATTTTTTCTATTAATTGTTAAATACAGTAGCATTATGAAATCAAGTCGAAAACACATGTACACCATCTCCATATCCTTCACCATCTCACGTTTCACCTTTTCTTTCTTGAGGTGACTCGTGCTGAGCAGCAATCCAACGACCATTAACCATCAGACTAATAAGTTAATACGTTTGCATGTGACTTTCGACCATTCCCTTTCCAATATAGCCTTTGCTATAAAACTGTAGCTATTTGAACATGGTAAAAGTTCCAAACAATTACCTTTTGCATTAACCAAAACTTTTGAGAATTTAGTAACTTTAGTAAGTGAAAGAATGAAATTCGCCAATAAATTTGTCTAACCTAGTCTTTCCCTATACTAATGATCCATTGTAAAAGAATCTATAATATTCACCCATATGAAGGGTTGTGTGAATGAATTTATGCCACTTCTGGAACACATATATACGACCACTTACACAAATTCATAAGTTGTAGTTGTTTGCTTCATTTAAAAGACATACACAGTTGCAATAAACAATCCTAAACACCTTGTATACCACATAGGCGTCACTGAAAGAACATGAATACTCTTGATCTGACCTTATGGTAACACATGTTCATTCATTTTGATCAAAAGCTCATGAAGTTTCACCCATCAGAAGGACTATGAAGAACTTGCAGCCATTAATGGATCAGATCATGAAAATAAAAGGTCTTATATAAACAAATAATCAAAAGCACCGATTATCTATACAGCGAGATTAAAAGCACCAATTTATCTAGGATGTGTTTGGGGACCTTGTTTGGAAAACATATGCAAACGCCTCTTTAAAATTACAAAATGCAGCAGACCTAGGAACATAAACTGATATATAGCATATCAAATATATTAAAAATTTAATCAGAGGTGGCATATTGGGTTGGTCATTGGTTTTGGGCAACGAATCAAATGGGAAACCTTTTAATATGGTTGTATTGAGGGAAATTTTTTATAAGAGGTGTTTTGTATTAGAGATCACTTTTGGCGAATTTTGGCCCGTTTGACTCTGTCGAATCATTTGAACCAAATTTAGAACCATTTTAGATAAAATCTGGGCATGACCAGCAGACATGGGCATATTACCTGAACTGTAAGTCTCATCCCGAACGCCTTAACAACTATTGTTATAGCAATCGATAAAAAAAATCCCACAACCTTGAAATGTAGCAGACTCAGGGGTTGTCGATGCTAACTATATACTTTTTTAATAGCTTGGAACCTGCTGATGCTAACTGTATACTTTTTTAATATCTTGCAAACTTTGATGTTATTTAATATTGGGGCTGCCAATTTTAAGCTTCAACGCATACTATTTTTTTAATATACTTTTTTTATGAACAATGAACAATTTATACAGCCTATAATTTGGAAATGTAGCAAGTCCCGTGTATGAAATATGTAAAGCGTAAAGGTGATAGAAGCACAACCGTGAGTTCTGGAGTGTCGCCCTCGAAGAACATGTTGATTCTAGCAAAAGTAGAGCAGACCTTAGTAGCAAACCGCTTATTGAAGGCTTCGCTTTACATTACCTGTAAAGAAACATATAAAACTATAAATGGTAGATGTGCAATTGCCTATTGCTATTCAAATTGCTTATCAAAACATTTATACCTGCATAGACATATTATACTAAGCTCCATTTTAGCTTGTTCTTCGTCTAGAGTTTAATCTCGCATGAAAAGTTTATTGTATGTATTTATTTCTCGGTAACCTGATCTCCTTCTTATTTTCTTCCACAGGCTGCTGCTAATTTATCCGAGGGCAGAGGTGGTACAGACCCTCGGCAAAAACCATAAACGGATTATGAGAATCACCAATATCATAACATCTGCTCCTATTAATATTGCCTAGTTCGTTTCACAAAAAATAATATATGTCACAATTCAATTATTGCAATTTGCATTTTCAATTATTGCTTAATAAACGTGCAAAACTGCCACCTCCTTATTGCATGCTAAGTTAAAGAAAAAGAAGCAAACTAACCAGGTGCATTCCATGGAGATTTTGCAGTTGCACCCCCCTCACACTTTAGGACACCCACATCCTTTCCCTGTATCTTTGCACTAAGGGCAGCAAAAAGCAGAGTATCCTTTAGCTCGATACCTTTAGGTCATATGGCAGGTGTCATACCAAATCGTCCTTCATTTTGTGCAATTGCAGCCTGCAAGCTACTGCAATAATCAGATAACCACCCTTGAACGGGCCTACTGTCAGCACACCAGCCTTGTGCGAGCCTTGGAAAATCCCAAAGGGCGCACTTTGGTCCCAAAAATGCAGAAGGTGGAGGGCTAATGGCGGGCAGATAGCCAGTCATCTTATTTAAAGAAGCATCTTCTTGTGGCAGATCAAATGAAAAATAATCCGGTGATTAGCAACACCAATATTATGTAGCCCTATATTGTTGACACCGAAGGAGAACCTTTGCATTGATCAACCAGCTGGAAGCCTTATTCCTGAGACGTTTTAGCAACAAAATTCTGCAACACATTAATAATAAGCAACCTCAGAAATTGATTATAATAAAAATCTGAATTGGTTGAAAATCACATTATGAAATTCCTTATTTTGAGTTAGTACTTGCTTATAACAACATACTTAGATGATGAAGAAGCTCTAAGTAAACATACCTGAACAACTGTACACAGTCAGTAGATTAAGTACCATGTACATCCACCACCGTAACCTCCATTTCCTAAAACACAATGATAATCATGTGAGAATAGCAATAAAGAAACACATCCTACAAATTTATAATAGCTATCGAAAACTATTCATGTCAAAAATAGGTAATTATTGCTGATATTTACTGAAATAAATATAACCGCAGTACTTTTGTAACCTTAGGAACCACCCCAACCTTGTATCATGAAATACAATCCGATAATAATTTTACCCATTTAAAAACCCAAGAAACTATTGCCTCTTATTTTCTTGTGCTCTTGGCATCTCAGGTATGTAGCTTTTTCAAGGTTTTGTACATGCATTTACCGTAACTGCCAACTCCAAGAAGTGCTCCTGAATTGATAGTAAATAAACAAAATTTTTGATTGACAAATAGTCATACTGGAGCTTATAGGGTTAGGTAGATTGGATTGAAATTGTCACCTTGATTTTGCTAGAGACTAATCTTACGTGGATCACTAATGAAGCTTCTTAGAGCGATGATTGCCAAAATCTTTTATTGAAGATTCTTAGACGATTTAGGTATGTAGATAAAATGGTCAAACAAAGCCTTAAGGGAAATATCTCTAATGCCTATATCGAGCAAATTGTAAAGCATGTATATGAGTCATGTGGCAGTGGCAAGGCACTTATAGGTACGTGGATAGTACCTTTATTGCACAAGACTGTGTGGAGTGGCTTGAGTATTTGCAAAGTTTCTAGAATCATGGATGAGCTTTGTGATATCTAATATTCCACGAACAGCCTCTTGCTCCTCTTGTGGAGTACCTGTAAACAAAAAAATATTAGTGAATTATGGTTTTAGAATATTTATTAGGGCATATTATGGTCTCTACAAAAGTACACATATTATATGCTTCTTTCTTGATTAGCATCCAATTATTACAGTTACAGAATTAGCACGTCATAAAATACATATGATCAGTGACACATGTAGTATTGTAGGGACCTTCTAGTATCAGATTATTGTTTAGGAGCCTTTATAAGTTCATACAATTGGCCGTTTGGTTGTAAACAATTTTTTTATATATATATATATATATAATATAAAAAAAAAGCATTAGCCTTGGTTCAGGAAATTGTTTTGCTATCCTGATCAAGGTAATCGCCTAATAAAACTCTTTTGAAGTTTAAGCATAAATAATTCGGTAACTTAGAATTTAGAAACGGATTAATTTTAGAATTTTATATTAAGGAAACAAATTACAAAATCTACCTTCATCTTTCTAGCCTTGTATTCCTTGCTTAAGTAGCCTGTGCGAAGCTCTGACAGATTGTGCTACGGTTGCAACCATGAAAGTATTATGCTACTTAGGAACCCCATGACTGATGACATGCCTTGTGCAATCTTTGGGCACCCATGACAGCTGAAATGGCAAGAATACATTGCGCTTGAGTTTAATGCTCATCTTTTTGCAGCAAACATAGTAATAACGTCACACTCCAGGAAAATTAAGATACTCTCTGGTGACTTTAACCATATCTCATTGCAGGCATACATATATTTTTAAGTTATAAACAAATACTACTTTTTTTAAAGGTAATAAAAGGCAATAAGTGTACCTGAAAGTTGTATCATAAAGATATTAAACTTTTAATCAAAAGTCGAGCAGCCTCAAGCTTTTCACCTTCTAAGTCACCACTCATTCTCACACATGAGATAGCATCTTTGCTTGTAATGAAAGTTAGCGTCGGAGTTGGAGCCGGAGACGGAGTCGCAGGAGCTGACTGACAAAGAGTGGAATTTTCCATTGCTTACATCCTCACCTAAGCTTAACTGCCGTGGCCAAGGTTGTATCTTAACCTCGGCCGATAGTGTACCAATTCCTGATTGGTCAGCTTGACTATTTTTGCAGTTGGATTTTTGTAGACAGTTGAGTTGGTGCTAAATTTATGGGAACCAGATGGTGCATGGTTTCCTGAATTGAATGTGGGGTATTTACCAAGTAACCTGAGCCGTGTACAACACATATAAACAGCTATGTTGGTAAGACACCAAGCCGCCTCAAGCAACTACAACGACCATTCAAAAAAGAAATTGAGCGGTAATTAACGATACACGAACACCATATCGTGTACTATTTGAGCTAAATAAAAAGGTATGATTCGACATACACGTAAATATATTTCTAAGGTATAAAAAGCTTCTATTAGCCTTTTAACTCTTTGGTAAATAGTTATGTAGAGAATTTGCTGTTATTTCTGCGCCCTTTTCCTGTTCATTCAGGAAAAACTCACCATGCTTCAGATTATTATATACTTAAACTTTATATCAAGATTGTAACCTTAAACTGGGCTAGCAGCTTCTAGGGTGTCTACCTGGTGTGGTGGCTAGGGTTTTACCAAACTCTGTATCACCAAATTAGTCTCGATATTTGTTTCATGAGTTTGAGGAGATAATCATTATTTACTAATACCTTTCATAGCATATCTCTGCTACGTAGTTACAAAATATCACTTATAATGTGCAGGCATATAAGATAACCTTACCTTGGGCGGGCAAGCTCAAGCTGTGCATCTAGCTTGCTCTCATGCTTCTAAAATTAATTTCAAGTCTGTCTCAGGTGTGTTCTGTAACACGTTAATAAAGATTTATAAGCACCTTGCATACTACACAAGTGAAAACATGTATCTGTATAAAACTAACCCTTAATCCGGAATCATAAGCAGTTGAAAGAAATCTGGAAGAATGGGATAGCTTAAACAAATGTAAATTCAATCTAGAAATAAAAATCAACTGAGATAGTTACCTTGATTATTAACCGTCTCAACTCATTATATTTTCCCGCAACCACGAAACGAAGAAACAAAAACAAAAAAGTACAAATCACAGTTGCCATAGTAGCCTACAAATCAAATTAATTAATAAAAACATGTATGTATCTAATCTAATGATAATGGAAAGAAAGGTGGTTAGTTACTTTGATCAAAATCTGAGTGCTCACCCTGTTAGGCTCAAAGTGTAGAATTAATTAAAGCCATAAATAATTAACACTATCGTCTTTCCTAAAAGATAAAACTTGAGTCATCAATGAGATCACTATTGAAAGGGTGGAAATAAAACACACACAAAAAGGTACTGCAGTTATGTAGCATATTGAGCCCAAGTATATCCATAGTACAACAAAGAGCATTCATGATTCGATGCGAGAGCAAAAGATGTAACCTTGTGAATCTAGAAAAGGGAACAATTAAATGATTAATAACTGAGATATTAAACAACATGATTAGTACCTAAAATTATAGTGTTATTGCATCCTCAAAATCCTCAAATGAAGAAAACAAAAATTGCAGCAAGCAATCTCAATTGTTGTTAAAGATGAAAAAAGTTACGTGGGTGTATATGTTTCATTAGGGTTGAAACTCTAAATACGTATGAGATATGGTAGATAAGTTCTAAATTTAAGTTATCTTAATGAGTAGCCTAGATTATCAAATATTTTGTAGGGATTCTAATACTTTACAGACCTTTATAAATTTAAGATGCAAAATAAATCTCAAGTGATGTGCTGGTGTAGTGGTTAAGATGTATGTCAAACATATACACGACCCATGTTCGAATCTAGCCTATGGCTTTTTTTGAAAAAAAAAATCCGAACTTTATGAATTGTACAAACCGAATTTTAAAATTAAAAAATTAAAATTGTACATATATTTAAAAAAAATACCACATGTCATTAAAAAAAATTAAAAAAATGCCACATAAATTTAATGATGACATGGAAATATGACGTGGCATTATGATGTGGCCTCCTCTTATATATAATGTATATATATATATATATCAGTTTATACATGTCACAAAATATTGAATTTGTTGTCTTAGGAATTTGTAAATATTTATTAGTACTATTAGTTCTTACACTTTACTCTTTTTATACAGTTAATTAATGATGACGATGGTTGGGTGATCTCTTATCAACGGTATCCAAACAATTGGCTTGACTATATCAAACGTTTTTTTTTTAGAATACACATTCTACAAAGACGGTGAAAATACGAGGTATATAACAAAAGTTGTGTATGAACAAGTTTTATTTAGTCTATTAATATGTACCATTTAATTCAGTTGTTTCTTAAACCTTTCATTATTATTTTTACATATGATACATTAACAATTTCATTTTTGTCTTCCAATTTATGTGCCTAAGAGATTTGTCTTCATTCGATATATGTTTACGTCCAGTTAAACTACGTCAAGTAATATTATGAAGCTAGCCCGCCCATCCGGGCGGGCTATGAAGCTAGTGTGTGTGTGTGTGTGTATATATATATATATATATATATATATATATATATATACTAGTGTCAAAACCCGTCCGATGGACGGGTATGACTTGTGGTTTTTATTTTTATGATTTTGTGGATCAAATATATACTAAAAAGTAATAGTTACCAGACCCGATGAGAGAGGTTTATCCTCTTATATGGTTACCTTCGTGTAAGAGCTTTTGGGCTACTAAAGAACGATTCGAGAAGGTGAGAATAATCAAACCTGATTGTATTTAGCAAGACATTCTGACCAAGATGGCCCTTCGATCTTCATTTTTTCATGTTATTATATTGTATAATCTGCATCATACACCATCTCATTCCTAGGTTCCGGGTTGGAGCCGTTGCTATATCACACTTGATCTCGTTGTGCTTTATCACTATCACCAAGGTGAATTCATAGCCTTGCTTTTACTAATCTTTATAAACCCCGCGAGGGAGATACATGTTATAGACTAGAACACAAGGTTTTTGCAACTGTTCGCTACTTGATTATTGGTATTGCCTAAGTTATTAGCCGAAAGACCCCTGCATCATGAACCATTAGTCACTTGCGAGTGAATGCAAATATCGTGAATAGTAGTATGGGGAGTAACGACCCCGTCTCGGTTATAGGAAATAACCGGGGCGCACCATATTTGAATTGCATTAGGTAATTGGCTATTACCTCCTTGGGGGCAAACTGTTACATACACCAGTATTTAGGTGTATGCAATTGAGTATTGGTGTCATGAGCTTAGGTCATAATAATCCGTGATTTTCTATGATAAGTTGTTGGTTTACAATTATCATCTTTCTTGTGTTCAACTGATTAACTATAAACCTATGGGATTCACTCAACATTGTTGTTGATATTTTAAGAATGTTATCTCAGGTAATAATTGAAGAACATCTTTATGGCACGGAGTGGGCTTGCAAGACCTTTTTATCATGGTGTAAACATAAAGTTATCATTTTCCACAAACTCATGATTTATCTTTTGTGTACCATCAAAAAACTATTTGGAAGTGTTTTGTAACAAATTATGAGTTTTTCTTGAATGATAACAACTTTTATCAAAACGTCTCTTCTTGAGTCGTTTTCTATGATTATTGACTATGATCCTTGAAGTAACACCCAAATTAGTCTTCCGCTGTCATGATGAGATTTTGGGGGTGTTACATTTGTCTTCTTTGTAATGGTTGTACATTACACTTATGTATAAATATGATCATAATGTAGGAGTAAAAGTTTGCGGGTTTGTGCACTAAATGCTTAGACATCACAAACACTTTTACTCCTGCAAAGACAACTAAGTCCTTGAGGTTAGCTCAGTTGGTTAACATAGTTGTACTTAAGCTTAGCTTAAGTTTAGAGAGGAGACTAGACCATACTTGTCATTTCAATCCCAAATGTTGTTTCGCAAACACTTGTGTATAATTTTTTGTTAATTTCAAATAGAATTAAACTTTGAAAAACCTTTGTGTCTATTTTACTTTACATTTTTCTTCTTTTGTAAACATAATATTTTATTATATTACTTAGTCATGGAGCTTGGATAGATTAACTTTGTAGTTAAATCTAACCAAATTAACGGGAACAACAGTTTTATATATCGCCACGAACGTATTTAGGTATACTAACCTATTTTTAGTGCCTCGGCTAGTCGTTTTACCATATAAAGTCTGGTTTTGCCTCAAATAAGACGTTAACACCAAACAATATTTTCAGAAAATAGTTTTTGTTGTCTAAACTTCAAACTATCTTAACTTATTTGTTTTAAATCCGTTTTTATGCATTCAAGCGACCACATTTTCGTTATAAAGTCTATCCTATATTATTTTAGTCAAATCTTACTAAAACTTAACCAATTTTTCTGTTTGGAGGAAAACGGAACATCCCTTAATTATAAGTGTCCAAACTATATTTTTCCTAGTTTCTAAATACCAAAATCCACTCAATCACAACTCCAAAACTATTCCTAACCCTTCCACAAATTCTTCAACAATTAAAATAGTGATATAACAATATAATCAACATATTAAAATAGTGATATAATACCAAGTCTAAATAATTATAATCATTTACTAGTTTATTTGTGAGAACTTAGTTTAAATTAATCAAGTGTAGTATGTAACTTATGTGTACGTGATAAAATCAAGATTATAGCCTTGTTAGATAGTTACTAACTTGTTTGTTATCATAAAAATTACTAACCTGTATAAAGGGTGATATATGTGTATGTAAAGATTGAAATAAGCACTTGTAAATGTAAACAACACATAAATAAATTGTGTAAAATTTATGTAAGTAACTTAGTGACTTACTTGAGTGTAGAAAGTATATGTGATGCACTAGAACACAAATGTACCCAAATTTAATACTTCAAACCCTTTGTAAACTAACTAGAATACCCAATTAAGCACTAATAAGCACTTGAAATAGCAAACCCAATATTTCTTCTTGCTGTTCTCTTTGTGGCCGAACCTATGAGTGAGTGAGTGTTTTGAATTTTCCTAGTGCAAAATGTACACACGCATGTATCCCTTTTATAGCCAACAAAGAGCATGGCTTTTAGTATTAGTTTAATAAGCTAAACAAGCTAGTTTATAAAAAATCAAATGGGTGTGTTGTTGGTTTTGGGTGGTCGGCCAAAAATGCAAACGAGGAGGGGGAGTGGTCTTTTCTTGTCTCTCTTATGTGCTTATTACCTTGTGGTTCAAGTGCTAGTCCAAGAGCTTATTAAGTCAAAGTCAAGTTTAGGAAAATTAAGCATGGTTTGTGAAATTTTATAAACATTTAGCTTATTATTTATACTAAGGGGGAGGGGGTGGGGGAACATATATTAATAAAATAGAAAGAGAGTGTGTAAAAATTTATAAATTGTATTTGGTGTAGGTATTGGGTGTTTAAAATAGGTATTGTGTAGTAAATATATAATTAAAGTAATTATATATAGTTTAAGTGTTTATAATAAAAGAATTATAGAAAGTAAAAGTAAATAATGATTGTATATTTGTAGTATTTTAGGGAGTGTAAGAATGTGTTAAAATATTGGTTGGGAGTATAAGGTACATTATGTGTGCTTGCAAATTGTGAAAAACGTTTATTAAACTAATAATTGTACGTAAGTAAAAAAATGCAAATGTGCTAGCAATTAAAATGTGAACTGTAGTAGTGGCATTGTACTGGAAATATGCAGACTAAAATTTAGTCCAAAGTCATAGTGCACAAGAGGGTGTTTCTTGGTTTACGTGATTTACTAAAAAGTTATACGTAAAATGTACTCATGTAAACTTCAAAATAATTAATTTGAGTTTGGTAAATAATATTGACCTGAAAAATTGCGGGTTGTCATATAGCCCGTTCCACTTCAAATCCTAAATCAAAAAGTTTAGCTAATCATTTTTTCTCATTCTTTATAAAAACCCTAAATCGTTTCCTCCTTGAACCATTCTTGCAACACACACAACTTCATAAGTTCACACACTTATGCAAATACTGTCTCACAACAGTAAAGTATGGTATTTGTTTAAGTGTTACAGAGCTTCTTGATCCTTATCAATCTCATCGGGTCCTTACCGTTCAACATGAGAAACAAAACAACAAAACTATTCCCATCTGATCTCTAAACCGATTTACATACCATACGTAAACAAAGGGTCCGTTTGGTTTATAAGTAGGGTTGGATTAGGATTTGGTTTTGATACAAGATTTGAATTTGGGGTTGATTTATGCGAGAGAAATTATATTTATTTAAATATATTTTATAATATAAAATATCATTTGAATAGTAAATTAGCAAAGTACTTGAGAGAATAAGATATGAGAAAAGAAAAAAAAATGACATAAAATATAATTATGAGATGAAAGAGAAGATACCTGCCTATTTTCCATGATATGAATTCTATGAGGTTTTTAACACAATTTTACTATCAATGTCATTAGTTACATCAACCAAACAATGATTTTTAAAAAAAGATTCAATTTTTTATTTTATTTTATAACCCCCAACTAAATGGGCCCTAAAATAATTTGTTTGGTACACAAATGCTACTATCAAATCATAGTTTCAATAATTAAGGGTCCGTTTGGTTAATGGTTTTAGTATTGGTTTTGACTTTAGCACACGAAATATGATATTTGGTAGAGAAATGTGGCCTCAAAGGTTTGGGATAAATGATAAAATCTTGGCATAAACAAATAAAATAAATAGATGGGTTTACAAAAATTTTGATGCCATCTATTGTCCTTTTCTTTAAATTGTCAGATCTCATTTCATTTTTACTTTACATTTTAATTTAGGATTTATTTTATATCAAAAAAAAATATTATTCTTATTTTATAGATTTTTAAAATTAATAATATAATACTATTTTATTTCTTCTAACTCTTCTACATCAAATCCAAATCAAAATTTAAATCTAAATCCTAAATTTACCTACAAACCAAACAAGCCCTAAAACCCATACCATTAAACTGAGAGGTTTGGAAGGAATCCATTGACATTTTGTGTCTAGATTATTGATAACCACACAATTTATTACTTTCAACTTTTTAATTACAAAGAAAAAAAACAACAAAAAAACTTTATTCTATTTATAAATAATATATCAATCATTTATTTTCTCTCTCCATTTTATCTCCTTATCAGAACCCTAGGTACAATAACGCCCCAACGGCATTAAGGCTGAGTTGGCCAGCGTTAGAGCAATGTTACCATACCAGCACCTCCAGCGTTGGGGTTGCGTTACTCCCCAAGTTATTACAAAAATATATAATGAAACGCACATAGGGACAAATATATTTACACAAAACACCCCTAAATGCAACAGCTATATTGGTTTAAATTATTAAAAAAAAAAAAAAAAAAAAAAAAAAAAAAAAAAAAAAAACCTTACCCCTTATTGTTTTGATGCAATAGTTAGATTTAAAAAAATAAAAAAAATAAAACCGTTGTCTTAAATAGCTATAATTAAAAAAAATTCTTTCAAAACCTTATAAATACCCACCTTCACATATTTTTTTACACACTTCCACAACTCAAAAACTCAAACTCATACACTTCCATTCTCACCAAAAAAAAAAAAAGCAATGTCGGGAAATTGTGACGAGAGTTTTTTGAACCTACTCGGTTTTGAAAATCCGAACGCGAGATCTTCTACAAACCCGAACCCAAACGCATCTTCATCCGGTTTCCCTAACCCACTTGGCTTGGCACCCGAGCAACTTCATCAACAACAACAAATGTATATGATGTGGCAACAAAATTTCTAAAATTTTCAACAAAACCCACCACTATTCAACCAACAAACCCAACCGCAAACCCAATCATCACATTCTCAAGTCGACCCTGAAGCTACTTCTCCCTGAAAGCCCAAAATTCGAGGTAAAGTTATGTCAAAAAAATCCAAAGAACCCGAGCCCTTTGATGAAAGAAATCCCGAGTGACCGGGACGACATTACGTTGGTCACCGACCGAGGAAATACTACTTGCCTCGTGTTGGGTGGCCGTTTTTGAGAATCCAAATGTCGGAGTTTCACAAAAGTGCACCACGTTTTGGTATCAGGTTATGAATGAGTTCAATAAGAAAATTTTTCACCGACACAACAAGGATATGATAACAAGCAAGTGACATAAGGTGAACGGAAATTGCCAAAAGTTCAACGCGGTTTTCAAACTTGCTAAACATTTGGCAAAAAGTGGTCAAAATGAAATGGATAATATGAAACGGGCTAGAAATATGTTTCGTGATGAGCATAAAGGTGTTTCGTTTAGTCAAGAGGAAGCGTCGAAAATTTTGAAATCCCATGCAAAATGGATGCACAAGAACCAGTTGATTTAATCGGAGACGTCCCCGGGGAAAGCCACGAGGAGTTATTAGGTGATGATGCACGACCACGTCCGACCAGCAAACCACGCGCCAAAAAAAAAACAAAAACAAAAGTTCGATGCCACGACGAGCACCGGAAAAAGTTCGTCAAGCCAATTCAGGGAATTTATGTCATCCGAGCCAGTATCAAACGAGAAACGGCCCAAGATGCGTACGAGGTGGCTAAAAAGAAAGACCGTACAATAATGCGTTTGGAAGATTTTAAATTTCTCGGTCTTAGCATGAAGGAGATGGATCCGAACGTTGCGTATTGGATCAAAACAAAAAAGTAGAAAACCCAAGCAAAATATAAGTTGCAAAAGCCCGAGTAGTTTTATTTTATTTCCTTATTATATTTTTAGTCGTAACCTTTTTTTTATGTACTCGTAGTGGTTTTTTCATTTCGTAGTTTTTTTTCGTAATTTTTTATTTGTCGTATTTTTTTGTAACGTTTTTATTTTGTATTGTAATTTTTAATTTTATTAATGAAGTATTAGGTTGTTTAATGAATGAAATTGTTGAGGGTATAATTTGTAAATTGCAAGATTTTAAAATGTGGGTCCTAAAAAAGCGATGTTATTTGATGTTATAATAAGGGGTTATTTTTTTATATTAAATATTTTAATATTAAAATGATGTAACATTGATTTAGCTAATTTTTTTGTGTGTGTTTACATGTTATTACACCTTCCTTCTAATTAGGGGTGTGCACGGTTCAGTTTGGGTCGGTTTTTGGCTAAAACCGAAACCGAACCACAACTTTTGGTTTTTGTAGAACCAAAAACTGAAATTGTTCGGTTTTTGACGGTTCAGTTTTTTCGGTTTATTATCGGTTTTGGTTCGGTTTCTAACCGTTAATATTTGGGTATGGCTAATTTATACCAACAAACTTGTTTGACATAGAAAATTAGTTATTCTTCTTTACTTTTTGTCAATCTAAGCAAAATAATGTTTATTGCATAATTCTACAATTACAAATATATAAATGAGACACACACACATACAAGTGAACATACACGTAATATAATCATTATCGTATGCTTATTGATATATTCACACAAACACCCGACACGACAAAAATGCATATAAATATAAACGGTTATTTATTCATATATTATAAATCCACTCAAAAAATGAATATTAATTTATAAATTTGATTTATTTAGTTATTTATTCATATTATATTAATTAGATTATATAATAAACCGGTTCGGTTCAATTTTTGGACGAAAACCCAAACCAAACCGCATTTTTCGGTTTTTAAAAATAAAAACCGAACCATTGGTTTTTAGCGGTCAGTTTTTTTGATTCAATTTTTTCAATTTTCAGTTCAATTTTTATTTTTTCATTTGTTTTGATCACCCCTACTTATAATAATTCAAATCCAAATTCAAATCCAAATCTTATTCAGAAAACAAGTAGCACCACGGAATAATTGTTTGAAGAAGGCAGGTAGGTATAAAACGCATTCACATACACCCATTCCAACAACAACCACCACCACATTAAACAATTGCCACATCCCCATCTGTTTGCCCCACACGCGCCGTCCTCGAACAAATAAAAAACACAAACAAAAACCCCAACTTTTTTATTAATAAAAAAAAAAAAAAAACCCCAATCATTACTTTCACGTCAACTCTCTCCCTCAATTTCGCCCAAATTACTCAAATCAATTTAGGGTTTTTTCATCAATTTTGTATTATTAAATAAGATAAAATAAAAGAGATGAGTTTTCAGGATCTTGAAGCGGGTCGGGTAAGAAGATCAAACAATGGATATACGAATGGGTTTAAGCAAATGGATCCAACACAAGCAATAGCTTCAGGGATTTTTCAGATTAATACTGGTGTAAATACTTTTCAAAGGCTTGTTAATACTCTTGGTACTCCTAAAGATACACCTGAACTTCGTGATAAATTGTATGTCTTTTTTATCCCTTTTTTGTATTAATTATATAATTGGTAAGGTTGTGATTTGTAGAATTGGGTAATTAGGGGGTGTTTGGGATTGGTGATAAGAAATTAAGAAGCTAAGATAACTAGTTTGTGAAATATTGTTTGGTTAGCGTAATTTAAGTTTTAGCGTAAGCAGTTAAATGTATTTATGAGAAGAATAATGGAGGGGTGCGTATATCTTTGTAAGGTTAGACACGAGATTAAAATGTCATGTTTATCCCAAAATAAGCAGATAGGCATTAGCAGTAGCAGTTTGTAGGTTGTGTAGAGTAATTTATTTGTAAAGCGAGAATTTAAGTTATTGATAGGTGGTTGTTAACTTTCCTTCTTAGTATGGTGGTAAAAAGTAACATTTATTTAAAATAAGTAGATTGGATGATCCAAACATGCCAAATTGCTTGTCTGCGTATGTATAAGAAGATTAGTAGAAAAAGATAAGCAATCTTAAAAGAAGATGATAAGCAGAAGCAGTTTGTAGGTGGTGTTATGTTATAACTGAATGTAAAGCAAGCATTCAGGTTAATGGAAAGATGGTCAGTGAACTTGAAGTATTTTAAGCTTACCAGCTTGCCTCTTAGTATCGGTTTACAAATCTGATTAGTGAACTGAAATGTCTATAATTGTGTATTGGAAGATGTTAGTAACTAAAGCAATGTTTATATCTTTTTAAAGGTTTTTAGGTTAGATTTGCGGGTTGAATGTCACATTTATTTCGAAATAAGCAGATAAGTGTAAGCGAAGTGGATAACAGAACACTTGGAGTTGCTTCTATATCTAATAATAAGAAGATATGCAGAAAAAAATATTATTGAATTGTGAATTGAGCATTTAAGATATTGGAAACGTGGTTAATGAACTCGAAGCTAGCTATTGTCTCAAAGTATCGGTTTAGAAGCCGGGTTAGGAAACAAAAATTTGGAGTTTAGGTGTATTGGAAGCTGTCAGTAACTGAAATCATTGTTGATGTTAAAAGATTAATATTTTGTTAACCCTTTGGCGTATGTCCTCTAGTCCATCCCGCCTCGCCTCTATTTCTGTTACATGATGCCTCAAATATGACGAACTACGTGATTTTCTCTTGATTTCATTTTGGAAACCGTGTTTTTGCTCGAAGTAAAGAAAGTATTAAGTGTTTTATAAAGAAGTGATGGAAGAAGGAATATAGTTGTAAATTTGTAATGTAGACATGTAGTATCTGTGAGAGGGTAAGGTAACTTAGAGCACCCCAAGTGCTGCTTAAACCTTAGAGATGACGAGATTTGAGTGATTGTAGGCGTTGATGTGTATATCATGAACTAGTTAGTAGATGAGTTTATGCTAAAATCTGATACTAGCAAAAAGAATTTTCAAATGTCGCTTGAAAAAACTTTAGGCTCTTGTCACTTCTTATATTCTGATTTTGGATGTGAAATTTATGATAATTGAGCTCTTGTTGTATACGAAGCTAGCTCCGTTCTTGTGCTTGACATGACCCAATTGGGACCTAGTATTATGGAAAGCTTTCACTAGTTTAATTTTAGCAGGCAAGTTTGCTGTTAGTTGTTTCGGTTATGCATTGTTGGGAAATAATTTTTATATCAATCCATGGTTTTTGACATTTTTGCATCATTGCATGTAAGCTGTATTGTTCTTGTGAAACTATGAATTGTATATATGTACCAGGACAATTCTCTTGGCAAAAGGAAACTAACCAAATAACGAAATTAAACAATCTGCAAAATTTAGCACTGGTAATACTTGCATGAAAAGAAAAACACTAATGCAAACAAATACAATCCACAATCCTGACATATGTAAGCTGTATCAATTGGTAAATAAAGCATCAAACCTTGTTAACTTGGAGTGACATAGTTTTTCTCAAATCAAGTACTATGAAATGATCGTGGGCTTTCATGATGTATCAAGTCAGTTTTTATAATTTGTAGTTCATATTCACCATGAAATTTCTAAATATTTTGCTGTTATTAATTGTTAGGCACAAGACAAGATTACATATTGGGCAATTGGTGAAGGACACCTCAGATAAACTCAAGAAAGCTAGTGAAACAGACCATCGTACTGAAGTTAGTGTAAGTGACTGCCACTCAAACACCATATACACATCAGATACAAGAGGTCGTGGTTTATTAGATTCATTTAAAGCTGATGTGCTGCTTTGTGTGGCTCTGTATCACCTTGCTCTAAATTTTAAGTCTTTGTACTCAACTGTTCTTATTTAGTTGCAACATTGCTGATGTTTTATCATTGAAAAGCTTTCTGGTTTAAATGAACATCATAACACTAATCTTTGTTATCTTCATTTGGTGATTTGATTTGTTTTCTTTTTCCTTCTTTGGTGCAGGCCAGCAAAAAAATCACAGATGCTAAACTTGCAAAAGATTTTCAAGCAGTTTTGAAAGAATTTCAGAAGGCTCAGCGCCTTGCAGCAGAAAGAGAGACAGCTTACGTTCCTTTTGTTCCGCAAGCCGTTCTTCCATCAAGGTAAAATAGGAAGTTCTTTTGATGCGAATATGCCCCCATGCTTTTAGGAATTTGGATAAAAGTATAAACTAACCTATATACTTTTGCTATATATAAAAAAATATTATACTCCTATCAGTTATGCAGCAAGTGAAATGGATATAAGGTCAGACAAAGATCCAGAACAGCGCGCTCTTCTTGTGGAATCTAGAAGGTGAGGGTTACTTGCGCTTGACTATTTTTAAAATGCTGACTCCAAAATAAGTTAACCATGTATTTAACCAAATTTGAGAAGTATCTTTTAACCAGCGTATGAACTTTTCTGTGCGCAGACAGGAGGTTTTGCTGCTGGACAATGAGATTGCATTTAATGAGGCTATTATCGAGGAAAGAGAACAAGGAATACAAGAAATTCAGAACCAAATTGGTGAGGTAAACGAGATATTCAAAGATCTTGCTGTTTTGGTTCATGAGCAAGGAGCTATGATTGGTAAGCATGATTTTCTTTTTCTAGTTCATTTTTCCATGTTGTGTTACATGTGCGAGATGCCTGAGCTGTTTTTTTTCCAGATGATATTGGCTCGAATATTGAGAACTCTCATGCTGCAACTGCACAGGCAAGATCTCACCTTGCGCAAGCATCAAAAACTCAAAGAGCCAACTCTTCCATGGTAAACCCCTGAAAGTTCTTGGTTGTTGAATATTTGACTTACGTTGCTTAATATGGAAATTGTATGAGCACAACTGCGTGTCATGTTTGTTTACATTGACTTTTTTGCAATCCTGCTGATATACATAGAGGTAGCAACTTATGCAGGTCCGGTGGGGTAGGCAAATAGGTCAAAGTACGGTTAAATGGGTTGAAACACTTTCTGTCTACAGAAATCAATTCTTATAAACATGCGGTGTGTCAAATATGATGAATGAATATAATATTTTGAATAAAGAAGTTTTTATGCAAAAAAACTACACATCGAGCATTAGATGTTCGACCCGTTTGACAGGTTTCCGTATTAGTTAGCTATATTTAATTTTACAGTTTGATGATATAAGGAATAACCAATATCAATAATTCAATATCTTCATTCATGAATATGTTGAAATTTCCACCTCCAATTAGACACTCTTTTTTGAGTTCCTATGATGTTAATGTCCATGCCTTCTTTTTGTGCAGACTTGCTTGCTTTTGGTGATAGTCGGGATCGTCCTTGCCATAGTGATCATAATCCTTGCAGTTTGACCTCAAACCATCGTGCCTATATATATAACGAAAACTTGTTTACAGGTCAGAAGGACTTGATTTGCTCCCTTCAAGCATCTTGGATTCTACATGGATTGATTCTTCCTCAGTTTCATTGTGTGATTATGTACGTGAAAATTGTATTTGTTTGCAGGGATTCTTTCTGTACTATTAACAAGTTTTATGTGTTTAAGTTTTTTTATGTTGTCATTCATTTAAATACTACACACAGGTTACTTACTATATGTTAAGAAGAGCGGAATAATGTTATATGTAGCCTGGTATGCATGTACCTGTGCTAATACACAGCTGTAGCATTAGGCTGCCGTGGCCCCTGGTGGGGCCTTCGAGTCTGATGAAATCTTTGGGGTTTCTTTAACCTTCCATTATTCTTAAATAACTCCTGTTCGGAAGATACTAATAAGCACTCGGGCAATGGAGATGAGTATCTTAGTTGATCATAACAGTAACTATAGTACATGTACTTTTCTCGGAACCACTTATTTGCTTGGCGTTGCCGTGGAGTGATGGTGGCAAATTCTGAGGATTCGAGTTCATCAGTGGCGTCGTTGCAGTTAGTTGACGTGGCATCAGTCGGGTCAACTTGACAACCCTGGAGGACAAGGTCCTGGAACTCGGAGGTAAAGGGCTCAAACCTGTAATCTACTTTGTGCTGGCCACCACCAGTAGCCCAGGAGGATGCATCCCATACTGTACGATGACATGGGCTTTGATGGGTAGTCACCTCCCATATTCTCGTCGCGTAAAACCTCCCGTATTGGGATTTCGTCAACGTAAAATCTGAAGAAAACTACATAAAATATTTAGAATGTTAAATTTCTGCTTTTAGCTACTTACGGAACAGCCAATTTTCATATAACTACCAGAACCTGCTAAGAATCACTATAAGAAAATAAACGATTTATTTGAGGTACCAATGGAGTCTAAGCTAACTTACATGATCTTGTTATGTGACCAAAAGATGCTGTATCGATGAAATTCCTTACTCGGATCAAACCACAGCCTGTATCGCTCTTCACGGCCACGGGTTGTGCTACCGTTACCGTAGATGTTTGTCTGGAACCTCCATGGCTTCCCTCTTATATTTCCCAAAAATTCTAAGTCTAATTCGTCATGAGTCTTGGGAAACATATCTACATTAGACGTCTGCATCATATAAGTTATAATCATAGTCTATTAAAACTGCTTCGTTTAGTAATTAATAGCTTTTTGATAGTCTCTGTAAGTTTTAAATTCCAGACAGAAAAAAGTGCTCATGATGTGGTAAATCTTTAGAGATGAAATAAGCTACTAGGACTGCTTATTTAAACATTTCGTCTGATTATAATTAGCGACATTATTTTTTAATTGAAGTTTTACAGAATTACTATAGTTTCTTTACATGATTTGGATTTGGAGATGATAAATTACGTACATAAAAGGCCACGACAATGCCGGCAGTGTGCTCTGTAGGCAATTTGATATTTGCGCTAAAAAATCCATAATTGTAATAATCGGTCGATATAATACCAGAACCTGTTTGAAATCATCTAGAAAATGTAAATAAAATCTTACGGTATACAATCTTTTAATCAATTTTCAAACACAAAAATGAAAAAAACTCATTTTCTGATCTATATAAAACGTAGATACCAGATTGACGATTGAGGAGGAGACGAACGCTCATGTCATCTTCAGATCAATCTATGTTAAAGTCGCTGAACAAAGGAGCATACCCTTGATCAAAGGTTATCGTGTTTAGATCAAAAGCTATTACTGTTTTTATAGAATTATTGTTAACGACCCATACGGTAAACATGAGGAGGCCGTAAGACCACAACGAACAAGATTTTCTCCTACCACGATGATAACATCGACATCTTTGATCCATAATGGTAATCTTTGCCTTGAATAAATCTTTTTTTAAACGCATGAATAGAGTATAAAGCTATTAAAGGATTGAAAATTGAGAGAAGAACATAGAATTCAACAATGAAGGAATGGAGAAGAGACCGAGAGAGAGGCTTATTTGATATCCTAAGATTACTCTTGAACCATTAACATTTCAATATTCAATCAATAATACTTAACAAATTTTTAATACCCATAATTAGTGAAATCAAATGACCCTACTAAACACCATTGGTGTAATGTATTAGTACCCGGGACTCAAACTTTTAGCATCATGTTCGTCCATGTGGGACAAGAATCGGTATCCCAAGCTCTTCGATCATAGTTTTTTAATATCAACTTATTCATTCATCTTGAAACTCTCATCATTGGCTTTTGCTGAAGTAAACTTGTTCTGGTGCCGTTAACCCTATGTGGCAGCCATGACCCTAGTCTGGCCCTCTCATTTCTTCATCCTCGTTCATTTACCACCAAAACAGGAGAAACAAATCGACATCATTCCTGGGTCTTGTAGTGGTCCTTTAGTAACATATTTTCCTTTTAGACGGGCCATTAATTGGTAGTATCGCATTGGGTGAGAGTTTGGGCCATTTAAGTAAATCATTCAAGGTGGTCAAGGTTCTCCAACTCTAACTGTGTTTTGATAAAACTTCAATTTCATTGTGATTTGGTTAGCCACATATACGACGGTGTGATCACTTTGATTTCGTCTTGCAAGTTTGGTAGTTGTAAAAATCTTGGATTTCATGCTGGCTTCCAAAAGATGAAGTTTTATGCATCAAGTTACCTTTGTTAAGTTCACGTTCAAGAGAAGCAAGTTTGAGTTCAAAAAGCTATTCTTAGTGGTGTTATAGTTAACACTTAACTTCAATAGGATTACAAGGGTTCTTTATATGTAATTATGGCAAGACATCTTGCTTGTAACTTCATTGATATCTCAGTAAATGTATTACTATGTTATTTGCACCCACAAATTAATTAAAAATAAAAATAATCACCCAACCTAAAATGGTTCACAAAATGAAAGTTCACCATAGAATGCAATCCAACAATTTAAGCTTATACTCAAATCACCTTATAATCGAGCAGGCATTTTTTATGTCGATGCCACGAATTGAAACCATGCTACTCGGAGAATACATATAAACATAATCTTTATAATCTTCATCACCAACAATGTTGATTTCATCCAAAACACCATTTTTTAGGTGGTACACGAACAACCGATCACCTCCCTTGTGTGTTTTCATTAATATATCACCGTCTTTGTTCCAAGTCCCTACAACCTCAATGATGTCGTTAGGAATTGGTGGCTTTTGGTCAAACTGACAATGTATGATCCAGTTTTTCTGTTTCAATACCCACACCTCCGTGCTATGGTCCTCTGTGTAATGATACACATATCCAACTTCACCTTGTATATCAACCAACTTATAGTATAAAAAACCGCTTCTTGTTTCTTTGGGATGCTCAATCAACCTGAATTCCTCCTTCCGTACATCAAAGCATATTACATTTCTTTGGTATTGGTGGTCTTTGTATGGAAGGTCGGTATGAATGCATTGCAAATACAAGCCCGCAACACCGACTAACCAATGCAAACAACCATGAGCATATACACCTTCACCATTAATCTCATAAGGTGGGACTTGAGGTATCTCTCTCCACGAGTCTGTGCCCAAGACATGAACCATGGTGCATGGTATTTCACTATTACACAACTTGTTGTTACCTTGCAGATGTTTTTTGTACACAACACGCACCATCTTGAAAGAGTTAGTGGAATCATCAAAACCAAGCCCACTTGACATTTCTTCTTCCCAGTAGTAATCTAAATGTCTTTCAGCTGGTGGCAACTTAAAACATTAATTTCTTAGAGGATTGATCACAACGAAAGGGGAGATATAGTTGTTGTGGACGTTGTTCACATAATCATGCAATATATAGATCAGCCCATTGCAAGAACCTTCAACTAAGGATGACTCTGGCTCGCACTCAAACTCCATAAATGGGTTCTTTTTCGCTTCCAAGACAACATCTTCTTCAGATTCAACGATTTGGAACCTAACGATGCGTGATAGGTTAAGATAGCCATCGTCCAAAAAGATAGGTATGTGTTTTGCTGCCACTTTGTGAATGATATCAAAGTGAGGATCATCAATGTGGTCACACCATAGTTTTGATACGCATCGAAAACGAGCCAAAGATTTGATGGGCAATCTTGACAAGATGTCAATGATGATATCTGAAGGTAAGCTGGTCATGTCTCTCGGTTTGATTACAACTCATAACCTATACCATCTTTTTAAATGACCCAAGTGGTGATTTTATCCTATTAAAAGGGAAATCATTTTTAAATGACCAATCAATCGTAATTTTGTTTTAAAGATAAAAGATCTCTTTTTTTTTTTTACTTTTCGGAATACATTCAGTCAATATTTTCTACTGGGTACACGTAATCTGGAAAACGATTAATTGCACAACTTTGAACAAAGATTAGAACTTTGATACCTAAAATCGACAAAAAAAATATGTCCGAGTACAAACTGAAACAGGAAAATACACTCACCGATTTATGACACTTGTCCTAATAACCACTGATCACACGTTACAAAGGTTGGCTAAATTTAGTCAGATAACTAATTGTACAAACTCCTTGAATCGGTTCTAACAATCTGATTGCAGAGTAAGAGTCGCATCAGATGACTATTATGATGTCAAGTAACAATGGGTCCAAACCAGGGATTTTAACAAATGTCCAACAGACTTCATTAATAAATCCAATCTACTACACCTTCCTGTCACTCGTTCACTTGCACTAACATGTTTTCACATATATACGATGCACAACCGAAGCATATCTAGATAACTAGTTTCTCATCTTCTAAATGATCCAACACAAATTTTGAGAGACAACCACAAACTGAAGCAACAAAAGTAGACTCCAGGAACTATGATTTTGCATAATTTGCATGTTCTTGTAGAAATTAGCCCTCTTCCCAATCGATACCATCGTCATCTTCTTCATCTCCTGAAGGCTCTGCTGCTTCCACATTCAAATCAACCTTAAAAGTCTCAACTGAAAAAAAACAGAATATTACTGTTATTTATTGACGAGAAAAATTAATTAACAATTTCACAACATCCCAGAATGTGAATGCGATAATCTCTTCTAAACAAAATGTTGATAATATGACCAGTTGATACCGAAAGTCATATGTTGACTGTATTCATATGAGTTGGGAGTATTACTTCCAGCATTTTACTACTGTCATGAAAGTTGCCATGCAAGAATCAAAAGTGGGAAAGACCCAATGACCGGCTTAGCAAAATGACAATAGAAATTGGTTTTGGTCTTCCTAAGTCGTAGCTGAAGAATAAATCCATTATTAAACCATCTGTAGAAACATTTTAGAGCATTTGACAGATGGAGAAAATCTCCACAGTGCTAAGTTCCTATAAATGATCTCACTAAAATCTAACTCCACTTGTCTGATAGCTTTTGGTTTAAAATTTTTAATCAAAGGCTATACAAGAAAAAAGCAGATTGGCCCTATGCCAAGATCATATCAATAACATAGTATACCAACTGCCCGACTAGAAGTGCCAATTTCGACCCATTGGCTTGTAACGAGCAATTTGGGTTTTGTTTATCTCTTAGGGTTTAACCAAAACGATGAGCTAAAGAAGACCTGAGAAATGGGTCCCTTTTATAGTCAGTCACATTCTTTTTTCAATGGATACATCCTAAATCTTTTAGCTTAAAGATTCAGATTATTATTGTAACAATGTTGTTTAGTAACCTTATATAAGGCATTCACCATGTATACTTTTTTCCCTCTTAAATGGACAAAAGGTGATTGCAGGTGAATCAAGCCCTACAAACAGCACCAACCTAAACCCGTTAACGAAACCACCCATAATGATTATCAACTTTTCAGTTAAGTCGAACATGATAAGACAATAACATATCAGCGATCGCTAAGAATTATTAACATCTACCTGGAGCAGGAGTCTCTTCCTCCCATTCAACATCACCTTCTTCATCATCATCACGTTGCCGTTTTCTTGAATTTGATGGGTCAGCATCAGTGGGGAAGTTATCAATTGACGGATCTTCCTTGATGTTTGTGGCTTCCTGTGCTCTTTGCTGCTGAAGTAAAGCCGCATAATACGCTTTAAAATATTCTTCCTGCAAGAGTGGCGCATGGGGTAAGAACATATAATCACATAACACATCTTAATAAGAATGTAGTAACTTAATTCTTGAACTCGCCTGAAGTTTCTTCTTATCATCAACTTCTTGATTAATTGACTTTTTCTCATCTTTTTGATCATCCATAGATGAAGTTCCATCCGTATTTGATTCTTGCATCACAACCCCACGTTGCTCGTTTGTTAGGTTCATACCTTCCTTAATCATCCATGGAGGCAACTGCTTTAATGGCGCACTTTCAGATTTTATCTCTTTTTCCTCCACACCAGAAAAGGCCACTTCGATCTGCAAACAAAGTTTATACCGATTATTCTCATTAGTCATCGAAGTCGAAATAATGGAAGTGTTTGCTATGACTACATAAGACACTGTTTGAAAATCTGCATTATTTTCCACATCCTGTTTTTAACATAGTATAAATTATTTTCACTTGTTTGGATAAATTTCTCGTCTTCTTAACATTTTCGAGAAATGAAGCATTCTTCAAAAAATATTCTATGTAATAGGCAACTAGTATCTTTTTATTATCATGAATATTTCTACGTAATAGGTAACTAGTATGTTTTTATTATCATTAAATACAATTATCATGAATATTTTTCACATCACGGATCATACAATTCATCATGCCCCTGTAACATTGCTATCATAAACATTTTGACCCGCACTAACAACTACCAGTTACCCAGCCCTCCCATTTTGCTACCCATATACTGCCCAACCATCCAGTAGCTTTTGTTTCAATAATTGACTTTGATTTCTAAACATTATAAGCACAACTCGTACAAATCTATATAGTAAAACAGATATAAATGGCACCAAAATTTACCCAACTGACCATGTACCAAACCTGCTCATTTACATGACTTACCTCTACTGTGCCATAATCATCCATTAACTTTTTTGGGTCAATGAATTATCTATATTTCTAAACAGAGTAAAAGCAAACTGTAAAATTGTATATAAAACTACAGATATACAAAGATTATATTATAATTAAAAAGAAGGTACCTTTGTCTCTCCAAGAAACGGCATAGGGGTCCCACTCATTCCAGATCTAGAAGAATCATTTGCATTGGGATCTGAATTCGACGCACGTGCAACAGCACTCGCACGGAGTTCCCAAGCTTGAAGAGTTCCATAATCAGGGGCTTCCAAATCTTTTACTCTGTGAAGAATGTCTGTCAAAGGCTTCAGTTCTACCTGCAATTTAATTATCACCGAAGCTAATAAATAAAGATCGAAGTGAATAAGCATGATTATGAATGAATTGGCCTGTGAATAAGCATAGGGGATGTTTGGATTTTCCTGTTAAAAGTAACCACATGATATCAGCTGTAATTAAAATTAGTGATTGGATGTGCTTTTGCTGTTTAAAGTTAAAATAATCAGATATTCAAGTGTTTAAAAAATTCTGTTTTTTTGTATAAGTAAAATGACATAGAAAATGAAAATGAGCAACTTTATTTTACCCTCACACAACCAGTTTTGTTGCAAGTGGTGTCAAACTGAATATTTGAATCCTAAAAAAATGAATTGTAAGAAGCAGAAGCTGTTTTTTCCAAAACGACTTCATGACTTGCTCAGTTCCATACCAGACACCCCTAAATCGATGTACACTAGCAGCAATCCTCTTAAGTTGATTAAAATGCAAATAAATTTAAGCCAACAATCTCAAGTGACATATGAACGTTCTGTAAGGTTATGAAATAAAGAGTGACTAAGCAGACTGAACTTTCTTCCATAAATCCAACCCATCTACTATAAAGTTTTATTTTTAATTGATAGAAGACATAATCTAACTACAGCAAACGCCGATTGCCAAAACACATGATTTACAACACAAACTGTGGCCTAAGATAGTACTTTCATCATGCAAGTCCCTGAAGCTAATACCTCAACTGTGATGATAGAAACTGGAAAGCATTATCAAGAAGGAACAAGAGGCTTAATTTTGAAAAAAAATAGTGCTATCCACCCCATATACAGAGAGAGTATGGCAAAACAGTAGAAAAGGTGTTTTTGCTCCAAATTTATGGCAACAAGAATAATGGTACCTCCAGCTTTTGAAGCAAATCCCTTAACTTCTCACGGCGCCGTCTTCTTGCATTATCATCACCATCTCCAATATCTTGAGATGCTAACTTGTCACTTTCTGCTACTAACTCTGTGTTGCAACTTTCACAATGAAACCCATCATCCTCAAAAGAAATCAGTCTAATCGCATCTAACGCGTTATATCTGAACAAAAAACCAAACGGGAAATTACTCATCTTCAAATCTTCATAAATCCTTTTGGATAGAAATAGAGCAACAAAGACTAAACCTTTTCCCACACTTGGGGCATACGTATTCCTGGACTGTATTTTTATTGTCTAATTCATCTTTAAGTTTCTTCCTCATGCGGTGCAGTCTATACCTCACAACATCATGTATCTGCAACAGATAGATGGCTTTGACATTACGAAGCCTCATATATTTAATGAACACAATTGTCCAATATGTAGACTCTTCAAAGAATTTTATGATGAATCCTTATCGGGATCAAAACCAAAAAGAAGATGGAACTAATTAATAAATATGAACTGGAGTTGTTAAAATAAGGGAAACCTGTGCATAGTCAAGACAACAATAAGAGTGAGTGTGCAGCTTAATCTTCTCCTCTCCTTCTCTTCCAGGCAGACTATCAGCAGTAGCAGCAACTGCAGCACTATAGGCCTTTGCACCCTTGGCGGTCTATAATAAACATTATAACATATATGAGAGATTATGTAAACATCCATCAACAAATAGAAGAAATTGAGTAAAGGTTCCTATATTGAAGCAATTGTTATGAACATGAGAATAACCTCTTTTCTGTGATCTCTGGTCACTAGCTTTTCTTCTTCAAAAAACCGCAAGGTTCGCCGAAGTTGTTTTAAGTGTAACTTCAAATCTTTAGCTAAATCTTCTTCACGCACCCATTGACGTCTACAATATCCGAAAATTTCACAACGATAACAGCAAGAAAAACAAAGAAAATAAATTAAAGAGTGACTGCATGTTTAACTTTAAGGTAACAGGAATGGTTCAATTCATCTTTCCTGTACGCTTCAGATCATGTATGTGATTAGTGAGATTAATGTTCCTTAATCATGGTACAGGTGCAACCCTACTCAAAAGCCAGTTAAAAACTCGAGAGGACATTAGGGTGTGTTCCGAGATGCCATTTGAAAGTAGCCATGTGAAATTGATTAATCATGATACATGTTTGTTATTAGTTTTTATGTATTTGTTTATAGTTAATGGAAGTTAACCACTTAGGGGCTGTCTGGGTAGCCTTCAAAGAAGAAGAGCTTAGTAGCCTATAAAGCTAAAAAGCTCATTAAAAGTATTTAAGTAAGCTTTAATTCAAAAGGGCTTATGAGATTTTTGGGAAGGAGTAAGTTAATAATCTAAATCCTTTTTTGGGAAATTCTAAACAACATCCAAATGCACCCTTTATCAGATAGGATACAATATACATATAAATCTAAAACAGATTGTAAAAGAGCTAACTATATTTCAGAGAAGGAATTAAATATGGCTATCAAGTTTGATTAAGTACTACCGCAATTTTTATTGGAATGAAGTTTCTGAACTTGTAGAAGTCTAAGTGTCTAACCTCTAGTTTTCAACCTTAATAAACATGTCGTCGTTCATTTTGTCACTACCGTGTACTTGAGAGTTTCACGAGCTTGGTTGCTACGAGTACTATTTAAGTATTAAGAAACTGGTGTAGATCATTTAAATTGGATCAAATCATAGCCGGCTCACAAGTTTGGTTGGATACTTAATCTTGAGAGGTTAAGTGCCTCAATCATATTATGTATAACTTAATAACAAGTCTAATTTCTATTGGTAATTACCAAGTTACTACTAATATCTTATCAGATGATATAAAGAATCTTATTTGTTTTGACAGTAAAAGGAATGCTTTCAAGGATAATATAAAACCATACATCATTCTTCTACTAATAAAGTAATCGCCTATTCATTCAGATAACTGATGTATTTAACAATAACAATTATATCATCTTATTTCAACGCTTGGATGAGGAGATTGATCTTTGAGAGCCTGCTAGTTAATAAAGGCTAAACTTTATCCACTGATGGCCTCGTGGGAGTTCAGTATATCTTGAAAGAGGCATGAATATTAACTGAAAAGCCATCCTACTTCTAATTCTAACTAAAAAAAAATAAAAATCAAGCATGTATAATGCATCTATATCATGAACATATTAAGACACGAAATCTAACTGATAAACAGATGACTAGCTATTTGGATTATCTTTTTCGAAAATTAAGCCATCCTTAATGTTATAAGTTATAATCAAATTGTTCAAAACACTAAAGCAGGGCCAGTGAAAACACATTGTGGAGCTAATACAGTGTATATCAGTTTATGGCTCGCCTTGAAGACCGTTATGTGTAGCCAAGTGTACACTTGAAATTAAATCTTATAAATATTCGTAAGATGCACAATCACCTACAACACATGCTTCGTAGATGTTTATAAACTTGTATTGGGCTCTTTTTGCTATAAAGAACGGCATATTTCTTAATTCTACTTTCAAACTACTGTACGACACCCCAAATTATAAGAAAAGGCTACAACTTTTTCTTATAAACCAGGGATATCCCACCCGAGCCACCTTTAGTGACGTGGCAAGGAAACCACACAAAATGATATTCATTGCCATTTGTGATTGTACTTTATCCAAAGACATTTCATTACTTACCGATATCTTTATCTATTCGCTCCCTAATCGACAACGGATAGAATTCTTTATATGCACGGTTTTTAGCATCAAGATTCTAGGAAGTCTTCATCCTAGTATTGCAAGTCGCAAATAAATAGTTTCTAGTATTTCGGTATACTAAACCAACAAAAATAATCCTCCCAATTCACGCGTTACTCTAAATATTCATATATTCAAAACGCAATTCCGAACACCAACTATCTACACATTCCACACATAAAAATCATTACTTTCACAGAAATTCGAACGAAAAAAAACCTCGTAAGCGCGTCAAGAACAACAACAGCAATGCCACGATTATCACTCCTCCCAGATTTAGGTTGATTATCTCCTTTAGCAGTTATATCATCATAAAAAGCCCTTGCAGTCAATTTCACTAACCTATAATCAAAACCCATAAATAAAAACACATCAATTAATCAATTAAATAAAACCCAATTCGTAAAAACATGATACAAATCAATTTAACAAAAGGGTATTCAAAATTAAAGAATTTTATTACTTGTTAAATGATTCAAGACTCATGGTTTGGTTATTTGATGATTGGGTATGACGGTTAAATCTGGTAGTTTGAAAGAATGAATGAATGAATTTTGGGTATGACGGTTATTAGTTCTCCGATGTAGGCCTTGTCTTTAGTTAGGTCCATTTATCATTTTCCTTTTATATTTGTTCCTTTTTTGAAATGGGTCAATTTGGGTTAAAGTTCATAAACAATAAATTCATCTAGATTTGTGGTGAATCAAGCCATGCTTTGTTTTGTTTTATTCATTTATTTTATTAATTCACTTTTTTTTTTTAATTTAAGCGTTTTTTTTTTTTTTTAATTTTTTTTTTTTTATTTCGTTTTTTTTTTAAAATCCGTTTTTTCATACTTTTATCCTTTTGCCAATACGGTTTTTTTATCCGCGTCGCGAGATCATTTTTTCATATCGATCTGTCCTCATGCTTGCTTAATGCCATTTGTTTGTTTTTTAGATTAAACAACTCAAACAAGTTGATTTTGCTTTAAACACATAGTTATTTAGTGTACTTTTGTTTATTATTTACGTTGTGATTGAATTTGTCTATTTAATGGATACATTGCGAGTATTTCAATAGGTTTTACAACGGATTTGAAAATATCTATGGTTGACGTGATGTTATTAAGTAATGCACAACAAATTCATAAACAAACTGAAGAAGCTCAAACACATGTTACATCAGAGGTGATATCACGTGTGATATCACGTGTGATATCATTTGTGATATCACACATGATTCAACAAAATAGAAGAAGCTGACATACCTGTGATGTCACAAGTGATATCAAATTCTCCTCCAAAAAGTTGAACATCATGAGAATGAGATACACGAAAAATTAGCAGTAAAAGTGTGGTAGTTAGTAGTTATTCAAAAAATCACAAGTGATATTCTGAATATCACAAAGTGATATTCAGAAAATCACAAGCGATATTCAAAATATCACAAAATGATATTCTGAATATCACAGAGTATCACTTGTGATAGTCCGAAACATATGAAAACGGATGAAAACGTAAAAAAAAATGGATGAAAACGGACGAAAACGTATGAAAGCGAACACGTCTGAAAATGAACGAAAACGAAAGAAACCGGATGAAAACGGACGAAACGTACGTCAACGAAATAACGAAACGTATGAATAATGGACGAAAACATAAGAAAACAGACAAAAACGTATGAAAACGGACAAAAACATATGAAAACGGACGAAAATAGATGAAAACGTATGAAAGCGAAAAAAAAGAAACACAAATTAAAAAAACGTTAAAAACTTGAAAAAAAAAACGTTAATAAATAAAAACGTGAATTAGAAAGTAAAAAAGACAAAAAAAAGTGAAAAAAAATAAAAAGACAAAAAAAAAACAAAAAGACAATAAAAAAACATGGACTTAGGTTTATCCATTAAATCTTAGGTTAATCCCCACCATTAGATTAAACTAGATGAATGGTGAGGATTTATCCCTTGGTAAGCACCGAAATAAGAGTAAGCAAAAGAAAATTCCTCCATGAATAGGTTATACTATCATCCGTGGTTTTGTTTAGTATCTTAGTTTGGGCCTAGGGCGTGAGATGCACGGGCTAATCAGACCCGAATAACCCGATACTTTTTGTGTACTTTTGTGTATGTTGGAATGTAAGATAAAAAAATGATAAATGTTGTGAACAAGAATTGAGGGAATGAAAAGTATTCTTCAATTAATCATAATGTATGAGATACAAACGGGTATATATAAGATAAACATTAGGGTAAAACCCTAATAGCTAATTGGGTCATGGGCTTCTTATGGGTTAATATGGGCATCCACATAATATTATTCATAACACTCCCTTTTGGATGTCCATATTATTAATACGCTTTAAGAATGCTACCTCATTAAAAACCTTGTCAGGAAAACCTAGTGGGACAAAACCATGACTAAGGACAAAAAGAGCATTGTCCCTCTGATGACTATATCACTTGATCTCTTTGAGTCGTCGCATTCCAATGTTGTAACTTAGTTTCCTAAATGTTGATGTAGGAAGTGCCTTGGTAAATAGATCCGCCAAATTGTCGCTTGAACGAACTTGTTAATATCACCATTCTTCTGTAAGTCATGAGTGAAGAAGAATTTTAGTAAAATATGTTTTGTCATATCGCCTTTGATATAACCTTCTTTAAGTTGAGCAATACATGTTGCGTTATCTTCATGCAAAACTGTTGGTGCCTACTTTTCTGAAGAATTTCCACATGATCTACGTATGTGTTGTATCACACTTCTTAGCCAAACACATTCTCGACTTGCTTCATTTATCGCTAGAATTTCTGCATGGTTGGATAAAATCGCTGAGATTGTCTGCTTAACTGAACGTCATGAAATTGTGGTCCCTCCACTTGTAAATACATATCCAGTTTGAGATCGACCATTGTGAGGGTCAGACATTTTGGAAGATATGTAATCTTCTAATATAACTTAAATACTTCTAATCAGTATCCTATGAGATATAGACACCCATATTATAATTTTCCATAACACTCCCCCATGGATATCCATTTGAGGATTATGCCTTGTTAAAACCTTACTAGACAAAACCTAGTGGGATAAAAATCTAGTGAAGGAAAAAAATACATAATTCCTTTATACGCTTGGGGATGTTGCCTTATGAAAACACGAAAACCCTATGGGAACAAAACCATGGTCAGGGAAAAAGAGTGCAACACGATCCCCTGATGATCACATCACTTAAATCTCTTAGTTGGTACAATCCAATATAATAAACCAACTTCTTTAATGTTAATACAATAAGTGTCTTGATAGAATATATGTTTGATTCTCATATAAACAATTGTTCTCTACTTAACCTTCACATATCAAGAAGGATTAAACATATGTTATACTTATCATTATACGAGTACATCCTCGTACTTCACAAGTTATATAGTATCAACGAATGAAAAGTAAATGATACATTATATCATTTATGACCAATAGTGAGAACAACCAATGTTTTTATATACATTTAACTATGACACATATAAATCGATATTGTGACCATCATCTTTATAAATAAAGGGGTCTTTCTTCTTCAATTGACCTTATAAACATGAGCGTCGTTTATCTATATATAGCATCTTTCTTTAGCTTTTATTATGCACAATGATTTCATCTTTAAGATGTTTAATTCATAAAACAAGCCAAAACTTTGTATTTCATTTCAAGGTATTCAACCGTCTTGAAAATCTCCTCATGAGTTCCATTCACATTAACCTCATCAAACTATATGTAACTTATACCATATTCAAATACAAATCTCGTTAAAACTAACATGGGTAAATTTTGTTATTTCAATGGCTCATTTTAAACCAATACCATATTGCCTCACTTATATAATGATTTATGCAACTTGATCAAATGTTATTCTTGAAAACTTTCTTATATGCTTTCAGTATGTTAAATCACGAGACATGCTTCATGCATTTTATATCCCTCATGGAATCTCAACTTCAAATGAGCTCTATTCATTTTATTTTAGACGCATATCGATTAGTTATCATATCGCTAGACTTTTAAATATTAAATAGATTATTGGATCCACCACATGAGATCATGTCTCTATATGCAAAGTCTTTGCGAAAATATTTGTGTGCCATAAATTATGCCTTAAATATAATAGTTTCAATATTTTAATTTCTCTCTCTCATAATGACCAATGCATATCCAATAATTTTACACATTCATATGTACGGACTTCAAGTCCCAGTAACCATGTCTCATCACAAGAAACTTCAATCCTTCATTAGTTCTTTGCGTCTTTATATTTTTTTAGCCATTCATTTATACAACTGCAATTCCAGCAGGTATGCTTCCATAATCCTCACCATGATTATAGCGCTATCTTATTTATTTACATAATCATTACAGTGCACATTATCGAATTAATAGTATTATCGACATTGATTCATTGCTTTTCGTTTCCACACTCTACTAGACATTGCATTATATCCTTTATTGAGATCTCATAGATTTTCACGTACCCGAGGTTTTTTAAATTACGTTCATGCCTAGTGTCTCTTTTGGAGACTATGGGGTCTTTATTACCTCGATTCGACCATCTTAATTTTCTTGCTCCATTTTATTTATTCATTCGAGGAATTTTACTTGGAATCGATTAGTCTATCATGCTGAAGCCATGCCATAGACTTACTACCAATCATTGATTTTCATGTTGGGACATACTTTATAATTGGAGCACTAGCAGCATATATATGATCTAGTCACTTCTTTAGGTCACTAAACATGTCTGGCAATTACTAGATCTGGAATATCAATTGTCCCTTAAACTTCAAGTTCATATTCATTAGTGTGAGGATCAACGTTTATATTATCGTAATTCATTCCAAATTTCTCGCTGCTCGTTCTCCCCCTGAATGAATTATTAATTTCAACATCCCAAACTTATGTGCGTTGTGGTGGATTCATAATACAAGATCTGCACATTTACATAAAACTTTATACGGGAAACATATGGTTCGTGACCAAAACCATTCTAATGGGGAGGATTCAGTATAAATTGTTGGCAAGATGCGAATTCATATTTTTAACACGCCCCATAAACTAAGAGTTTTGTTCTCGAAATTATTGGCTTTCTTTGCAATTAACTGAAGACGTTTTATGAACGTTTCAACAAAAGCAATCAGTATGAACATGAGCTACTTCTAACTTCAACACTTATTCCAATAATTGCCCAATACTTGAAATTATTCACCACCATTTCCAAAGATGTATTTTGGATAACCATGCTCGCATTATATAAGCCGAGCCAATAATAACGATAACTTTAAGTTGCGTCTTTAATGATCATTTTGACGATGCATCGATTTTAAAACTCAAAATGATCTACATGATGGATGTATATGCCTACATACATCCCCTTTATATCATCTATAGAACTTTATAAGACAATGTCCTTACTTTAATTTGATGATGATAGATGAACAATTAACTTCCAATGAGAACAATCAAATCTATCTTCGAAGTAACTTATGGTTCTTCTATACATTTCGCATCATCATTGGCCCGGGATGGTCCAACCGGTCATGCCAATTAATAAAAGAATCTTGGCTCATAAACTTGTAGTTTACGACCACATGTGCTTTGATTGCACTTGACTTTTATGTAAAGTCGAATAATACAAGAAATGTTATACAAGTACATCATCATATTTAAACATATATTTTATGACCACATGTGCTTCACTTGCATCTTTTTATATAAAAGTTGAATTGTATAGAGAGTTCACAGTTCTTCGATCAGCTCTTTTATGTATTTCACACATTTAATATAATATTCACATTAGCTAATACATTAATAATAAACAACTTTATAACACTGAAGCAACCAAATTTGCTTAACACATAGCCATTAATCAATTAATCAAAAGTCTCTCAAACAAATATTACACGATATATAAATCACACATATTTTATAGCTCAATGCCATAATTTGAGCCAACTAAAAGAAATTCTTATATTCAATTTGAATCTACTAGATATATTCATAGTGAATATGGCAACGATCCCTGATTCATAATGAGATTTATACAGAGGTTTATAACTAATTTTAGGCAGTATTATATGTGTCAAAGTTTATTCCACGTATACTGGTAAGTCTTTTAATGTAAACTTAGCGTGATCAAAATCTATACTGACAAAATAGTTTAACCAAACTTTAGCATCCGTAGGCACAAGGAATAACTGTATTTAAACTCAAATTACGCACAAATCCAACGTCAAATGATGCTACCGTTTAAAGCTTGTTATATACGGAGTAAAAGCTAACATTAACAAATTCAAATATAGCATTTAAAGCATGTTTTGTAGTACCATGCCCATGTGCTGCCATATACTAACCTATCTAATCCTTCTAATTGTTATGGAGTATATTTTATATTATTGTATCTTTCTCATTAAGCAATATATACCAAACAAATAAACAAAAGTTTTGGAATTTCCAAACATTTCTACCTTAGTTTGCATATAAATTGCACATGACACATGATCATAAAAATATCTTAACGAGACCAAAACTCAATTTTATCAACACCTTAAGGAAAGTCTTTAGCAAACACTATGTTATCTTGTCATCGCAACATCAATTAATTTAGACATATATATATGGGCTTTCTTTTCAGGCTATAGTATGATGATAATTACTTATAGGTCAATTAAATATTGCTAGATAAGTATCCTAGGCACAAGCAAAATAATTCTACCGCATACAATTTCACATATCAGTGACACATTGTTGGATCAGTCCTAGATAGATCTTTTGAGCCTTTAGGAAACGGATAGAATACTTATGTAATCACAAGTAAACTATGGAGAATCTCTAATAAACTTATGCTTACGCGGAATATAAACACAAGAGTTAAAGAAGACAGTTACTACTAAATACTTTGATCCTCTATGGATATATATTAATCACTAAAGAATGTTTTCAAGAACGTACAATGTTCATAGCCGCAAGTTTCTTTTATACTACAAGAAACCCTAATACAGTCCATTACAAAACGTGTAGAAGATATGCATTATCTCTTCCTAATATAACTCATGCATATCCTAACAAACTAATACTAATAATACGGATACTACTATCGGCAGAAACCATAACTATCAGTAGCAAATGCACCTATCAGCAGAAACTACTCTAACAACAGAAACTACTATAACTAACAGCAGGAACCATCAGTAGGAACCACTATACTATTACATTATTTTAATAATTTCTAACAATCCTCCCCTAAACTTGAATTTAACTTGGTTAACTTCAAGTTTCTAGATAGATCTTTAACATCATGAGGATTGAGACTTGAGCATCCGCGAAAATGAAGTAACCAGAGCACAATGTAAAACTGCAACCACCAGAACCAGAAGAATGAAGTCCGGTATCCATCAGAACTCCTATATCAGCCAGCATCGGAACCGCAAAGAATACAGACACGAGTATATTTGATAAGGCTTTACCAAGTAGCTACTTACTCTTTGGCTAGCTAGTCCTTAGGTGGAATCATGACATCACCTTGGTGAACTAATAACCAATCCAACACTTAAAACGTGAATCATGGTGGCTGGAGAACCCTAATGGTTTTGGCAAACCATCACAGCCATCATGGATTTGAATGTCTTTATCTGAAGCCGTTAACTCAGGACTAGCCATGGGAGTCCACTGCCTTTACCACAAGCCATGAACATGTGGGCTAGCCAACTCTTCATCTGTTAAGACATGGTGAGTTGAGCACCATACAATTTATTGGCAAATTGTCAACCTCCAACGGATTTGATATCTCTTTACCAGAGCCGTTTGCTCATGGAGTAGCCAATGTTTTGGTGTGTGAGACCAAGGTACATTGAGAAACCCTCTGATTTTTAGTAAACCAACAACTATCAACGGATTTGATGTATCCCACCAGAGTCGTACTCCCATGGTGAGTTAACTCTTTCTTGTCTAAGACATAGTGAGTTGATTACCATGGATGGTGTGGTAATTAAACAACACCCAAAACCTGACAATGAGATCCTCAAACATACAAGTTAGTCAACAAGCAAAATATACATAAGGCTTTTTTTTCTTTTTTCTTTTTTTTTTAAATAAAGAAAGGAAAGAAAAAATATATAACAACAATGTACCAACATACCATGATCAAGAAGAAGCATCTTTGGCAGCAATGAGTTTATCCTTAATGAGCTTAACCAACTGTTCTGCATTGACCATATCATTCCCCACAAGATTAGAAGGAATGATCAACTGATGATTCAGCATTTGCTCCATAACCTTCACATAAAGGGGGTATTGCAGATCTGAAAACATATAGACATAGATCCCAGATACAGTTTGCAATACATGGACATGAGATAGAGGAAAGTACTCCCAATGCCAAACTTTCCAGGCATCCTGTCCTTCCCACCCCCTGAACCCTTTACCATCCTGATAAATAGAGTCAAATAGCACATGAAGATCTCCCAGCAAGAAAAGACCAACACCAGTTGCAGTATGAGTTTCAAAATACTTAGAAACAAATCCATATAGCTTAATGAGATCTTGTTTATCCACTAGATGTAAAATGTCATTAAGAAAAGTAAAGTGCTTAAAAGACCCATCTCTTCTATAAATAGTATTTACCTCACCCATACCACCCATACCAGTAGAAGTTAGTTCCCATCTGTCAAGAACTGACCACAGAACTGGCTCCTCATTAGAATCATCAGCTTCAACTACCTTAATGAATGTACTCTCCTCAGCCTGTAGATCAAGTAACTTAGGAACCCTTTTCTTTGCTAAGCTCTTCTGTCTTTTTCTTGGAGTAGAAGAAGGAGAAGAAGAACTAGACTTAGCCATCTCAGGAAGAGGAACTACTGGTGTAGTATCAGGAGCATCAGCATCTTTCTTATCAGTGAAAACAACCTGTGGAGTTGGTGTAGTAGCAGGAAGTGGAACATCATCAGCAGAAATGCTCTTAGCTGCATCAGTAGAAATGGGTTGAGCACCATCAGTAGAAACACTCTGAGGAACATCAGTAGGATTTCCCTAAGTATCATATGTGGGAATACTCTGAGTAACTTTAGTGGGAATAGGTGTCTCTGTTGATGTGTCCATTGGGGTGAAGTCCTTAGGAGTGGTGTCATGGAAACTGGAGATCTCCTTATCAAGAACATATGGCTCCTTAATAATTCCTTCAGTAGAAATAGGAATGCCTTCAGGAGAGACTGGAATGTCAGTTGAGAAATTAGTTGAATCAGAAGACTTCAATCTTTTAGACTCAGGTGCTTCTAAAGTGGGTTGATGCCTTTTCAAAGGTGTGTAAGGATGTATTCCAGATCTTTCCAATGCATTCAGAAGTCTCTCATATTCTACCTTTAATGTATCATCTGAGAACTTCTTTACATATGCCATGGTCCACCCAGTGTTATATATAGCATAACTTTGGCATTTTAAAAAATCCCTCATGAACTGTCTTTGTTGAGCCTGGGTAAAAGGTTTATCTCTTTTAGCTTTGGCCCTCCTTTCTGCATCTGCTCTCTTCCTTTGATTTGCCAGTGCAACCATCCTTGCAGCAAAGTCATCTATATTAAATGCATACCCTAAGATAGACTAAGCAAGAGATGTATTGGTTGTCACTTCCCCCAAAATATTTTGCCAATGTGCTTATGTGAAGTGTAGAGATGCATCATCAAGTTCTTTTTTTCTTTGAGGAGTTAGTGTGGAAGAAACTGTTTGATTTTGTCTTTCAATGTCAGCATCAAATTCAGCTTGAACCTTCTCTGCAACTTCCTTGTCTCTTCTCTCAATTTCAAGAATTTTGAGAAGCCTGACCTGTTCAGCTTTTACTTCAGCAGAATCCAAATCCTCTTCTACCATATGAGCTTTCCCCTTATCCAAATTTGTGGTAGAGACAGGTATGGTTTCAGCAGGATCAGCCATGGGATCAGAGGGAATATCAGCATGAATCTCATTAGCAGGGGAATCAGAAGAAACCTATACACTACCAGCAGGAACATCATCCTTAGCAGCAAGAATAGATGTACTATCAGGAGGAACCATAGAGCTACCAACAACAATATGAGATTGAAATTCTTCAAATGCTGGTACTTCAGAATGCAGGTTGGTCCTTCTCCTTGTGAAAACTTTGATCTTTAGAGTGAGAACAGGCTCATCAGCAGGCACAGACACTTTGACTTCCTCAGGCTCAGAAACATTAACTTCCTCTGTTGTAGCATCAGCCAAGGAAGCAGAAGCCAACACATGAAGAGCATCAAGATCAATATCCTCCTTTTCTTCACCCTGCTCATCCTCTGAATTAGAGACCACTACATTGCTCCTCCTCTTTTTCAATCTATCCTCCAAATCAGTCACCCTTCCAAGAAGTTGAATAAAAGCTCCACCAAGAGTCTTCTTAGTCTCCTTTAGCTCAGCCTCCAAATCATCAACCTTCTGAACATACCTGTCAAGTAACCTAGACATCTTTGTTAATACATCAGAATCCTCAGCTCCACCAGCAGGTTGTCCTTAGGTGTGAGGAGCTTCATTGGATCTGGGAGGAGAAACATAAAAATCTCCACCAATATTGGTGTCATCATCAAATGACTGTCTAGGGGGACTCAAAGGTGGCTCACGTGGTTGGTCAACATTCACCTCTGGTTCAATAGGTATTTGAACCTGTGTTCCGAATAGCTGTGTTTCCACAGGAGCATCAAACCTGAGATGGGGCAATCAGGTCTAGAGACGGGTAGCCGGGTCATCGGGTGAGCAACTCCACGCAGCTGCATCGAGCACCGAGGTCCAATATATCGCCTCTTTATCTCGGAGCAGCAGGCACCCAAGAAAGATCGTGATGGGTGGCACATTGCCACTTAAAGGCATTAGTTGCATCTGAGCACTCCGCTACTGCTAAGGGCACCATAGTAGGCAACAAAGGTATGTGTTCCCCCAACAAAGTTTGTTCTCATGGTGGCTAAGAGTTTAGCAGTTAACTTTCCTATAGGTCTAGGTGTGTGGTCTGAGGTCTCAATGCCTAAAATTATCTGTAGGAATCTGGGATACATTAAAATTTTATGCTTGGTATCCTTAATATTTTTAAGCATCTCCTCAAATATGTATCTAGAGAAGTTATATACTCTACCTTGAGACAAACAAATTATAGCACATGCAATAGAGCTGGAGAACTGATCCCAACCCCCCGTCTTTGGACTAATACATTGGAGAAGGATGTGAACTAAAAATCTCCACTTAGGGCAAAACTTATTCTTATACCATATAAACTTCCCATCAGTGGGATACCCTAGACTGGCCAAACCAGTGATAATTTCCTGCCTATCATTTTCAAAATGTTCTCCTACATCATCCAGTTGCAATTGATTCCTTACAAGAGACTCAGTCACCACATATTCCCTTCCATCTATTGTGGCCACAATCTCCTTAAATGACCCCCGAGGAGATTCGTAAGTCAGGCCTGAATTTTCTGACTAAAGAGTCATAAACAATGGAAGGGCAGTGAGTTAGGGCATACCTGATCTTGGAGCGCTAAAGGAAATCAACCATAGGATCAAAGATATAACTTCCTTTAGCTTTTCCCAAAAATGCGACTTTATTATGGTCTCCTTTAAAACTGAGTGCCGCCATTGCAATGATTCTGGAAGTGGAATGAGAAATTGAGATTTGAAATGGGTTTTGGTTGAGAATGAGAGGGAATTGGTTAAATTAGGTCGTGGGATTACTATGTTGGGATATTTAAAGAAGTTACCCAAAATAGCCATTTAGTTGGCAAATATCTCTGAAAGTATCTTTGACCAATTTTGACTTTAATAATATCCCGAAATAAATACCCAATTCCTCACTACCAGCAGCATCCATAAGTCAATCCGCAGGAACCATATGGTCAAACAGTAGAAACCAAGCTTTGTTTGACCGCAGTTACTATACTAATGCTACCAGCAGGAACCATAACCCAACAGCAGGAACATAATGCTACCAGAAGGAATGAAAGTCTAGTCAACTCCTTTATTACGTACGTACCAATACCTCTGAAAGTCAAAGCCTTTATTTACTCTTTCACCAACCGAACCATTACTAGCATTAAATCTCTAGTAGTTAGATTACATATTGACATTGTCTATAAAAGGAACCTCCATTCATAAATCACATACACCACACACCCTTCAATCGATCATCTAAAATTCTCTACCAAAAACATCAGAATGAGCAACTCTCACATCGAAATTTCATCTGAGTCCTCTAAAAGCCCATCTTCTAATGATGGATGGGAAAACTACTTTCCTCCCAAGAACACTACAGCTACTTATATGAACAGAAACCCTGCTCCACCACCAGCACCAGTTGGTAACTAATCTGAAGATCTGCCTACTCCACCCTCTTATGTGGACGACTCCAGTTCACTAAGCTCCATGCCTAGCTTAGTATCTGCTTATGAAGATACTGATGATGATACAGGTGGGTCCTCCAGAGCTTTAATTGTTGCTCCCCTTGCACAAGTGCCAGCTCCTCCTGTACAAGTGCCAGGTCCCTCCAACCAAGCCCCATAGAAAAGACAACAGGTGGTTGGTCTTCCCTGTCCAAGAGTGTGGGAGGTGGATGGGAGGAGGGGCAAATAGAGTATGCCGGATTTTGGAAAGGGGAAGGGACCCATGGAGTAGGTGGTGTTTGTAGTTTTCTTTTTGTTGATGTCTTTGATGTAATGAAAGCTTGTGATGTAATACTGCATCTTCGGATGCAGTTCTTTTAATGAATAAACTTTCATGTTTTTCTTTTAATTCCTTTGCAACTGATTGAGAGTGTTTGACTTAGATTCTGCAAAATTGTTAGTAGAACACAAAATATACAAAGAATATACACAATTATACAAACTATACAATATTAATCCTCCCCTTAATCAGTAAGCCTCCCCTTAGGCATAATCCTCCCCTCAAACATAACAATCAGGGGTTGATCATGCCAATATGGACAACCAAAAATTGAAATCTAGGGCCATCAAAAGCTTTTGTTAACAAATCAGCCACATTATCATCAGTATGTATTTTAAGCACTTGAATAAGATGTTTTTCATTTGCATCACTTATAAAGTGGTGCCTAATTTCTACGTGCTTGGTTCTTTGATGAAAAACTGGGTTTTTAACAATGCAAATGGTACTTTGGTTATCAATGAAGATTTTTGTGTTCATAAAATTGAACCCATAGTCTAATAACTGATTCTCAGATCCATAGTACTGCCACAACATCTAAAGAAGAAATATACTCGCTTCAGTGGAGGATGTGGCCACAATGGTCTTCTTGCATTGCCGAGATCAACTCCTCCCAAAACCGACAACCCCAGAGTAGATTTTCTATCAAAGTTGGCACCGCGATAGTCACTATTACTGTAAGCTTCCAACAAAAATGGAGAATCTCTAGGATAACAAAGACCCAATTAGGTTGGCCTTTGAGATACTTGAAGATTTTCTTGACTGCATTCAAGTGGGAATTTAAAGGTGTAACCTGATGCCTTGAACAAGCACTGACTACAAACATAATATCAGGCCTTGAAGCTGTCAAATACATGAGAGAACCTATCATTGATCTGTATAGATGGACATTGACAACATCATCTGGTTCATTATTTGACTTAGGCTTTAGAGCTTCATAGGAGAAGGTTGCCTCACACTTTCCAAATCAAACTTCCTGAGGATGTCTTGCACATACTTTCTTGACTGATGAAAATACAATCTGACTGTTGCTTGACTTAAATGCCCAAGAATAATGTTAGCTCACCCATTGCACTCATCTCAAATTCACTCTTCATCAATTCTTCAAATTCCCTACACCAAGCCTCCTTATTGGAACCAAAGATAATGTCATCCACATAGACTTGAACTAGGATAATATCCCTGGAGTTTTTCTTGATGAAAAGTGTTTTATCAATAGCACCTCTTCTGTAGCCATGTTTCAGCAGGAATGAAGACAACCTAGCATACCATGCTCTTGGTGCTTGATGAAGCCCATAGAGTGCTTTAACCACCTTGTACACCAAATCAGGATTGTGTGGGTTCACAAAGCCTTTGGGTTGAGTCACATAAACTTCTTCTTCAATTTCTCCATAAAGAAAGGCACTCTTGACATCCATCTGATAAACCATGAAACCCATATAAGAGGCAAAGGCTAAGAAAAGTCTAATGGCTTCAACTCTTGCTACTGGAGCAAAGACTTCATCATAATCAATACCCTCTTCTTGCCTGTGACCTTGAGCTACCAATCTTGCCTTATTACGTACCACAATCCCCCTTGCGTCTCTTTTGCACTTTAGGATCTACTTTGTCCCAATTGCGTATTTCCCATCAGGCAATGGAACGATTTTCCAGACATTTTGATTTAAGAACTGTTGCATTAACCCAATCGGAATCTGCAAGTGCCTGTGCTACACTTGTAGGTTCAACTTGTGACAAGAAACAAGCAAACAGACAGTGATGATAGTCGATGTGATTGTTCTTTTGTTGATCCTTAATATAATTGAGAAATGCAGTTTCACCAAATTTTGTCTTCTCCGCCTTACTTCGTGTTTGAACAGATGAAGTAGGATCACCAATGATCAGAGATTGTGGATGAACAGTGTTAATCCTTTTAGTAGCAATAGGAATAACATCTACTGAGGTTGGGAGGTTATTAAGAGTAGGGCCAAAATCATCATCATATGAAGAGGAATCAAATATGCCTGTGTTTGACTAATGATGAATTCCTTCCAACTCATAACTTAAAGATTGGGAATTAGCAAGATCAGATGGACTTGAAAAGCGAGTGAGAGGTTCATTGAAATGCAGAGAGTCAGCAGATGGAGTAGTTGAGGGAATAGTAGGAACAACATTACTACCAGGAGAAACCAGAGCACTACTAGCAGGATTGACATCAAAGATGAATGAATACTACCAGAACGGTAACACTACAAACAGTAAACGTAAAACACTACTAGCAAAGATCAAGGTTCTTATGGATTCAATAGCTTCTTGCCTCAAGAGTTCCTCTGTGTCTTTGGAGAATTCAAAACCAAACGTTTCAGCATCATCCTTAGTTGCATGCTCTTGTCGCTTAAGCTTAACAAGTTCTTCTGCATAACCTAATCACTTTGAGTCACACCAGAAGAATCCTTATGCTCAGTACTTGAAAAGTGGTTAGTAGGAAAAGAGGGAACAACAATAAGTTGTTCATCACAGTCTGAGTCTAAATCATCATCTGAGGAATCTGCAATGTTAGTTTGTGAGACTTGTGGACCTGCAAATTGATTAGATTTGAATCGAGTATAACCTAAATGATCAGTTAAATAGTCAAGATCAAAGTACCATTCATGACCAGCCCCCTAAACATTAGGTTTGTCCTCCAGAAATCTCAGATTGAGTGTTTCCTCTATCCTCTTGGCAGAGATATTATACACCCTATAAGCCTTACTATGAGCTGAATAACCAACAATATACCCCTCATCAGCTTTCCCTTCAAATTTACCCAAATGATCACTGGTGTTCAAGATAGTCACATGGCAACCAAAAGGTTTAAAGTAAGTGATGGTAGGAACCTCCAGACAGAAGTTCATAAGGAGTCTTATTGTGAGGACTAGTTATCAAAACCCTGTTCAAAACATAGCAAGCAGTGCTGACTGCTTCAGTCCAAAACATGGTAGGCAACTTAGAGTCAGCAAGCATAGATCTTGTTGCTTCTATAAGGGTTCTATTCTCTAAGAACCCCATTTTTGTGGAGTCCCCGCATTGCTGTAGTCCCTTTTATCCTTAGACCCACAGAGTTCTATTAATTTAGCATTTTTGAACTCTGTCCCATTGTCACACCTTATAGCTTTAACCTTTTTATTTAGCTTGTTTTCAAAAAGGGCAATAAAGTTTTTAAGAACCTGAAAAGTTTCATCCTTAGTTCCCAAAAAGAATACCCAACAAAACCTGCTATAGTCATCAGTAACCACCAGACAAAAGTACTTGTGATCAATGCTTCTGACGAATCATGTACAGGGTTGATGCTAGTAAACCTTGAAATGAAAGGAGTATACTTATGCACTCCGCTTCGAATTTGATGCTATTAATAATGAAGCAGAGTACGAAGCCTTGCTAGCGTGCTCCGACCGCTAAAGACATGGAGGTAGAAGATTTGGCTATTTTGTTGACTCACAACCGGTGGCCAACTGCATCAAGGGCTCTACGAAGCAAGGCGACTGTGATTAAGCAAGCACCTAGATAAAGCCAAAGAGATGCTCGAAGGTTTTACCTCCTACGACATAGAGCATGTTCGAAGAAAACAGAACAAAAAGGTAGATGCACTTAGCAAACTGGCATCAATGGCATTCGCTCATTTAACTAAGGAGGTTCTGGTCGAAGTGTTGGCAGAAAGGTCCATTGTCCAAAGGAGGTGTCGACGTGATATCGAGGAAGAGTCAAATTGGATGACTCGAGAGTACTTAATAAGTGGCATATCCGAGGATCGTAAGCTAGCATGAAAGGTTCGCATCAAAGCACCACGCAGGATCATGGGGAACTACCTATACCGAAGGTCTTTCTTGTCTCCATGGCTCCGTTGTGTAGGACCTAGGCAAGCCTCCAACATAATTCAAGAAGTGCACGAAGGGTCTTGCGGGCTACATGCAGGACCTCGCTCCATTGTTTCTAAGATCATGAGGATAGGGTACTATTGGCCTTCGATGCACAGGGACGCAGTGGAAATTATATAGAAGTGTGAAGCCTGTCAAATCCATTTAAGGGTGCCAAGGCTACCAAAACAAGACATGACCTCCATGACATCCGCATGGCATTTCAGCCAATGGGGGATAGATATCGTGGGTCCTCTATCGATTGCTCCAAGAGGGGTAAAGTTTTTGGTCGTAGCCATCGATTACTTCACAAAATGGGTTGAAGCCAAGCCCTTAGCATCAATCAAAGGGAGGCATATGGGAAATTTTGTGTGGGAACATATCATTTTCCAGTTCGGAGTACCCCATATCATCATCTCAGATAATGGGAAGCAGTTTCGAGAGGAGTGTTTCCGTGTTTTGCGAGGCTGAACATAAAGCAATCCTTCACCTCCGTTTACCATCCTCAAGGTAACGGGCTGGTGGAAGTTACTAATAGGGACATCATCCAAGGCATAGAACGAAGGCTCGATTATAGCCACCATGGTTGGGTGGATGAGCTACCCAAAGTACTTTGGGCCCACAGAACGCACACAAAGTCAAGTCATGGGGAGACACCTTTTAGCTTGACATATGGCGCAGCCGTCATCCCTTCTAAGTGTGTCGAAAACATCGAGTCATGAACTTCGAAGCAACAGACAACGAAGAAAGACTCCGCAACAATCTGGACCTACTCGAAAAAGAAGGTTGATAGCCTCGATCAGGGAGGCTATCCACAAACAAAAGATTGAAAAGTACTACAACAGCAGGGTGCGACCTTCATTTCTGCCGAGAATACGTCCGACTCAACAAAGCAAGTAAAGCCGAGTATCAAGGTAAACTAGGCCTACATGGGAAGGGCCCTACGTAGTAAGCATATGGCAACGGAGCCTACAAGCTGGAAACCCTTGATGGAGATGCTATTGATAGCACTTGGAATGGCACTACCCTTCGTAAGTTTTACATATGAAACTTACAATGTCTAAGACGTTTTTAATTTTCTTTCAATCAATGTATTTGCATTCTTCTCACTTGGAGAAAGAAGCATTAATGGTATGCGTCTAGTATTCATTTCTTAAAATGATGTAATCCTCCCTACCCACTTAATGATATAACACATTTCCCTCAAATCTCTTGTTTCGTTCAATACAACAAAGATTTGTCCACCAAGTCATTTTTATAAGTTTCAATGTCAAAGGGATGTACAAAGACTAACAATACGTCTTGCTCATATGCTTAACATCCATCTCAACTTGACATTAACTTTCCTACATGGTCTTAAGGTATTCCAAGCCTTTCGCTACCCAAAGGATTAAGATGGAGTGGGTCGCGAACCCTCTCACAGAATTAAATTATACGATTGCTAAATTCTTGGTGAAGTAATTACACACAATGAGGCTATGCATCTACCATATGCCTTAGGTTGTTTTACGCGGCAAATGAAACGTAAAGAGAAGAATCAAAGTTAGCAAAATATAGGCCCTAGTGGCCATCATGTAGATATTCATTTATGACTAGTATAACTAGTCCAACAAGCCGTAGCCTTAACGATCAACAAACATATATTGTCTTAGGCCGAGGCCTTCACCACATACATAAAAGTAAATTGTTTCATCAGGCATATTGCCTGGAAAGAGACATAAAGACATATTGTTTAACACATGTTACATACCACCCTGGAAGATCAAATTACTACCACATGGTAGCCTTCATCATATCTTGGAATGTGTTGGATCAACAAAACCTGGGGATGGGACCTTGGGAGATGGTGTCTTCTTAGAAGGAGAAGCAGGTTGAACCCTCCAGCCGCTTTTGCTGGCTTGCCAACAGGTCCTCAATGGAGGCCGTTGGGTCCTTTGTCGCCTCAGCAAGGAATGGGAACTTCGCAGTGGATAAGGCATTGCCTGCATCATCGTATTCTTGCCCATGGTTTGCACTATAGTATGGAACACTTGCAAGTTTCACCGGTTCACCTGTCTTGGCCTCCTCCTCCAAAGTCGTACATTTGCCATGGAAAATGGCTGCATTCACCAACTTCCCAATCATAATGCCCACATCATCACTATGGTACAACTCCATAGCAATGTATGGGATGACTTTGATCACCAGATCAACCCTGTCTTTCTTGAGCATTTTCAGACGAAGATCCAACCCATCCACCTTCTCCCTAAGCTTGATCTCTTGGTCAATCAGCTTTGCCCTATCTTCTTCAAGGCCTCTACACTTGGTAGTCAGAACGGAATTTTGCTCTTTATAGCCTATGACCTTCGCGCCTTCGAGAGATAGCCTGCTGTACTCAGCTTGGCTTTCGGCTAACTGACCCTTGAGCTTCTCCACATCTGCTCGGAGATCTTGGACCAGGGGATTTTTGTTGAAGTCTTCCATAGCATCTTCACACTTTGCCTGCAGGTCTGCGTACTACTTGTCCCTAGCTTTCTCCCTGGCAAGCATGACGTCCATCTCTTCCCAAGCCTTGGTGACTGCACGAAGAAGCTCCCTCATCCTAGTGTTGAGCTGATTATCCAATATGCATTGTCTTACATAGCTCTTATCATGAAGGTTGCAAAGCCTTTCCAAGGACATGTTATCCATAACCCCTTTCCAGCTAGATGGTGTCACACGCTCAATGAGCAAGTGACAAGCTAGGGGGGACGGAAGCTCCTTCGTATCAGGGAGTCCTGCAGCAGAAATAAACTTGTTAGTATATCACTATGTGCAGATAATTTTTTGCAATAGGGAAGAAGACTTACCATGAATGTCATCAGTGTTGGGCCCTTCGATGGCTGGAAACACCACAACCTTACCCTGAGCACTCTTCTGCCGGGTAGTTCGAGAGGCAGTAGTGGGCAAGATAAGCTTCCTCTTCGATGCGGACTTAGCACCTTCGAGCTCGTACCTTTCCTCGCCGACCCGGTCCCCTATGCCGGAGGGTCCTACGATAGCTGTTCCTCTCGGCAGGGTCATTGAGTCGCCACATTCTCAACTAACTGGTCTTTAACATCCACAGGCTCCTTTTCTTTTGCAGGAGGAGCAGATGACACAGGCTCAATCGGTTGGGCATCAACATCATAATTGTTAACTGAAACTGAAGGAGAACCCACACCATAGCTAACTTCTTAGGGATCCTTTGGAAGAAAGCTGACTTCCTTAGCACCACCAGCAACAACGAAATTTCGGAATGACATTTCTGCAAAAAAGAAGGAAACAGATAAATATCAGAAAGATAAGTTCCTATATCTTATGTTAATTGAAAATTTACATACTTTCTCCACAACAAACAATCTCAGGATGTAACGGAGACCCCTCCCAACTTTCAAAGAAGACCCATAAACAATATTGGCTCGAAAGGTCGGCAATCACCGGATGTCGAGCTAGGCCGATACAGGGATTCCTCCTCACAGTATAGGGCAAGGGATCATTAAACCTCTTCTCATCAAACTGAAACTCTGGGTTTAGCAATGCAGGGTATTGTGGAGGTACAATGGTATCTTGAATGTAAAAGAACTTTCCTTTCCAATTTTTGATATTTGTAAAAGGCCTATCAATAAGAATGGGCACATCCCGTTCACCCCTTTTGGCCAATGTCAGCCAGTCTCCTCCAGGGTACAAATTCAAAAACCCTCTAAGCACAGTCAATGACGGTTCATACCCATACGCTTTACACATGACAATGTATGTTGTGAGCTTGGCTAGGCCAAAGGGGTTAAACCTAGATATGTGTACTTCGTAGTTCTAAAATCAAGGGATGCAATTGTATCCTTAGGTTAGAGGTGGTGAATGCATGTGTATACAAGCCTACATAGTTCTTTGGGGCATCATAAATACCTTGGCTTTTGCTGGGTAACATGACCTTATATTGTTTGGGAATAGGATAATCAGCAAGGAAGGCTTTAAGCTCTTCCCTGGTCAAAGTACAACCTCGTTTCCTGATTACGAACTTCTTATTGGCAGACAACAAACTTTTAATCAACAAAAAAGTACTGAAAACGTAGTGATACGAAGGAATACTTTACCTTTTTTGTTCGAAAGCTTGCTCGGATTACAGTTTAGTGGGTGTAAATTTTGGGCGAGGGATAAAAAATGAGTTAGGGTTTTACTATTTTGATTTTATATACCCTCTCGAACCTAAAATCCTAGCCCTACACGTGTCCTGAGATATCACCTAACTTCCGGATTTCAAATCCCATTTAAACTTTGAAGGGACGTTTGAATTTACCGAGATAGGAGTGGTTAGGATAAGTACTCAGCATTAATTACGGGGTCAACATATATTTGACTTTTCATCTTCGTTCAATTTTGTGACGGGGGAGAGGTTTCATATATATTTTTGAGTCGTAAGCAATATTTCTAGTTCGTACATATCACTTTCGACTGGGGGGCTTGATGACGTACCCTCCGATCAGGTCGAAGGACTCCCATTCGACCTCAGTTGAATTTGCATTACGAAGGCCCAAGTCTTTCTTCATAAGTCATTGGTGGCGTAAAATCATTCATCGTTGATATGGTTACCAGTTGGGAATTCGCCAGCCGAAGGCCTGTGCCCTTCGGAGTCTTCTCTTGAAGACACTAAGACAAAGGAGAACATTGACTTGGTCTTCCCCCACGTTCCCACTATCTCCTTTGTAGGATATTGGTTTTCACATACACATCAAACCATAGCACAAAGTAGGCGTATAAGTGGAATTCTAGAGAGAGAAGTTAGAGGTTTAGGGAACTTTAGTGAGAGAAAGAAAATTCTTATTATGAGCTCCAACTCTCCACCTTGGGAGGTAGAGAGTATTTATAGTCTTACATAAACGCCACACAACGGGCTGTGGATCAGGCATACAGTGGGTAAAGACCCGTCCGTCCTCCACGGTGTTACTTAACAAAATACTACTTAGCTAAATATAACTATGACTACGAGCATTCTAACGATTACATATACTTGAGGTGACCGACTCTTTAATGCCGGGAATTTCTAATTCCTAACAATCTCCCCCTAAAGGAGGTCACCTCAACCATATACTAAAATGACATTGAATACAATCAGATATTACATTAACAATTGATCTTTCATTCTTGATGTAGTACTTTGCTCCGAAGCTCGTAGTCATTGATTCAACTCTTTGCATGTTTGGTTAATCCAAGTGGAGGTCTTTTCGTGATCCGTGATAATAATGTTGGGCGACTTTTGAGATCATCGGCAAATAGAAAATCTCTGATACATCCATTGTGGTGTTGGTATTATGTGATGATGTGCCTTTCGGACCGACATGCTCACATTCTGGATCATGATATCTTCTCATGAGTGGCGGGCTTTAGTTGATTCATGATATTGGCGGCAGCGTGAAGCATGGAGTTAGAATATCAAGTCATTGATGCACCAATCATGATATCTTTTGATATGAATGTGTTGTGTGAGCATGCGGCTATGGATTGACCGCTCCATTCGATCAGTCAAACGTGGGTGTGTACCGCATACAACATTAGCAATAAATCGCCGCGAAAGTGTCTTTGATCACTTTCGTTGAATTGAGGTACACGCCCTGCGGTTCCCGTGATCAGTACAAGTCGCCTGTGATCGGGAATAATTAAGAAGAATTTCCTGACATGGTTTCGCGGTGCTCTAAATGTTCTCAAACCGAACGTCTCAAAGAGAAACACAATTGAGTGAACCAGCGAAATTAAGTCCACTGATTGATGAAAAGAGATTTGAAAAACAATCGTGTATTGCTCAATAGAAATTGTTTTTGCAATATAACGAAGGTTTTAATGAAAATTGATAAGTGTGTAAATACTCATCATTTTTAGTCAAATCTGAACTGCAAAACGTTTAAAATGCTCAGAAATGCATCAAAATACTGAAAATATTCCAAAATTGCATTTTATATGTTTTAGATGCAAAATGTTCAAAATCAGATGAAAAATGAGCAAAGTTTGCATAATTGGCGAGTTTAGTCCCCCAGTTTCAAAATTGTCAAAAATAGTCCCTGAGTCCTAATTTCCAAAGAAAAATCACCAAAGGTCCTTTTAAAATCATAAGTTGTAAAAATTAGTCCTTTGGTGAAAAATATAAAAAGTATGGGAAAATTACAAGTTTGGTCCTTGCATTATTGAAACTTGTCACTTTTAGTCCTTGGAACAACTTTGTGAAAATGGCAGAACTAGTCCCTCAATTTTCAGAATTGGCAAACAAGGCCCTTGATAATTTAAAACCTTTAGCACCTTTGGTCCCTTGTCAAAACAAATTGGACCCTGCCTAACCCTTTGGACCCCTGTCAAATACCACATTTGCACCCCCCTTCTATTATTAACCAGTCAACCCATTGGTCAACCACCCAAAACTGGCCAAAAGGCGTCCTCTCAATGCTTCTTCATCCTGCAACACTCAACCTTTCTAACCCCTCCCACTTATCACAAACCTGTCCCCCCTCCAAACACTACATCCAAGAGACAATAATTCTTCACCCTTACCCACACTCAACCTCACCCACTGTTAAAATCTTTTTTCCCGCCAAAACCAATCAAGGGCCATGATCAAATCTAAGACATCCAAAGGTCAAAACAAGTGGTGGGATTCACTTAGAGAGAGGAAAGAAGCAACTTGGGGTATAAAAGAATGAAGATAGAAGCAAGAAAGGGAGTAGCTAGTTTTCATAATTTCTTTTAAATGTCGTTTTTTCTTTAAAATGTATTAGTTAAAATCAAATGTTGTAGTTTAAGTTTATTTGTATCTTATTCAAGTTAAAACATCATTGTATTAAGCTTTTGAGTTCTCAATCCAAGTATTTAGATAAATTCCATATTTTCGGGTTCTGTGCAATTGTTAATCTTAAAATCTTATGTGTAAGCTTTCAGTGGCTTGTCTTTAATCTCAACAAGCTTGTATAAGCTTATGATAGCTTTGTACAAGCTTAAATTCAAGGTTTAAGTAATTTTGGTTCATAGTCAATAATAGTCAACTGTGGGAGCAAATTGGAATTGGAAATGGATAATGGTGTTGCAGGATTTGGTTTTGGGTTGGAAATGGTTTGATACATTAGTCTTTGGTTTGGTTTTGGCCTGCATATCAGCTGGAACTCATGTGAGTGAGTTTTTCCTTTTCAAAATTTCAAGTCAATTTGCATTTTATGGTTGTTTGTGTATCTGTGGTTATATACTGTTAAAACCTGTTTTTTAAGTTGTATGTAGGTTAGTTTAACTTAATTTGATCATTAATACAACTTGGTCTAGTGCTTAGCTCATTTTAATTGCATATCAGTCATTTAAAGTAGTGTTTGGAATTGATGTCAAAACTGTGTTAAGGCTTGCTCAGTGATTAAGGTCTATTGGTTCATACTTGTTTAGCTTATTTGTACCTATTTGAGTCAGTATTTGTGCATTCAAAAGCTCAAAATTCAAAATTCCATTTCATGTAATCTAGCAGTTTAACTGTGGATAATTTTGCAAATCCAATTCTTGTTTTGTGTCCCAAATACCTAGATTTAGCTTGTTCTAGTTTTATTACATCATATTACTTCATTTCCAGTCCTTAAATCCAGATCAAAACTCAAGAAAGTCAACAATTCAGTTTTACTTAAAAAGTCAAAAGCTAAAAACTCAGTTTTGGCCAAAATAGGTAGATTTTTCATGGGCTCATTTTTTAGTCAAATTCTATGAAACTTGTGGTTTTGAAAATCTCTACTGGTCTAGTTTCTTATGAGCATTTTTGCATAATTTTGTTAATTTTCTACAAGGGTCAAAAGAGCTTGTGATTATGGTGCTAAGTCCCCTGTGAGGGCATTAAGCCCTGCACGTGTTTTATGCGCTTTTGTAGAGCTTGTGCAGGGCTCATCTTGGCTTAACTAGGTCTGATTCTTGGTTTAGACACTCTCACCCAGGTCTAGTCTAGGTTCCAAGTTGTAGTTTTCAGTTTGAGCTTATTTTTAAGCTTGTGCTTGTGCTTAAAGTTGGTACCTAAAATCTGTTTTAGCTTATTAGTTCTAGACATCAAATCTGGTCAATCTTGCTCATCAGAGGTTGTAGCTTGTTGTTACTTGTTCCATTCTAGTTCTTTTAGCATATTATAGTTCCTGTTAACATTTGGTGCCTTTTGGTGAGCTTTTAGCTTATCAAAGTGCTTATTCATAAGCACTTTCCATATCAATTTCAAATTTCTCCACATAAGTGCCTGTTTTTCCATTTTTCTCAGATTCCTAATATAATTTTAGAGTTTTCCTGAAATTTTCAGATTTTTCCAAGTTGATTTGCTATTTTTCTTAATTTAAATTAGTTTTTAAGCATTTTTAAATAGCATTTAATATAAAAAATTCAGAAAAGGTTCAAAAAAATAATTTTTCAATTTTCTTAGGTTTAAATAAATATAAAAAGTAAAAAAAGTAATTTTCCAGATTTTTCATAGTTTATTTGGTAATTTTTAGTAATTTAATTAGTTTTTAATAGTTTTTAATTCATAAAAAATAGAAAAATAATCAGAAAAATACAAAAATAGTTTTGAAAATTCTATTTTGTTATTTTAGATTTTTCTAAGTCATAATTTTATTTTTCTAGCTTTGTTTCATAATTTCTTGTATTTTAGGCTATTATTAAATAGTTAAAAGTAGTTTTTAATTAATAATAATTAATTAAATAGTTGTAAAAATAATTTTCTTTTTCTAAAAATTTTCTTTTATCATTAGGATTGTAAAAATGTCATTTTCATATTTTTAGGACTTTTATTTCTTAGATCTCACGTTTTATTTTGTACGTTAACGTAGTTTTTAATTTAAACGTAAGTTTTAAGTTTTAAACGTTCATCATTTTAAAAATAGTGATAGCGTTTATTTAATAGTTTTTATCTTTTTAATTTCCTTTAATTTGCATTTAAGCCATTGTAATTTGTTGGCTTTTCCTGTAGTTATAATAATCCAAAAATCCTTTTTCCGTTCAAACTCCTCGATCACTATACGTTTGATAATCCATTGCATAGCTCGCTGGGACATAACGAATCGGGGAAACACTATACTCCTCAGATCTTCATTGAATTCGTTCCTGAGCCGTTTTAAGCTTGTTACGGTCTGCCATTCACAAGTGGCGAGTGTGTGTGTGATAAAGCTTGACTGCTCGGGAGCGCATCAAATTTTTACCCGCGCGCTTACGGTGGTCTTTGATTATCTTACGTCTAGTAGATTAGTGATTTGGATATTCACTCTTTGTTCATACCATCCATCTGTATATGTTTATATTTTCTTATCCAAAAATACCAAAAATAATCCTCTTTACCCTCTTACCCTTTTTGATTCTTTATCCCTTTACCCTCTATCCATTTGATTCTAACTTCTTCTATTCTGATGGAATCATCGATTCCTTGTGTCGGTTGTGGAGAACCGCTTTTTGGTTTACCGTGTCGTTGGTGTACGTGCGAACGATGCGGTAATGACATTCATAACGGAAGTTGTTTGTTTTTCGGTTCGAGGAATTCATGTTCTTATGATCAAAATTCTTTCAATGAGCTGAAAAATTTCTCCGACTACCCACCCCAACCCCAAAATTTTTCGTTCAATCAGCAGTATTGCTATGGTTGTGGGGATCCGTTAGTTGATTTTCGATGTCAACGATGTTCTTGAGAGGTGTGGAAATGATCTTACGGATGGATTTTGTTCGTTTTGTGCTTCGGAAGTTGAAAACTCATGCACTTATCCGAACTTTTCCAATTATCCTCAAAACGATTTTAGCCACCCTCCTCAGATTCATTTGAGCAAGAACCGTACTATCAAAGTTTTAATGACACATCGTTTCAGAATGTACCGAATTGTTCTTGCACAAATTGTGGAGGTCCTCTTCAATGTCAACCGTGGAATCAAAATTACTATACTTCCGGTTTTGACAATTTCCAACCTCCACAACACCATACGGTTCAAACTCCACCGAGCCAGTTGTCTCAAGAAATCGCCCATGATTTTGAAACCGCAATGAAAACACTTGAGGATATGATGATTAACTTTAAGAATCAAGTGAGTGGTGAAAAAACCATGGGAGAATTGCTAGCACGAAAGAGCGAGAGGCTCGCAAATCTAGGGAAGAATTATTAGCCCTAGAGCATGCAGCTCTAAGGCGTTCCCAATTTCTTAAGGCGCCTATATGATGATGACGAGGAGGTTTTATCCTTTTAAGAATATTATTTCTCAACCCCTCGGTCGGTTGATATCCAGCTGAGTTGAGATTCCATCTCAAACAATCTGCTATCACACCCGATATTCCCACTCACTCTCTGAACATGGGGACGAGCATCTTGACACTGTTCCTGAAAAGGAATCGGACGAACTCATAAAGTCTAGTGTTGAGAACCTTGTCCCAATCCCGAGAGAGTCACTGGGAACTTCTGATCATATGTGTGATTCTTCTTCCCCTCTTGAGTGTTCAAATGATCATTTGGAAACTTTCTCCAATTGTAGCGACGATTGTGCTTCCTATGGAAACATCGAGTATGTTGAGGCATCACTCCCACAGTCTGATCCCCTTCTTGAGGAGTTCTCCGGTGAACTCACTCACATCAATCCACTCTTTGATTTCGAAGCCGATCTGGGAGAGACTGAAAGTCTCCTTGATAATGATCGTTCACTCACTTCTTATCCTAACAGTCCAATAGAGAATGTTGATCACTTTGTTCCTGAAACATTCAAAGCTACTTTCACCAATCCTCTATTTGAATTCGACTCTGAATTCACTTTAATTTCTGAGAATCCACTCTTTGATACTCAGATTGAGGATAGTGATGAGTCCACAATGGAACAAGAATTCACAAATTCACATCATGTGAATGATTCTCTTCATGAGGAGTTCGCCGGGTGAGCTCACTCATATCATGACTCCGCCAGAGTATGATCGCTTGGATGGCAAAAATCATGATCAGGGGGAAAAGTTCTCAATCATGAGAGTTTGTATTTCTATGACAAATTTTCCAACCCTCCCTCACGAGATGCTTTCCAAACCAAAGAGCTCAACCAACAAAATCCAAACGAGTGCAATTGCACTTGATCTTGAGGAAGAAGATCTTATCATGATCGTCATCATGATTTTCCTTCTTTTCTTCACCTACCGGGTGACTTCCTCTCTTCTTCACTGCGTTCGGAGTGAGGACACTATCTTTGACCCTGCATTTTCAGTTATCATTTGTGAGCGGTCTTTCTCTCAGTATATCTCGTCGGTGTGAAACTTTCGCGTGCTTCAATGTTTATCCAAACATCTTGAATGAAAGTCCGATGGAGATTGTTTCTTCCACTTTGCTTCCCAATGAACAAATTAATTCGGGGTCGAGTCAAGCTAGCGACTCGGTAATCAAAACAGATAGCACACCATATGGGTTTTCACCCATATTTCTGACTTCTTTCTACTTTCTACCACCCTAGTGTGGGGGGATTTACCCATGTTGTGTATATATGCAAAAAAAAAAATCTTTCTAAATAATGGCCGTAGTATTTCCCCTTTACGTTCTTTGTTTCGGCATAACCGCGCGGTACTTTGAATATTGAGGGCAATATTCATTTCTAAGTGTGGGGGGAAATTCTCACGAATTTTATCATATATTATCCACCCATTCCCGCTTTTGGCCAAATTTTTTTGGAGTAAGTGTTTTGCACTTACTCAATTGGTTATCAGACCGCCTTGTCTAATAAACAAAAGGATTGGCTAATCCAGGAGCAAACGGCTCTTGGTAAAGATATATCAAATCCGTTTATATGGCTTGCAATTTGCCCAAAATTGTATGGTTTTCATCTCACCATATCCTAAAAAGTGAAGAGTTGGCTAGCCCGCAAGATTATGGCTTGTGGTAAAGGCTGTGGAAAACCATAATTGGTAATCACCACCAAAGATAATGTTGATAATTTATCTAAGAGTTGGCTAGTCCAGAGCAAACGGCTTCCGGTAAAGACAAATCAAATCCGTTGGAAGGTGGTGGTTTGCTCAAAATCACATGGTTATCGGTGTACCATGGTTCTTGCTTGAACTGAAACATTTGGCTACTCCAGAAGTAATAGCTTTTGGTAAAGAGATGAAATCCATTAAATTTTTCTCAAAAGATTGCTAGGGACTAGCAATAGTTTAGTGTGGAGGATTGATAAGTGTGTAAATACTCATCATTTTTAGTCAAATCTGAACTGCAAAACGTTTAAAATGCTCAGAAATGCATCAAAATACTGAAAATATTCCAAAATTGCATTTTATATGTTTCGGATGCAAAATGTTCAAAATCAGATGAAAAATGAGCAAAGTTTGCATAATTGGCGTTTATCCCCAAGTTTCTAAAATTGTCAAAAATAGTCCCTGAGTCCTAATTTCCAAAGAAAAATCACCAAAGGTCCTTTTAAAATCATAAGTTGTAAAAATTAGTCCTTTGGTGAAAAATATAAAAAGTATGGGAAAATTACAAGTTTGGTCCTTGCATTATTGAAACTTGTCACTTTTAGTCCTTGGAACAACTTTGTGAAAATGGCGAACTAGTCCTCAATTTTCAGAATTGGCAAACAAGGCCCTTGATAATTTAAAACCTTTAGCACTTTTGGTCCCTTGTCAAAACAAATTGGACCCTGCCTAACCCTTTGGACCCCTGTCAAATACCACATTTGGACCCCCCTTCTATTATTAACCAGTCAACCCAATTGGTCAAACCACCCAAAAACGCGCCAAAAAGCGCTGTCCCTCCCAACTGCTTCTGCTTCATCCCTGCAACACTCAACCTTTCTAACCCCCCTCCTCACCTTATCACAAACCTGTCCCCCCTCCAAACACTACATCCAAGAGACAATAATTCTTCACCCTTACCCACACTCAACCTCACCCACTGTTAAAATCTTTTTTCCCGCCAAAACCAATCAAGGGCCATGATCAAATCTAAGACATCCAAAGGTCAAAACAAGTGGTGGGATTCACTTAGAGAGAGAGAGAAAAGCAACTTGGGGTATAAAAGAATGAAGATAGAAGCAAGAAAGGGAGTAGCTAGTTTTCATAATTTCTTTTAAATGTCGTTTTTTCTTTAAAATGTATTAGTTAAAATCAAATGTTGTAGTTTAAGTTTATTTGTATCTTATTCAAGTTAAAACATCATTGTATTAAGCTTTTGAGTTCTCAATCCAAGTATTTAGATAAATTCCATATTTTCAGGTTACTGTTGCAATTGTTAATCTTAAAATCTTATGTGTAAGCTTTCAGTGGCTTGTCTTTAATCTCAACAAGCTTGTATAAGCTTATGATAGCTTTGTACAAGCTTAAATTCAAGGTTTAAGTAATTTTGGTTCATAGTCAATAATAGTCAACTGTGGGAGCAAATTGGAATTGGAAATGGATAATGGTGTTGCAGGATTTGGTTTTGGGTTGGAAATGGTTTGATACATTAGTCTTTGGTTTGGTTTTGGCCTGCATATCAGCTGGAACTCATGTGAGTGAGTTTTTCCTTTTCAAAATTTCAAGTCAATTTGCATTTTATGGTTGTTTGTGTATCTGTGGTTATATACTGTTAAAACCTGTTTCTTAAGTTGTATGTAGGTTAGTTTAACTTAATTTGATCATTAATACAACTTGGTCTAGTGCTTAGCTCATTTTAATTGCATATCAGTCATTTAAAGTAGTGTTTGGAATTGATGTCAAAACTGTGTTAAGGCTTGCTCAGTGATTAAGGTCTATTGGTTCATACTTGTTTAGCTTATTTGTACCTATTTGAGTCAGTATTTGTGCATTCAAAAGCTCAAAAGTCAAAATTCCATTTCATGTAATCTAGCAGTTTAACTGTGGATAATTTTGCAAATCCAATTCTTGTTTTGTGTCCCAAATACCTAGATTTAGCTTGTTCTAGTTTTATTACATCATATTAATTCATTTCCAGTCCTTAAATCCAGATCAAAACTCAAGAAAGTCAACAATTCAGTTTACTTAAAAGTCAAAAGCTAAAACTCAGTTTGGCCAAAATAGGTAGATTTTTCATGGGCTCATTTTTTAGTCAAATTCTATGAAACTTGTGGTTTTGAAAAGCTCTACTGGTCTAGTTTCTTATGAGCATTTTTGCATAATTTTGTTAATTTTCTACAAGGGTCAAAAGAGCTTGTGATTATGGTGCTAAGTCCCCAATGCTGTGGCAGGCATTAAGCTGCATGGGTTTTATGCAGCTTTTTGTAGAGCTTGTGCAGGGCTCATCTTGGCTTAACTAGGTCTGATTCTCGGTTTAGACACTCTCACCCAGGTCTAGTCTAGGTTCCAAGTTGTAGTTTTCAGTTTGAGCTTATTTTTAAGCTTGTGCTTGTGCTTAAAGTTGGTACCTAAAATCTGTTTTAGCTTATTAGTTCTAGACATCAAATCTGGTCAATCTTGCTCATCAGAGGTTGTAGCTTGTTGTTACTTGTTCCATTCTAGTTCTTTTAGCATATTATAGTTCCTGTTAACATTTGGTGCCTTTTGGTGAGCTTTTAGCTTATCAAAGTGCTTATTCATAAGCACTTTCCATATCAGTTTCAAATTTCTCCACATAAGTGCCTGTTTTTCCATTTTTCTCAGATTCCTAATATAATTTTAGAGTTTTCCTGAAATTTTCAGATTTTTCCAAGTTGATTTGCTATTTTTCTTAATTTAAATTAGTTTTTAAGCATTTTTAAATAGCATTTAATATAAAAAATTCAGAAAAGGTTCAAAAAAATAATTTTTCAATTTTCTTAGGTTTAGATAAATATAAAAAGTAAAAAGTAATTTTCCAGATTTTTCATAGTTTATTTTGTAATTTTTAGTAATTTAATTAGTTTTAATAGTTTTAATTCATAGAAAATAGAAAAATAATCAGAAAAATACAAAAATAGTTTTGAAAATTCTATTTTGTTATTTTAGATTTTTCTAAGTCATAATTTTATTTTTCTAGCTTTGTTTCATAATTTCTTGTATTTTAGGCTATTATTAAATAGTTAAAAGTAGTTTTAATTAATAATAATTAATTAAATAGTTGTAAAAATAATTTTCTTTTTCTAAAAATTTTCTTTTATCATTAGGATTGTAAAAATGTTATTTTCATATTTTTAGGACTTTTATTTCTTAGATCTCACGTTTTATTTTGTACGTTAACGTAGTTTTTAATTTAAACGTAAGTTTTAAGTTTTAAACGTTCATCATTTTAAAAATAGTGATAGCGTTTATTTAATAGTTTTTATCTTTTAATTTCCTTTAATTTGCATTTAAGCCATTGTAATTTGTTGGCTTTTTCTGTAGTTATAATAATCCAAATTCTCCTTTCCCCGCTCAAATCTCTCGATCACTATCGTTGATAATCCATTGCATAGCTCATTTGGGACATAACGACCGGGGAAACACTATACTCCTCGGATCTTCATTGAATTCGTCTCTGAGCCGTTTAAGCTTGTTACGGTCTCGCCATTCACAAGTGGCGTGCTTGTGTGATAAAGAAGCTTGACCGAGCGCATCAAAAATCAATTATCAATCATAAAACACCTTTTGATTTGAAAAATTAGTACACGGTCGACGTGCTTAATGAAAAGAGTTTTAAAGCACAAAGACCGGTTTTTCAAAGGTATCCGTCAATCCATAACTGAACTGTGATTGATTCAAAAGAATGAATCGCCCATTGTTTCGCATTGTTGTCACATGGTTGATCAATATAATAGATCTCACATGCCACCTACCAGGAGCTTGTTAGATGTTGGCTCCGGAAGGCTTTCCATCTTCATTGTGAGTATGTTTGCATATCACTCGGATGTTCCGCAATACCACAAGGATAATGCGTAGGACTCAGGATATAATTTCTCTTTCCACATTGTGTGAAGCAGAGAGTCTTCATTGAAAGTGTCCTAATGAGATTTATTGATGATCTCGTGGCACTAGACTCAATTTGTGCATATTTGGATCCTATATCGGAGACTAGGGAGAGGGTCTCTCCTTCAATATCAACAATCTCTAAGAGAAAGTCGATAGATAATGTCGGTTCCCGTGAGAATGAAACAAGTCCTTTTAAGAGGAACTTGAGTGGTTTGGAAAGTTGAAGTGCAGATGCGTCCTTTGGTCCATGACGTCGTGTCTTCAATACCGATGTTACCATCAGTAGCATATGAATTGAACCCGGTTTCCGCCCTAAGGTTGAATAAATGGAGGGCTATTTGTTTTCACCCTTTTCTCATTCAATTCTTTTTAATTCTTCAACCCTTCAGTGCTTACCGAGACTTCATAGCTAGAACCTTGTTGGGTTTATTCCAGATTACTAGCTCAGATCCACATCTGCACTCTTCCCATATCTCATTTTTCTCCTTATATCATCATACCTAAGAACTCTACACTAACTAGTGGATAGTCCCTGGGTAGATCCCTCCGGTTCGGGCGGATCATGGGAACACATACCTAACCTTATCGTCCTTATATCACCATACATAATGTAAAGTTGGTCGGTCTTTTTGGTATTGTTCATCCGCCATAGGAACCAATTGAAAACCATTTGAAAATCAATCCAGATACTTATGATATTTTATCAAAGCATTTTGTACCGAATTGTTTTTGATATTTTTAGAAGAAGAACTCCCCCTCAACATGTGAATCAAGTATTTGAAATAGTTTTCCACACGGAAAAGAGAAAGAATTAACTTCTTTGATTACCATTTTAAAAAATATCAACATCACTTCCCGAATCAAGTAGATAAAACATTTTGGGGAAGGATGAGGTTTTCATGATTTTGCTCCCCCTCAATATGTGCCTCGAGATTTGAAAAGAGTTTTTCACATACTGGAGGGAACCTGCACCTTAAGATAAGTTATCACGTTTCAAATCATAGGTTTAAGATAGATGCTCCCCTCAACATGTGCATGGAAAATTTGAAATCGTTTGTCATATGTGGGAAGGAGAGCTTGTACATCCTTATTAAAACCATTTACCGAATTATCGGTTTAAATCCAATTTAAATCACACATTCTCCCGATCACAATTATCAAATCATTTGAGATTTGTGATCTCTTATAGATTTAAATTGATTTTGAAAGCTTTTAAGGAGAATTGTGACTTGATTATGAAAGCGCTTTAACTGATAATGATCGGATTTTAAGACTTTAGACTCCATTGATAAAACATGCTTGAATATCTTTTGAAAACAATTGAATGCCAAATAACTTTTTAATTTAATTGAAATCATTCTCCCTCAATCAATGACATAGGTTGTTGATTGAGAGATTGATATTTTGACAAATAAGTCAAGATGATTATCAAAAACAGACCGAGTTATTTTTCAAAGCGGTTAGTTTTCAGAGATAAATGTTTAAAGAATCGAGCATGGAATTTTGAAAACATGATAAAGTATGGCTCGTTCTTTCCTTGAAAAGCGGGTTCTTGCACCGAAATGACAATAAACCATTCTTTTCTCTTTCTCCCAAATATAATTTTTGATTTTTTATTTATTTATTTATTTTTTTTTTTTTTTTTTTTTTTTAAAAAAATTGAACAACATCTAAAGTTCCGTGTCATTCTTTGAATGACAACATCAAGACCGTAGATATTATCGAATCGAGAGAAACATGACAAAAAGACAATATTTTTTTGAAGATTTTTCGAATTTTTCAAATTTTTATGGATTTTGAAAGTTTTATATTTTTCTATTTGATTTTTTTGAAGGTTTTATAATTTTGTATTTTGTTTTTCGAATAAATATTTACAAGAGATAAATTAGTTTAAGAGAATGATGAAATGAGTACCGAGATAAAGATATCGTTCAGCACGTTGTAGAAGAAAGGAATCAACATCTCTTAAGCTTTCGCCACCAAAGCATTCGAGGCTTCTAAGAAAATCATCTGGACATGAGCCTTCTCAATTTGAATCTTTGGTAGCTTCCCCCCAAACCGACAAACATCGAATAAAGACCATTTCCTTAAGAAGTGGAGTTGAATACAAAGCGGTCTCATTGATTGAAGCTCAGACTGAAGAACACGAGAACACAAGTAACAAGTTGAAACATTGATCGTCTCAGCTGGTTATCAAATCCGGATTAACTGATTACACGATCGATCACATGAACTTGCTGTGCATCCCCGATGTACACCTTACTCTTCGAGATTGACCAGTTGTCTATTTAGGGGAACAATATATCAACATCTTCATTTTACGAAGTGCATTCCAGTTATATAACATATAACCAATCAGCACATAATGTACACATATACCCAACAAGAGTAGAGACGATGACATCCATGTAACATGTTGAGTCACTAATCATCTCGTGGATGTCAACTCGAAATAAGCTGAATTATCTCGATCAAGTGAACATGTTGTGCATATAACCGAAAGCACTTTATCATAAACCGTATATAAGATGTCGATAGGTGATTATCTCTCACGCTTCAAATATTCTTCTCACATTTCTTCCAACCGAACATTGAAGTAACAAAACCAAAGGTCTCCAGAGACCACTTCCCCAAATAGTTGGAATAATATATCCTTCCCTAAATGGTTTTGATACTCGAATCAAGAAAACATAATATATCTATAAACTTGAAATCTTGTGAGAAGAACTCAAATAGCCCAAATGAATCCTGTGAGAATCAAGTGCTACATAAACTCTCTCTGACTATCTTTATCAACCCATATGTAGACAATTTGAAGTGACCACTGTTGAAGAAAACCCAATATACCAAACTTGAAACTCAAGTCGAATTCGCATTTGTGTCTTAAACTTGCACTTAAAGATGGAAGAACGGTGTCGAGAATCTATGCTTCAAGCAAATCTCTAAGTACTCACACTCAAACAAGGTATGAGACATTAACACCTCTTGATATTATCCACATCGTCATCTGCATGTGACAGAAAGTAAAACAACGTAACTCCTAATAGTGATAGTTAACTGTGTCTTCAACCATCCACTCATTGACGGTGGTAACTAGATAAACAAAAGCCTTCAACTCAAATTCTTAAGCCCGAGCAAGTTATCAAATAAGAACACGCCTTTGTGAAGGTCAACTTCAATCTCAAATAAGTGATAAATGATTAACTCTGAAGTAATCAACTTGTGTCAAATGCCCAACATGTGAATAAACATACAACCGGATGTACATTCACCCACTAAATGAACCGGAACAAATGATGCCTCAACATCAATGTATTCTTCCTAAAAGTATTCATGTAGAGACTGATCTGGAGGATACACCAATAACTTCGAGTGGATGAGGTAGACACTTTCCTTGAAGTTCATGTGGTTGATTTATAGCATGCACGATGTGAGGAACAATAATCCATGAAGATTTGGCAAAGGAATACCAAAGAGTGAATCATTATTCATGAACAATAATCCGTGAAGATTTGGCAAAGGAATACCAAAGAGCGGATCATTATTCATGAGTGCAACCGCAATATTATGATAATCATTATCAACGCCTTGAGGAATAACTGGAGATAGGGATTTTTGAGTAGTCTGAGTTGTACTTCTTTGATGATCATCAAACATATCTTGAACTCATGAATCACATAGTCTTTGATGATCATCAAATATTCGCTAGCTGTTGTAAATACTCATCAAACATATCTTGAACCAATGAATCCCAAACAATAAATCCCATTTATCCTTAGTGAGTGAAACATTAGGCGTTGGAGGAGAGTCATCAAACTTTAAGTCGTATAACCATTATTCAAACATCCATCATCATTTAGTATATTCACTCTTCTCATAAATCCCATTTATCCTTAGTGAGTGAGAGTCATCAAACTTTAAGTCGAATAACCATTATTCAAACATCCATCATCATTTAGTATATTCACTCTTCTCCCCTCAAAAATTGCATCCGAAGTTGCCATTTTTGATTTAGCAAGTGAATAAGAATATACATTAATGAATGTAGATCCACTTGATGACTGAATGAGCATGGGAGAAACATGAAGCTTGTTGATGAAGAATGTCGATGAGAATGGTCATAAACATGAAGATTTCTTCTTCTTTTGAAGATAAAGCGCCAGAATCAGCGCATAACTTTTCTTTTCTTTAGAGGAACGGGGCCTGAAGTGTTATCTGCAGACGCCATAATGATGAAGAACGAGGCCCGAACTGATGTGAACAGACGCCATAATTTAGAGCCCAGTTATATGTTTAGAGCGCCCGAATCCAAATACCAAGGGACGACTTTGTACGACCTGCTTTGGACAAATGACGAAGACAGAGAATTGGAAACATTGGATCCCCACATGCTCATGGGGTCCTTTTGGTTAGCACAAACAATCTTTGAATCGGCAGAAACCCTAGGTGCAATGTCATTGTCACTAGGAGCTGAACTAGTAGAAGCATCAGACTTAGTCGAGGGACATTTTGTGCTTAATGGGATTATTCTACCAGTTGGCTTCCAAACCTAAACAGGCACTACTCTAGGCATAGTGGATCTAGTTAAGGGGCAAGGTTTGCCATTCGTGAATATTCGACTGCTGGCTTCCAATGAATTCCTACATTGGTAATAACCTTCCCTGTAGGTTTCCATGATTGCTTAATCTGTTTCGCTCTCCAAACTTTCTTAACTGGGTTATGAATCTTAGACCTCGGAAATAACACATCACATTTATCATGATTACCAGAAATTAAACATTTTTACATGTTTTGCAGATAGCATAAGGCCTCGAATTAATTTTAGTAAGCTTAGAGCTAATACTAGAACTAACACGATTCTTTTGTTCAAATCAAACTTCTTGTCCCTATGGTGTTCTTTCACTTCCTTATCATGATCACTTTTAGTTTGCGTAATCCTATCCTTCTTTGCATAGATTCTAGGTTTTGACCCGCTAACTTTAGTGTCAATCTTAACATCTGTAGAAGTAACGATGGGAACATTACATGGCTTCACTACTTTCTGCAATCCTGGTCTAGAAGTGGGATCTCGAAATTCTAGGAGGCACAACACAGGTTGCTTGCTTGAATTTCGACATGGAACAAGGCATATCAAGGGTCACATGCTTGGCTTTAGGCATAGAACAAGGCATCACAGCTTTGCCTTTTGCACCTAAGGATAAGGATTTAGGACATGTTTCAATTACACATTCTAAGCCTCTTGAGATCGTTTGGCTTGGAGGCAAGCAAACCTAACTTCACTATCAAGAGGTTTGTTAATGAAATCCTCTTCAACAATCTCACGGAGACATTCTAGACTATCCTTAAGGTAAGCACAATAGTCATGAAAAGCATGTTCATTATTCCTAAGATGAGGAGGAATATATTTAACTCTCACGTGTATTTGCGGTCGAGGGTGACTTTGAGACAACATTCTTATTGAAAACAAGTGGCAGTTTCCCAATTCCCGACTTCTCGATTCTCAATTTCCTTTTGTAAAGACGTTATTTTTTCGTTGTTTTGGTTGACTTTCATTGAATCATATAACTCTTTAAAGTGTCGTTTAACTTTTTCATTTTCTTGTAGAAAACTCTCGTTTTCCTTTTGTAATGCATTGACTAAGTTTTGAAGATGAAAAGTTTGAGAGTACCGAGAATCTAAAGGAGGAGGCATTTGGGATCCAGTCACTTCCTTCTTTTCACCTTCAGATTGTGAGACTTGGGTCTTCAATCTTCTGATCGTGTTACAATGAGCTCGAATCTGTTCATCACGTTTGCTAATTTCAAAAGCGCATCAAATTCGGGAGCATCCAAGGATGTCTTGATATTTGAGGTTTTAGCATTTTCTTTTAGATGTTGATATTTTAATTGCAAAGCAAGATGCTCAACTTCCAATTTAGAAAACTGTTTCACCAAATTATCATGATCATCCTGTTCAATTTTCTCATGCAATTTAGAATTAGTTTTTTCAAGCTCAATGACACGATCATGGGAGACTTTCAGAGCAAAGATAATTCATGAAATTGAGAAGCATTAATGGAACAATTCAGAAAGTAGCTGTAAAACACATCTTGAGAAATACATTAAGAAATAAGATTCTCATTCAAGGTATGCAAGTTCTTCCTCTCAATCTCATTATATTTTAATTCTCGCTCATAGTTACTAACCTCAACTATCATTGCATCAAATTCTTTTTCCATTTCTTTAATATCTGATTTTATCCCCTTTTAAGACTCTCAAAATGATCTTTTAGTTGTTTAAAGAAAGGCATGACCTCGGTTAGATAACATTCTTTTGTTTGCTCAAAACCCTTTCCCTTCAGCTTATCCCAGTGGTGTGATCCTTTTCTTACAAGTTTTCTCAAAATCGACAAATAGTTGAAGAATAACATATTGACTGATTAAGGTCTTGCTCTTAGTGGCAATAGTTCTAGGAACTAAATGCATTGGTGTATTTGGAGGATACATAGTCGCTTTAGGGAATTTCCTACAAGGGGGATTCTTTTCAACAAGATTTTCGACTTTTGCAAGTCCATATCCTTTTCCGAACACTTGTTCAGGGGTCAATAGAGTTTGAGGCTTAAACATGTTTAAGGATATCCAATTTTCCTTAGTGTAATCATGGGGTTTTATCGTTATCTTGTTCTTTTTACACTCAGGATCTTCTAGCTTCTTATTCATTTTCTCCCTAGTGACTTCATCTGATTTCTTATCTTCCTCGCACTCAGTAGCAACTAGGTTTCTGCCTTGGCTTAAGGATCTCATTACCATCATACAGTACCTTATGAGCTTCTCTAGCCTTTTACAAGCCTCAGGGTTTGGTTCATCAACTAAGGCAACACTATGTTTGTCACTTAGAACTCTATGCTTAGTGATCATGTGAGCAAATTAATGGTGTTTCCTTGCACGTACAACTTATTTTCAAGCTTGTTTTTCAAAGTTTTTAGATTAGAAAAATCATTCAAAAGTTTTGATTCCTTAGCACTAAATTCTTGCTTAAGCATTTTAACATTTTCTTGAAGTTCGTGTTTTTGCTTAGCAGTTTTAGAAAGCTTTTCTTGTAAGGAGTTTAACTCTTGTTTTAATACTTCTTCTCTAAAATTACTTTTTCTAATGATTGTACGTATTTGGACATCCATTTCCTGCTCACGGGTGGTCAACTCAAACTTAGCACGCTGTTCATAAATAGCAACTTGATCCTTATATATGTTAAGCTCAGTGGTAAGGGAATCATCAGGCACAAATGCAGCGTACTCATGCAGTTCATAATCATCATTTTGAGTAGAAGATGCGCAACTAGGTACAGCAGAAACATCCATGCAACTTACCTGAGCATTGACATGCAGTTGTGACGGGTGCATCTCTATCTTGGGTACATCCAAGCTTCCATGGAGCGTTCCTTTGCATTAACTTGCACAGGTTGTGTCCGGTGCACCTCTCTCTCTTGTGAATTTGAGCACGAAGATTCCATTTTTCCATTATCCGACTCATCATTTTTGTTGTCACTAACATTCTCGCATTCAAGAACACCCATTCTTCAAATACATTACCCAACTTATCACAACAATCTTTCAACTGCACCTGACACTCATTCACGCCTTCATTCTTTTGTGCAGAATCTTCAATGTACTTTTTCACATTATCCATGAGTTGGATAAATGTCTCAATGAATTCTCAATTTCCATTCCAAAGATGTTTTTGAAGGAAATTCCAGCTAAGTGTTGATCGTAATCTGCTGAATATTCCCAATCGATGAATGGTGAAATTGTTTGTAGATTACTTGAAGAGTTGCACCGAACCATCATTTTGAACCTCTTCATTGGTAATTTGCAGCTTTAAATGTTCTAAGTTCAACAGCAAGCTTCTTGTCAATGTAGGTAAGTCCCGGCGGAAAAGAGCACTACATGTTCGATCCCCCCTATGGATAAAGTGTGAGGTGCTGATGAAGTAGCTGATATGGCTCAATGCTGCATTCCATTTGCATGGCATTCTCATTGTACTCAGAACATGAAGATCTCACATCCTCATTGTTTAATTCAAACATCTTTAATCGCTCGTAGCATCCATTATCATTATTATCCACAACATCATACAATTTAAGCACTTCGAGATCACCGGGTCATTAGAGTAAGACATGATGTGTTAAGATGACTGATGGATCGATACAATGAAAGACGATTGAGTGATAGGACTTTAGATTGTTCGTAGGAAAAGCCGTCAAATGTTGATTGGTTGAGATTTGGATTGGTTGATGCACGTTTTTACGGAGAATTTTAGGTCTAAAAACTTAAAACCTCAATAACTTCCTTTCGAGGGGATTTGGGCTCGAAAAATTCGTTTCACGACTTCGGGTGAAATCTCACAATATTCTCGCCGTTCCTGGTGTTTTGATGGTATTTCGCTGAAAACGGAGTTACGGATCAAAAGATATGGCCGCTGAAGTTTTGACGTAAAAAGTCAACTTTGGTCAAACCTCTTCTACGAAAAAATCAACCAAGTCGCTAAACCCCTTGAACCAAGTCGCTAAGTACCAAGTCGCTAAGTAGCAACTCGCTAAATCACCAAATCGCTAAGCACCAAGTCGCTACACAGTCAAGTCGCTAAAGAGCAACTCGCTAAGGTCCAAGTCGCTAAGAATACTAAATCGCTAACAATTTGCAATCGCAACTCGCTAACACTTTTTGAAGCAAGTCGCTAACCTCACTAAGTCGCTAGCCGTAGTGGAGAATCCACTAACTTGTACTATTTGTCGGCTTGTCTCAATAGACAAGTCGCTAGGACCAAATCGCTACCAAATAACACTCCAAGTCGCTAACTTTTTATGAAGCAAGTCGCTATGATGAATATCACATCGAGAACCAAGTCGCTAGCAAGAAAAATCACATAAACACCACTTTTCAATCCAAAACAACCCAACTAAGATGATTCAAGCTTACCAACTGAAAACCTAAACACTTGTGATGATTCTAAACACAAAAGTACTAACAAAATCCAAGCTTTAACACAAGAAATCAACCAAATGATACACAAACCACTAAACTTTTTCAAACTAAAAAACCACCTAAAAACCACTAGAAATCTAAAGATGTGTAAGATATGATCTAACCATGGCTCTTGATACCAATTGTAGGATATTGGTTTTCACATACACATCAAACCATAGCACAAAGTAGGCGTATAAGTGGAATTCTAGAGAGAGAAAGTTAGAGGTTTAGGGAACTTTAGTGAGAGAAAGAAAATTTTATTATGAGCTCCAACTCTCTACCTTGGGAGGTAGAGAGTATTTATAGTCTTACATAAAACGCCACACAACGGGCTGTGGATCAGGCATACAGTGGGTAAAGACCCGTCTGTCCTCCACGGTGTTACTTAACAAAATACTACTTAACTAAATATAACTATGACTACGAGCATTCTAACGATTACATATACTTGAGGTGACCGACTCTTTAATACCGGGAATTTCTAATTCCTAACATCCTTAGCTTCCTCGCCAAGACAGAGAGAGTGGGGATGAAGCCCTAGCGGTTACCACAAATCATGGGACGCCCCCATGATCTTCGAAACGTGTGCAAACACTCTCCAAGCTTATTTCTCTATCTATAAATAGGTTGGACGAGTCATTTCAATGGGATGTTCACTCAACACAGTATTTCACATACTCGAAATTACTTACAACACATATCACATACTTACTCTCACGCCGGAGGTGGTTCGCAGGGTCCAACCCCTGCGCAATCACTTAACGAAGTGTCTACTATTTCTTATTGCAGATTGGCTACAAGTTTGGCACAAGCATATCACCCCTCATACCCTTCGATCACCATCGAAGGCCTGGTCGTACAAATTATTGTACAATGATGCAGGTTTTACTGACCAGGTCTTAATATTTATAGTGTCTCGCTATACCTATGGTCTACCTTAATGCACTAACGGGTAGTGTACCTGGTCGTGTGTAGTGTAGTAAATGGTAAAGCCGAGGTCGTCCCAAGAGCTATGTGTGTCTGATAATTACTAAGTCTAATTGTCACATAATATTAATGGTTTGATAGGGTTTTAATTAATTAAACTACTAATGCAGAATATAAAAGCAAATAAATGGTAGAAGGGAAATCAATAGAGGAATAGTGGTGCTAACCTAGTTAATCCTCCTAACTAGTTATGTCTACGCCTACCTACTTCCAATTACTTCTGTGGGGTCAAATGAGAGGACAAAGATTTGGTCAATTCGCCCTAACCTATCAAAGAAAGATGCCACAAGAGAAATCAGCGCACCGTCATAAGTCCTGTTGTTCCCGGTCCCCTGCCGAAGTCATTAAGTACCGCTACATGCTAGATTCTAAATAGTGAGTCCGTTAGGAACTTAGACACTACACCCCCCAATTCTTAAGTTCATCCAAACGATAGGTGATCAGCTGGTCAAATCACACAAGTAGAAAGGGCCGCTTGGTCATATCTTACCCTTCCCATCTCAAATCAGCCACCTAGGGTCAGTTGGTCATATCTCCTAGGAAATTGGCCTCTATCGCCATTCAAACTACCGAACCAAGGGTGACTACCAAAGAACTATGCATGCATACACTTAGAAATAATTGTACGTAAGTAAAGGTAAACATAAACAAAACAATTAAGGAATCATAACTAGGCTAGCACCAAAGGGTGCTTAGCTTCTCATATTAATCATGCACATCAATTCAATATTCAAAGGTACGAAATACATGAATTGAAAGTAAAAGAAATATAAAATGCTAAAGCTTATTGTAATGGTGTGACTTCTCCCTTAGACCTGCCTTGAGCTTTTTCCCAAGTTCTCAGAGTGTTGTGTATGGAATGGGATGCTTTGAAATGCCGAATTCATGGGGTATTTATAGGCCAAAGTGCGGGTTACGTAACCTATAGAGGAGTTACGCCATAGGTTACGCGAACCTTCTACTCCGTAAATGCACTAGATCTCTGCTAGTTACGGCGTAAGTATCAAGGCGAACCTCTTTTGACCTAATGGAGTTACGTCGAACCTTTGGAAGGAGTTTACGTTGTAACCTCTTGATAAGTTGGACTTCCGGGTCACGCAATAGTTACGTAATGTGAGAGAGATGAGTTACTGCCTGTAACTTCTTCCAAATAAGCATACCGTGATAAATCTTTAGTAATGTTTCCATTTCCGCGTCTCTTTAGCTCCAATGCTCGTAATTTACCTGAAAGTGTAAAACATGGAAAACAAGCGTAAATCCATATAAATGATATAAATAACGAGCATTATCGGGGGAAATTGACACTTAATATTCAGGACTATTTGATGTTATCATACAATCACAAGGTTTTTGACTTAGTTGTCGATGATCATTGCTACGGGTTTGGCTTCATTCCACTTAGTGAAGTAGTCCACTTCGACTATCATGAATTTGATTTTTCCTTAGGCTTCTGGGAATGGGCCGCAGATGTCTAACCCCCTTTTATAGAATGACCATGGAGAGGTGATCAGGGTTAACTTGTGTTGCGGATTCTTAGGCACTAGTCAGTGGACTTGGTAGTCTTGGCACTTTTGGATCACTTTTCTGGCATCTCTGTGCATGGTGTACCAATAATATCTGAATCGGATTGCCTTAGCAACACTTTCCCTTGGTCTAGAGTACATGCTACATGATCCTTCATGGATCTCCATTATCACATAGTCAGCCTGCACGGGACCCACACACCAGAGCCATGACTCTAAAAAGATCTTCAGAACAGAACACCATCAATTATAGCATACTGCCTAGCCTTGATTTTTAATTTTCGGGCTTTCTTTTGTTCAGCGGGCAGTGTACCATTCCGCAGGTATTCAAAGAGTGGGGTCATCCAAGTGTCCATTTCCTCTTCTACTACGGCCATGACTTCCTTCTCTTCAATAGATTTTCTTTTAGAACCTCGACCAAGACTTGTTTCGTTAGATGAGTGAAGCTGGTGGAGGAAATCTTACTTAACGCGTCTGCTTGCATATTCTGGCTCGGCGGAACCTGTCTTATTGAGAAGGTATGAAAACTTTTTATCAACGTCTTGGTCTTTGCTAGGTATCGGATCACGCTTTCCTCCTTTGCCACGTATGATCCATTGATTTGATTTGCGACTAGCCAGGAATCCACATTTGCGAATAGGTCCTTCACCCCATTTGTTCCGCTATCCTCAAGCCGGCTATTAGTGCTTCATACTCTGCTTCATTGTTAGACGTGTCGAACTCGAAACGAAGGGCATATGTAAATTTCATCCCTTCTGGGTTTGTAAGAATTAAGCCTGCCCTAGATCCTTCTTGGCATGAAGATCCGTCGGTGTAAATATTCCATGGTACAGAGTATGGTAACTCTTCTGGAGGTGTTTCCATTGTCGGGGCATCCTCCTCCGGGACCTCCGCAATAAAATCAGCTAATATTTGTCCTCTTATGGCTGTCCTAGGTCTGAAATTGATGTCGTACTCGCCCAAATCAATGGACCATTTGGCCATTCTTCCAGTCTTCTCCGTTCTAGCTAGCATCTGCTTTATAGGCTGGTATGTGATAACGACAACCGGGTGAGTTTGGATATACCTCCTAAGGCTTCTTGCCGCGTATACCAATGTCAGTACCAATTTTTCCATCGGGCTATAGGTCACCTCCAGGATTTGCAAGGCGCGGCTTATGAAGTATATAGGCTGTTAATGTGATTCCCTTTCTGCTAGTAGAAATGCACTGATAGCTTCTCTTACTGCGGAAAGATACATTATCAATTCTTCCTTTGGGCGAGGAGCTGTTAGTGTGTGGAGGTTGGATATGTGTTTCTTCATCTCCTTGAATGCCTGCTCTGCCTCCAGTGTCCATTGGAAATCGGTCTTCTTGATGCATTTCTTCAATGTATTGAAGAACAACAATGATTTTTTCGCGGGCTTGGATAGGAAACAGCTGAGACTGGATAACTTTCCATTCATACTTTTCACTTCTTTCAAGGTTTTTGGAGAGGGGAGTTGGGCTACGACTTCGGACTTCTCCGGAAAAGCTTTAATCCCCTTCTTGTTGACAACGTTCCCCAAGAATACTCCTTTTTCTGCCTCAAACGTGCACTTATTTGGATTTAACTTCATGTTGATTCTTCTTAGTGTGTTAAAGGTGTCCTCCACGTCTATTAGCACATCTGCTTATGAGTGACTTTTTATGACCAGATCATCAACATAGACTTCCAAAATTCATGTCGATTTATTTTTCAAAGGCTTCGTCCACCAACCGCTGGTACGTTGCTCTGGCATTCTTCAAGCCGAAGGGCATTTTTGTGTAACAAAAGATGCCTTGGTTTGTGTGGAACGCCATATTCTCTTCATTTTCCACAGATCTGATGATACCCCTTCTATGCGTCCAATAAACACTTGAAGGTGTATTCGCAGATGGATTCGAAGTTCCAGTCAATCTCCGACAGTGGGTAGTAATCTTTAGGTCAGGCCTTGTTTAGATCTTTAAAATCAACACACTTCCTCCAACTTCTGTCACTTTTCTTGACAAGGACTGGATTAGACAACCAATCGTGGTAATGGACCTCCCTCATGATGCTCGCTTCTACTAGCTTTATTACATCATCGTTGAATGGCTTGTTCCTCTCCGGAGCTTGCACCCTCTTCTTCTGCCTTACCGGGGCATAATAATCCCGTATATTTAGTTTATGCTCAGCTACGCTTCATGGTACCCTGGTCATATCAGAGGTTGCTAAGCAAAGATATCCAAATTGCTTCTTAGTAATTCACAAAGGCTTTTCTTTCCCTGTGCGCTCAAGTCTCCTCCTATTGTGATAGTTTGGTCTGGGAATTTTGGATGTATTGCCACCTGAATTCTCACCTTTTCCAGGGCTTCCTTGGAGGTATGCTGTGATTTGGGTTCTGTGACCATTCGACATTCTACGAGAACCACTTTATCGCTGTGTAGGGTCATAACCCCGCCTTTTGTGGGGAACTTCAGTATCCTATGGGCCGTAGAAAGGACAATTTTGAGTATTCGTATGTTGGGTCTGCCAATTATCCCATTGTACTGGGATGGGGATCTCACGAACATGAAATTCATCCAAGTGCTAGCTGAATTTTCCCCGTCACCCAATGTTACTTCTAGAAGGATTTGTCCCAATGGCCAAGATAGTTCTCCACTAAACCCAAGAAATGGATATGAGGCGGGAACCATTCTCTTCCGAACTTCTGGACTAAAGAGGTTAAAATAATGTTCATACAAGACCTCTGAGACACTTCTATTGTCCATGTACATCATGTAAATGCGGTGTCCTCCTACATCTGCCTTTACTACCAACGGGTGGTCATCCCAATCATCCCCCACTATAGGAGGAAATGATATTTTCATTCCAGGGGTTGCGTTCGGGGACATTCTTTGCTTAACCATTAGCTGCCAAGTCTGTACCATGAATATGGTCGAAGCATTATCTTTGGGTGCGGTTTCCTTTTTACCGCCCTTGGCGGCCTCGCCCGTTTGGCTGTCATTCTTGATTTCCTTCACAAGATGTTCTAGCTGGCCCGATCTAACAACTTCTTCAATCTAGTTTTTAAGCTGGTAACATTCATCTGTGTGGTGTCCCCTCTCCATGTGAAAGTCACAATATTTGTCTTTGTTCCGGGACTCCACCACACTTGACATAAGAGCGGGAGCCATGAACTTAACCAAGTTCATGGCCAGGATTTCATTAGGCGTTTTTGTGAGGGGAGTGAACCGGTCACCCCACTCCCGATCTGGTCTAGAACGTCCTCTGAACTTCGTCTTTCGCTTAAAAATTTGGCTATGAGTGTGCTTAGATCCACTTTCATGGTTCTTCCATTGCGGATGTTTCTTCCTAGACTGATTTGTTGCGGCTGTCTCACCCCAAAGGAAAGCTTTGGTTACCTGCCACATCTCATCGACGATCTTTGGTACGTTGTCATTTAACCTTTTGATCAGCTCGAGGTTGGTGATTCCGTACATGAAACCCGAAACTCTCATGCATTCCGGAGCACCCTTCACATGCAAAATATCGGCCTTGAAACGATCAACAACTGCTGTAGGAAGTAAGACAGAAAGCTCTTTCATAGATCCTCAAAGTTGTCGATGCTTTCCAAAAGAAGCTCATCAAACCACATACGGGCGTGACCCATAAGGGTATAATTAAACATGTGGCATCAGGTGGGCATGTCCCACCATTCAATCTTGGCTGCGGTACAAAAGTTCTTCAAATGATCCTCCGGATCTCTGGTTCCGTCATAGATTTTAACATTGGAGAGCATCCGGGTTCTTTTCGGGAACTCATAGCTTCTGATCCGTTGGGTAAAGGGATATGTGTCCTCAATATGATATGCACGATAGAGATCATCCATATTGTCATCAACCTCATGCTTTATATGCCTGGACTTCCAATGTCCTCCCAAGATCGCCCTCGCTTCCAAATGAGTCTACTCCTTTCACGGGCCCATTTGGGTGGAGTGGATAGCCCCTGCTCCTGTAGCTCTCTCTCTCTCTCTCGGACAAGAGGCGTAGCTCTGGGTCGGGCTCAGAGCCTCTCTATCCCGCCTATCTGGGCTTCTTTCCGCTAAGTACTGACTGACCTGCCTCTTGTGCCAAGCTTCGTCTCTTCGCTCTCAGTGAGCACGGCTTTTGGACTTGAGCCGGGAAAACACATCCGGTTTCTTCTCTCCAAAACACGATTTAACATCTCTCTGCCCTTCCCCTAGGTGAGAGAAACGTTCGGGGATACTTCATTCTCTCAAAATCATCCTCCGGAGAAGGTCTTGTCTCTCTACCACTGAGTCTAGAAAAAGCGCTCTGGGAGTGGGAATATTCGGTAGGTCTAGACCTAGTATTAGGACTGGCCTTCCGTTTTTTCTTTTCTTTCTTCACCCTTGAAGACTTTGATTTAAAGTTCAGGGACCTCTCTCGAGACCGCGAATCTCTTTGCGCTTCATCTTCGAAGTCAAGGCGAGTTTTCACCTGTCTTAACTTTTCCTAATGAACTTTTTTCGGCATCAAGGGTAGGAGTTGATCATAATGCTTATCACAAAATTCTCTTATCACCTCTTCTAGCATGGAGCTAGAAGGGCGGCCCTCCATTCCTTTGTTTTTCTCATTTCCCAGGGTATTTCGTACCGTAGAACGTTCTTGGGTGGGAGAAGAGGCATTCGCCTGATCACTCATGTGGTAAGAATAACTTTGGAAATGCAGTTATGATACTGGTCCCACAGATGGCGCCGACTTGTTAGTACAAAACTTGGGCTCAAAGCAAGACCTAGTTTAGGCTAGCTTTTGATGGAGCCGAATCTTAGACTAAGTGAAATATTTATGGGCTAAAGCTTCTAAGAAAGAATACAGCACCGTTAGTCTCACTTTGGAAGGGAGGTTCCGCGGTCAAATTCCAGTATGAGATTAAATTTAATAGAGAGAGAAAATGTATAGTTTGAGAGAGTGATGATGATACCGTTGAGAGTGACATAGGCCCTCTATTTATATCACGAACTTTCTTGCCGGATTCCTGGGATCACGTGTCGTGATGGCAACGTTTTTGGGCGGTAAACTCCAGAGGTCAAACCTTGTTCTTGTCCTTTTGCCTCTGATGGTGATGCTTTTGGGAGGGAACTGCGGTCTTTCCCTGTTTGGAGTCTTCCTAGGTCAGCTATGTGATAGCCGACAATATTCTATATTTTTTGGGTTAATCCGTGATCTTGATCCCTGGTTCTGCTCCGGACGTGGAGTTCTTCCACTGCAGAGGTGCTGAGACGCGGTTCCTTATAGTAAGGTATTTTTGTCCGTCCGACTTATCGGTGCTTAGTGTGGTCCAGATTATCCATGAATCAGGGCTATTTGTCTTTTGATGCGCCCGGTCCAGTATGTTGGGTCCGGAAGCACTATACGTGATCATAAACAATAAACATTATCTTTTTCAAATGACATGCTTATAATGATTATCGACGACGTGTCTTCTATTTTGATGCAACATTATTATTACGAATTCGTTACATCTCATCTGAAGTTCATTCAAAAAAATTGTTTGTGTTTGTTCCACACTAACATCATGTAGATCATGACATTGTAAATAATTTGGATGTATGTACAATCGCAGTAATCATGTCTTTACCGGTCTTACTTGACTACATCTAAAAAGAGGTTTTAAGTATTAAACGTTTTATAATTTAATTGGTTAATTAGTATAGTACTCCGTATATCTCTTCTTGGCAAATTCAGTAAAGTGACTCTGAAAGGATCAAAAACTATAATATACGGCTCTTTTTTTATGCATGCATGTGATGTTCCCTATACATTTAATTTAATGCATTGCCGCTAAAAATATACTCGATCAAAGGGTACTTAGATAATTTTATGTATAAAAAGCTTCATAGAAATCTAAAACGCTTCCAAGATGAGTGTTTAAATTTGGAGCTGTTTGGTGAAAATAAAAGCTTCTATCTAATGTATTCAAACAGAGCTTATTTTTAATTAGAACTTTATTTTTAAAACAAAAAGCTTGTAATCTTTAAAAAGCACTAAAAATGTTCTTGCCAAATTAAGTAGAGCATTTTTAGCTTTTAGCTTAAAAAGATAAGGATTGCGAATGTTATCACATGGATCATCTGTGTAGCTTACGTACTCTTTATTTTAATAAATTATCCATCGTGACATTTTTATTTTTATTTATATATATATATATATATATATAAACACATGCATGATGATATATTGATTATAAACTGTTGGAAAAGTGGTTTTGCAAAATGAGTTTTGCAAATTTTGGACACCTTTTAATATATGATATAAACCAATTAAAATTAAACAAATGCACCAACATATAATTTATTCAATTGAAAGATAAAACTGAGAGCCATCAAACAAAACATCATAAACAGCTATAAAATTTGTATAACATAGATGTTTCTAACAATAGGCCAGCAATTCAGGGTCATTTTTAAATGTCCTCATGTCATCTTTTTCCAAACACACAATCGCTTCGATGCCATCGTTATTCGGAGCGTCCATCAAAACTGTAAATTTCTTTACTATACCACCGATGGTTACTTTTGTTGGCTTCCCCCACCCGAAATCAATCCCATAAGTAGGAAACCCGCACAAGCTAGAATATATGTAATTCTCACCAATTCTGTTTGATATCTCTAAGACATTTTCAGTTGACATATCAGCAACGTTTTTGGTTAAAGTTTGCATATTACTTATACTTTGTAACTGTTTTTTCCCTTTCCTTAATTCGGTGATGGTCATATGTGGCTCTAATTCACTTTGATTGCTCGTTGGAAATTTATCACCTAATAAAAATTTCCAAAGGTTGTTACAGGCAATTCCTTTACCAACATGTTTCGCATATCGGCTGTAAAGATCATTCTAGTTGCTTTGAAGGTTCCCGAGTTTGTCTTAGTAGCGGCTGTCACTGCACACTTATGGAGTAGCCAAGATAAAACTTCAACACGGGTTGGGTTCATGATTGGTTGTCCAGATTCCACGGTCATGGCTGTGACCCTGGCTTTTAGATCGTTCAATTTTTGGTTAGGGAATAAAAATCTCCTAGTGGCACAACCAACACGCGACTTGCATCTTAAAAGTTCTGGAAAATTAGTATTTATAGGTTGGTAATGAAGAACATGATCGAGGATTGACTAGTGGTGCATCTTTTTTATCTACAGGGCGAGATCGTGCATTGACTGTAGCCCAGTGATTCATGAAATTTAATGCACTACGTCCATCAGCTATCTTGTGGGGTAGCGACATTGCCACTGCCACTCCTCCACATGCAAAAAGGTTGACTTGAACGCTTGATGCGCAAGCAATGCCCTTTTCGTCATTGCCACCTTTAAGGTTTGGGTGGAACCATATTAGATCATTTGGAAAGAGTTGATCAAGATCTTCGTGCTCTGAATGTTGGAGGAAATCCAACAGTGGGCTGTCATTGGATGCTTCAATAAACTCAACCCCCTTGTCGCTGCAATCAACATAGGTAGGGCGGTGTTGCTTCACCCTACCAGCGAAAGGATAGTACTGATTCAAAGTTTCTGATAATGAATTCTTTAACTCAAGGGTTTTATCATGGGAACTTTGATAAGTGCTCGAGCCTGGGTAGAATGCGACAATTGGTATGTATGAGTGTGGAGATATTTGATCGAACAACGAGAGATTATAATTTTTCAAGTGAGAAGGTGTTGGAGAAGATGGCTTGATGATGTCTCTAGAGACAATCGTGTGAAGCTGTCTTCTACCAAATTTAAAGAGTCTGCTCATCATGATGTTCACAAACTTATTGGTTGATTAGGTTTCAGATCGTCATTTATTGTAGCTAATCTATACCTTTTATAGTCACAATGCGAATGCATGAAATATATTAAAATGAATTGCATGCACGATCGAGGAGACATTTTTGCAATAATAAAATAAAATAAATATATATATAGCTCAAGATATATAATTCTTACAATTAAAGGTTCCAACTTGGCGTTCCAAAAAGAAAAACACATGGTTCACGGATTGAATTTTTAAACACTATTTGCCAAAATAGATGAGTGGTTATATATAGCCAGCTGATCATTCTTTCATTAATTAATCTTTTTTAGCCGCAATGATTCTTTTTTACACTTATGAAAGCTTGTTCTTTTAATGCAAAATATAACTTACTAATTTATTAGCCGATTGAAGCCATAACTAACCGAACACATGTTGAGTAAAATAAGTGTGTGTAATGGCATAATTTTCATCAATATAACACATGATCTATTGTATTGTATATTTATATCTCTTCTCTACTATCTTAAATGGAAAAAGGGTCAAAGGGGAATTGTGAAAAGTTAAAAATTGAAATTGAAAGTCAAAGTTTTTTAAACCTTTCAAATGTCAAAAATCACTAATCTTGAAAAGTGAAAACTGAAACTTAAAAATGGAAACGGACTATGCAAGGCAGGACACACCAAATGCAAGGGAAATCTTGAATCTATAAACGGAATGTATTGAAATGCAAGGGCTCTACACGGCTATTAACAGAATGTATTGAAAGATTAAAATGCAAAGGTTGTACACGCCTAGAAAATGACTGGAAAATATTGAATCTATTAGGGAATGTCAACTACACATACACTTACCCACACCACCTCTCACCTACGTTCCTATATCTCCCTCTCTCACTAAACACATATCCTCTCACTTCTCTCTAGAAGTATGTTCTGTCTCTCTAACTACCCCTCTTCTGCCATTATAGCAATCAGCGGCACCACAGCCACCATCGCCAATGGTTTTATTGGTGTTTCAGTTGGTAGTGTAGGCCGTTTTGGTGGTTTAGGCGGCGTTTTCAGTTATTGGTTGTTGGTGGTTTGTGTATTTTGGTGGTTTGTGTTTTTTGTTTGAAAACCGAGATCCAACCGCCAAACAGGAAACCGAGGCCATTGATGTTTTATAGATCTGAAAACCGCTCGGTAAGTGTTTCAAATTTATGTTAGTTTTTTGGCAATATTTTAACACGGATCTGATTTTACCATTGGTGGTTCAGGCGGTGTTTTCAGTTATTAGTTGCTGGTGTATGTTTATTGTGGTTCAATCAAGTATGCGAAAAAAGGTGGTCACTGGCCTCGAGTCCACCAAGTTAGCGGAGAAAGGCTGCACATAAGCTTTCGTTTCAAAAGAAGGACGAGCATCCTAATGCCAGTATATGTGAGTACTTTTATATCTCATAGGGAATATTTATAAGTGTGACTGTGAATTGTTGATTGCAACGTGAAGTAGAAAATTCAAGGGGTTAGTTGTATTAGGATTATAAGATATTTGTAGATAACCGAACCACATAGATATGTTGTATTGTTTGCTTCTCTACGTTTTTGTTATTGTTTTTGTTTTGCGGTTAGACTAAAGTGAGTAATTTGACACAAATTTTTATCCTCTTAGTTTCTTCAAAGGTGCATTTACAAAGACCCATTGCTCGTTCACAATTACCCTTTTACCCGCTAGATAAGCAAGTACTTGATTCGTGGTGACCTATTGCCCGGTAGCTAAGCAAGTACTTGAGGTACTAAACTTTCAATGCATAACACACAAGATCTATGCTTGCAATTTTTTAATTGAATGTTTTTTTATTGATTAATAGGTATAAAAAGAAGGAACATGCTCCTAATTATGCTGCATATTACTCCTTCCGTGTTGATGTGTTCTAATCTCAAAGAAAAAACATTGCTCGGTTTGTTGAGCTCCCAGTCGTTGGTTCTTCTGGAGAACTTCCCTCCATTGTTGTTGTAAATGTACATGTATATCTCTATTCATTCTTTTTTCATTAATTTTATTTTTCTATAAAATCGTGTTTTAACCTCATTACATAAATTTTTGTGTGATGCTTCTGCAGGTTCCATTGTACCATGTTGCCTTTCTCCAAGAGGAAATAGATGTCAAAGGAATGAATTTTGTTTTGTACTTTAAACTTTCGTTTCTTCCCAATTTCAGGATAACATGAGAGCAAGGACAATTCTATTATTCTTTATTAGCTTTTCATGACAACTTATTTGTAATTGTTTCAAAACAGAGGATTGGAATAGAAAAATTCAATTATAAATAAGTGCACTAGAGAGGAATGTAGAGATATTACCGTTTAACCGACTTTAACAGAGGATTCTTGGGTAGGGTTGTGAATGTAGAGGACCTTCAGTTAAGTGCACCGGAAAGAAAGCTTATGAATGCTTACAACGAAAAACCCGTGCTTTCACGCCCTCAACATGAATTTTATCGAGTTTCCGCTTATATGTTCTCCCAATAAAAAGTAATAATAAAGCAATAAGATCATGTAAACAAATTGTTAAATCAAGTAAATAGTGTCCTAAATACAAATTGGGGACTCTTTTGCAGGGAGAAATTTACTTTGAGATTGATTTGGATAAGCATAGATTTAGTTGCATTTTCCAGGAAAGGGTAAGAAGCATTCCAAGAAAACTATTAATCAGGATGTGGGACTCACAATCTAAATCTACTTGACGACTAACGTGCATTGTTGGTTATCTCATATTAATGTAATGTTTTATTTTCAGTTTCACTAAATGTTTTTATATATTCTTTGATACATGTTAAGAATTATTGTTTGAGCTAAACTATCGAATGTTACAACCTTTACATTTTGATATTCACAAGTTTAATGTTTGAACGTTAAATGAAACACTAACCACAATATCACAACTATAAATGTTTGCGCTAGAAAATTCCGTTTCTATAATAGTATAAAGATATATATAATAAGGATAAAGATAAATCTAAAGATACATATTAAAGATATGATACGTGTATGTTATATATCTATATCTATACTACATATAATAGAAAAACGGTCTAACTTGAAAATTGAAGTGTTGAAAGTCAAAAGTGAGAGAAATTTATGGTGTAATTATTATTCTTATTAAAATACTCATTACTTAAAAGTACAATAATTTATTCATATTGTATAACCAATTAAAAACATATCTACCAAATTAAAAACAACCAATTAAAACATCTCATACTAAAAAATACAATAAAATTTTCACAATGTACAATTTAAACAAGCTACAACATAATACAAAATGTAAAAATGGTCATACGAAAATGAACCAAAGAGGACCCATTGAAACCGATACAAACTGGTGAATCAGGTCTCACCGAGATCTATTTCTCCAGTTAATCGTCACATGATACCCACCGCCGCAACGCGCGGGTACCGTGCTATCTTTATCTTTATCTTTATCTTTACTATCTAAAATGGAAAAATGATCAAAGGGAAAAAATGAAAACTTGAATATTGAATATTGAAGGTCAAGTTTTTTTAAACCTTTTCAAATGTCAAACGCTTCTTACATGGAAATAGGCAAGTTGCATGGAAAATGGTCTTGCTTTTTTTAAACCTTTTCAAACTTAAAAAAGTCAAACGCTTCTCAATCAATATTAAATGCGTCTTGCATAGTTGCATGGAAACGATTTCATGTCTCAGATGGAAAGTATCACAATATTAAACCAACAATTTCAATATTACTACACATCTTTAAACAACCCCCAAGCGGGAAAAATCAAAATGAAAGTGAGCTTGGCCTATATAAACAACCCCCAAGAGAGGTTTGTATCTCATTACAGAAAACAAAATGGAGATGCAAAGTCAAAAGAATGTTGATGATGATCTTGAGGTTAGCAATCGATTTTTTTTGATCTTACGCACTTGATACTCTTTGTAATGTGCATCAACACATCTTGTTTGTTTTTTTTATTACAGCTTGGCCTATATAAACCAGTCAAAGAGTTCCGTCAAGCAGGAATCTATACCTCAAATGTCGTGTATCAAGAAGTTTTAGGCGACGAGTAACATGTGTTGTTAGTTAATATTTCATAATTGATGTAATGTTTTATTTTAAGTTTCATTAAATATTTTTATATGTCGTTTGATATATGTTAAGAATTTTTTCTAGAGTTGAATTATCACATGTTACAACCGTTTGTAATTACAATTTCATCCTTTTTCACGTTCTATTTTGAACGTTATACAAAACACTTACCACAATATCGCATATCGTTAATTGTCTGCCGCTAGAAACCGATGCCGCTAGGCACGGGTACTCGCCTAGTAAACACTAATAGCACAACGCTTTCATAAAATATGTTGGTTGATTGAGTGTCGGTGGTAGGCCCTGTTTTTTGGGCCCGGTTTGTGAGATTGTTGGAGCCCAAGGCAAAAAGAAAAGGCCCGTTTTCATGAGATATGTTACCCACGCATTAGGATTGTCAGCAAACACGTGTCGACGGCTTTGGAGATAAAAACACCGCTTCTATCTCTCTTGATCCACAAATCTACATACATCATCTTCCACAAATCCACAATACTGAAAAAGCCTACGTTACATGAAATTGACGGTTCACCAATCATTGATATACGGTTTCAGGTCATCTACAAATCCACATACATCATCTTCCATATCCTCTTAAGGCCCATTTGTGTTTAATCGTTTCACCCGGCCCGTTTAGCTCGAATATTAATCGTTTTCTACAAGGTTCGTGCTGTGTGGTTTCTTCACTCCAGGGTAAAAGATATATTTTCCAGATCTCTAGGGTTTCGGTAGGTGAGCGTTGCTTTTCTTTACTTCCTGCTTTGCATGTTATTTTAATGCTTTTAATCTTCAGATTTATGCTTTGAACATGTTTTTTTGTGTAGTTTCTGATTTTTTTTGGGGCCTGACATGGTTTGTTTTTGCTTTACTGTTGCATGAACTTGGTTGTTGCCTATGTTGTTTCATATTTGTTAGTTTTAAGTTCGTTTTACTTCTATTGTTGAATGTTTGTGAGTAAATATTTGAAAAAAAATGAAAACAAAGAGCCATGAAAAAAGTTGGTGGTTAGACAGGAAAAGGCAGTCAGTTTCTTGCAATGTTGTTGGTTCACATGGCCCTGAGGTGGTTGTTGGTAGTTCTTTAAAGTGGTGAGCGAAATTTTTAAAGGAAAATAGTAATTGTGTTTTCTAAAATCACATTTAATAAGTAATTTGGATGGGGGGTGTGATTTATCTGAGACATGGACGCCCAACCCAACTTGGTAGGTCGTTTGTTGAATATATGCATATGCTTCTGTTGTCGTTGATGTTGAGTTTTTATTTGGTGGGAGTAAGCTTAGGGGTTGTTTGGGTAAGCACTTTACAAATGAATCTTAATTCTTTTGGTACTGACGCTGATAGAGAGAGTATGGTGGTGTTATTGTTCTTTTTAGGTATTTATAGCCGTCGTTGAAAGTATGCTGGGCACAAAAATGTATTCACCTCATCGTTTAAGGTACTGCATTACTAAGGTTAATAAAATAAAGAAAAATAAACAGGAATTAGGTTGTTTAAGAGATCTTTATTGTATGTGGTTTATAAAAGCGGCTAACTTTTACTGTCTTTGGTTTGTAGGTTAACGCGATGTTACTGGAACGCGAGGTTTTCACAAGGATTTGTGGAATGTTCTGACTTTGGTTCCGAATCTCCTTCATTTATGGTGATGGTAATTCACGGTAACTTTCAGAGACAAATGAAGTGGGTAGTCAAGGACTGTATCCGTATCCTGGCGAGGCAAGGACCGGATGGCATGATTATGCAACTGTGTTTCTTTGCAGCCATGGCGGACTATAGATCTTTTTCACCCTATTTGGTTTAAAAATTTGAAGCTAACCAAGAAAAAATCAACGACATATTATTGATTAATTGGAAACTTGGTACAACGAACGTTGGCCATTATATCTTCAGGCTGTGATGAGTTTAAATGGGTCGGGTTAAACGTGAAGGCGCCCATATTTTGGCGTGGCAACCTGTTAGGGTTGCAGCCATAACGGGTGTATCCGTTTTTTCCTAATTGCTGCCCTATCTGAGCCTGAACAACGTGCAGATCAGTTTACTATATCTAACATCATTGACTGTTTTGAGACAAATGGAACAATTGTTTATCTTTATACACAACGGAATGACTCCGTCGCATCTTTCTGCCTTTGGCCAACTGCTTGTAAGGTATGCACTAAATAACTCACTTCTTACATTCCAAATGGAATTGAACGGACACTTTGTGAGTTATATGAAGTGATTTGTGATGTTAGGATGATTCTGCTTCAAATCCTATAGATGTACATTCAACTTTTGAAATGGGTCAACGTATTGTTAATTTATGCTTATAAATAATGGAAACTATTATTAATTTGACAAAGATTACAACATCTTTTCATTAAAAACTCGCAAACATTCTCACACAGATTTCTGTTGTTGTTTATGTAGCTTATAAGACACAAGTCTCTCGCAATGAGAATATTGCTAAACTTTAAGTTGGTTACCTCTTTCCAGAGGTATGTATCGCTTTCATTGTCAAATAACATTGCCAATAGTGTGGATTAAACCTGTTGTTATTATCGATTTGCAAATGAGACTAAGATACATTTCATGTGTACTGAGTTACAGATTCGTAAAAGGGTTGGTGCTCATAAGTCGACAAATCCTGATGCAAATATAATAAGCCTAGGCCTCGGGGATACCACTCGCCCCATTCCAGAAGTTATTAGTTCTGCCATGGCAAAGGTATGATCACTCTTTTCCATATATTTCTTCCATATGTTTCACATCAGTTTTATATTTGTTTAAGATGGTGTATCCAGAACTTGGTGAACCTTAAGTCCTTAACCATTTGTAAAAAATCTGATTCCATTGGTAATTTCTTAAACTGGGTGATTGCTCTTTAAGCTATTTACTTTAATATTAGTTGAGGTTGATGCAAAATGTTTATGCTTATGAAAACCATTGGTTTGTATCTACCTTTATGTTTCATTACTTTTAATGATTTTGGGTGCAGAAGAGGCTTTTTATCAGCAAGAAAAGGTTATCATCTACATCCGAGAAGAAAGGTATGAGTTACTCTAAGTTCGTTTGCAATTACTGTTTCTGGACCGGATGTGTGGTGGTGGTGAGGCAGCGGGGATGGTTGTTGAGTATTGTGGTACCTGAGATGAAGTTGTTATACTTAATAAGGTGTTTAGGATTGCTTATTTTTATCCTACTTATATATTAACACATGCATTGGGTTGTTTAAATATAACCACCTTAGAAGTTGAATGAAAACGGTTACAACCTACAAGGTCGCATATTTGGATTATCTAAACACTTTAGGCTGCTTAAAATAAGCAGATAAGCTGGGGAAAAAAAATCCCAAATACCCTCTTATTTTGGTTATGGTGTATCTGGACTTTCAGATTTATGTAAGAAAAAGGAGACTAAAATTTACAATTTTTATTCTAAAGAAGAATAGTTTCGCAACAGATGCCCATTTACTATTCGTTAAAAAACTTCGTTGTTCCAGAAGGGAATGATTATTGTGGTTGCGTAGGGAATCTGTGACTGTGTCTATGTTTGAATATGGAGTAATGTGAGTTATTTGGTACGTGCAGTATGACAATGAAGGCTAAAGATTTAACTGCGGTCGCGAAGGGTTGCAACAAAACTCACGTGATCGGCCATTCAATGGGTTAGTCCCAACTTACTGCTTTTAGCTTATCTTTATCATTACTTGCCTTTTACTCATACGTATCGACGATGAATAGATTGAATAGTTGAAACTAAAATGTGGTATTACAAAGGCGCTAACTGACCATTGCTTTTCGGACTCCCTTTTCATTATTTAGTTACTGTTTTAAATCTAGCTGTAATAATTTTTTTTAGTTATAAAGGTTTTGCTTTCTTTTGTTGATTGTGTTATTTTATTTACTGCTTCTTTTAAATTATAGATTTAATTGGTTAAAGGTTTATTTGCGAAAGAAAACAAATTCGTATATATTTTTAGCCATTCTTACAATTTGCAAAGTTTTAAACACTATAGTTTGTAGTTTGCAGCATTTTGAAAAAATGTAATAAACATCTAAAAGCAAAAAACATGTCTTAGGTATTTGTATTAAACGTTCTCAATATAATGTGCAGGTGGGTCAATTTCTGCATGGGCAAGTTGGACGGTTGGAATCGGGCGGTTGGAACTGCAGCAACTACTTCTCAGGTTGCCGACGTGGATGACAACCGACAACGAAACAACATCAAAAACCCGAGGTGCAGAAAAACTCCCGCCGCGGAGCGGCGGGTATTAGATACTTGTATGTATAATAGCACGACGCTTATACAAACTATAATTTTTTATACAGCCTGCGTTTTTTTTTTTTTTTTTTAATTATTTCGCTGGCCCGTACCCTTAGCCTGTTATCAGCCCAATAATCCAGTAAATAAGTACACACACAAACCATATAGATAAACCTGATTCTAACAATTTCTAGAACTCGCTCAGAAGACCGACCTGCCCCCGGCGTTTTCTCCAAACCGACTCAACGCTTCATAGATCATACACGGCAAGGTTGAGGAGTTAACAAATAACAAGATCCAACAATTCAAGGTTGAATTTAATGGTAAAATGTTCAATTGGTGGTTTGTTTTTTTAACAAATTACCAAACCAAACCAAAATACACGCCCCGTTTACAAGAATAGACTATTTTTTAACATCTTACAAAAGTGAACCTATGTACTTTTAGATAGTGACTACACACTATACAAAAGAAACTCTCAACCCATGGTAGTCAACCTTACTCTACCATAGTTAAGAACACACTAAACTCTCAAATATACTAACAATATCTATAAGACCATAACCACTCATCTTCTTTAGCAACCATATTCATAACATCTCATCTTCTTTGTCGGTTTTCTTTTAAATACCACCATAAAAAGCTTTGTTCACAGTGAAGAAAACTCAACCACATTCGAAGATCATATACCTCCTCACCGTACACCATCATTCAAAGAAGACACTCAAGAACACGCTGACGTCACCACGCCCAGGACCTCGCCTAGGCCCACGCCTAGCTCACCTTGTCCAGACACACGCCTCAGGCCCTCGCCTCCATTCACGCCTAGCCTCTCGCCCAACCCCAGCAATCTCGCCTAGCCTCTTTTCCTCGCCCAGACACTCGCCCACGCCCACGCAATCTCGCCTAGCCTCTCGCCCAGGCCATGTTTTCTCGCTCAGTCGAAAAGTTCATTTTGGTAAACAATACAGGCGAGGTTCATATTCGTAAATGTGTAGTGGGAATGGTTCGTTTTGGTAATTCTCTCTTGTTTTTTTGTTATATTCAATTGGGTTTTGATTTTGTTTTTGGTTTTAGGTGCTTTTAATAATTCTTACTGTATATTATATAAATTAGGTTAATGATTGGGTTATATGTATGTGATGGCCTGGAGATAAATTTTTTCGAACACCTGTGGTGACTTAGGAAATTTATGAAGTCTCTTGAAACCTTCTGATTTTATTTGGTTATGTTACTATGTGTTTTTTTTGCCGGAATAGGGGACCCCTGTTGATGCTTTCACGCGAATGTAAGTAGCTTTAATTCTTTAATTAAATGGAAGAACCCATAGAATTTTGGTTTGTTCCTGGCAAGAAAAAAAGTACAGAACCAATAAATCCATGAAGGATTATTTGTAAAATAGCTCCATTGAGTCCCGTATCGGTTATAGAAGCAATTTATATAAGTATAAAACCCATATGAGATACCGAGGAATAGGTTTTTTTTATTTTTTTTAAATACGTTGGCCGGGATATGTTGAAGCTTTACCGATGGTTTATAAATTTCTGCTGACATGTAACGCATAATTGAATTCCCATGAGGGTGTTTGAGCGTGACTGTGGAATCGGTCGCGGGTTAGTACTCATGTGTATCTTTAAGTTCGCTTTTTGACATAAGTAACTCTAAAGTTGCCATGTAACTACACTTAGTATCGTTTTTAATTATTTGTGCAGAAATGAGTTTAAGCGTGAACGTGCAGGTAGTGGCAGCTAGGGAGCAACTGTCGATGATGTCTTCCCGTAGGTAGTCATTTTGGTAACGTCCTAACATGGGGTGCTCGGGTGAGTTATTTTTCACATGTTCATTGCTTTATTGCTGTGCATTTTCAGTCGCTCCAGTTAATAATGATCAATGTCGACGTGAAAATGAACATCAACATGTATACTTTTCTTGGTGGTGGTGTCATTGATATTTTCTAATTACTATTAGCCTTTATCAACAGTATGTCGTTTGTTAGAGCAGGTGTGTGCGCCTTTTGACGGTCGGCGCATCAGCGAGTGTAACTATAACAACATTCTGAAGCATGGTCCGGTTGAATGGGATTTTTGGTCTGGGATGGTCCATAAGCTATCATGTAGACAGATAGGCTGTACTCCGATTGTGTTGGACTTTCAACATTAAGTAACACGCAACGGTATAGCCCCACCTTCCATACCAGCTGAAACATCTACACAAGTACCGGCCTACGTAGGCGATGGACATCAATATAACACCTGCTATGCCATTCTCTCGCTTAATCAACAAGGGGGCGTACTACATCTGTCTGTGACTGAAGGTGACGCCTATTTCGTATTTACTGTTGATTTCAAATCTTATAATATCTTAGTGTACGATTATCTGATCATCTTTGTGTCACACTCAGTTGTTGTAGCAGTTACTGCATGTACATCCACTCCACATACGTTTGAAACTATACATCATAAATGTGTTACGCAAGCTGTTATAAAAAGAAAGTCCGGTCACATATCAGGAGGTGATTCTCAATATTGTTATATCTGTTCTAAGGATTTCGATACATTTAATCGAAAAATTATTTATTCCTTTCTGTCCCACTCATTATAGGTGACTACTCTTTCGAAGGATGGCGGAAAATGACAAATTCGGAAATACCATCTCCAGTAGCAGCATTGGGCAGACGTTAGTGACATGATGTTCTACTTTTCAACGTTTTAGCATTCTCCGCTCACTGTCTTATTAACCCCTTGATGATGTTGTCATTGCAGGCATATCAGAACCAAGTAGCGCACCCTTGATAGCAAGATACCACGAACTGCCAGCTGATGCACCTATGCAAAATTTTAGAATGCTCTGGTCCACAGCTTTAGGGACAACAACTACACGTTCAGGAGCATTGTGTGTATGACATTAATGAATTTGTTGTCAATGCTTTTCATCAACTTTGCAAATTATGTGATTAACCTATCAGTTCCCTTTTCTTCTTAAAAAAACATATCAGTTATAAGCTTATGTTACCCACGTATTTGTTTCGCAACTTGAGCACATTTTCCGTTTGCATAAGCTATAATTTCTGAATTTTCTTGTTGCTGCAGCAACATTAGAAACTGGTACCACAAGTTTGAGAACAACAGATGTTCACATGGAAACTTATTCACCTGACTTCTCACAGACGCGCTAAACAACAACCTCAGCATCACCAGCTTCACGCACAGGTGTGACGTATGCACTAATGTGAAATCATTACTTGTGTCACATTAGGAACAGGTGTCACAGGTTCGAGAACAGCATGTGTTCACACGGAAACTTACCCACCTGGCTTCTCACAGACGCGAACGGATTGTGTAAGAGTATAAGTTTTATGTTTTATGTAAACTGAACCCTACTTTCCTACAACGGTACCATCTAACTTCGCACTTGCAATAATCTAAAAAAATAGCAAGTGCCCTCGCCGCAGCGCGGCGGGCTCATGCTCCTCGTTTTGTATAAAAGATACTCTAATACATTATTAAATAATGTGTAGCTTTTTCTTTAGAAAGTCCAGTCTTTTGTTTTTAAAAGCCCAAGATTCGGGCTTTTGTGCGGGATTTTCAGGCTTAGCCTGGGCCTAACCAAGTTTTAATGGCTAATATAAAGACCATTTAGGCCTGTTGGTATGGCTCGGGCTTAAGGCATGACTTTTTTTGACTTTTCAGGGCCGGACCTAAGCTCGGGAAGAAACCGTTTAACTCATTAGCACAATGTAGTTAACCACATGTAATCTGAATCGCCAACGCATAATCTAAAAGACTAAGGCATAATAAGGTGGGTTTTAAGGGGGTGCTTGGATTGCTTATTTAAAGTTGGTTATGCGTTTTGAGATAATCAGCTGTTAAAAAACGTGATTATGAAACATAGTATTTGGATTTGATTATGCTGTTTGATATCGCAATAATAAGTTGATCAGTTTTTTTAGTGTTTGGCAAATCAAGTTACTTATACCTTAACATGTAAAATTACCGTTATATACACCTTTTTTAAGATTAAGTTTAATAGAAATATCATGCAAACACTTTTAAGGAAAAATTTGCTAAATATTGGTAATAAGAATATGTAAATGCAAATTATTAACTAAGTTAACAAGTAATTATCCTGTATTTTATTATACTACTTGATATAATAAAGGCCCTCACCAACGTTCATCGCCACCTTTGTCATTAATCCGCATAACCATACAAACTTGTTAAATCATATCTATGAAAAACATACCTACATGCACATGTAAGAAACAAATATTTTACCTACACAAGAAAAAAGATTAAACAATTTGTTGTTTACATAATGTTTTTCATCTTCTTGGATTGAATTTCTTCCCACCAAAAAGCAACAACTAGCAGTTGGCTAAGGAAAAAAAAAATAAATAAAAAAAATACCAGGGGTGATGTTGTAATTTTGTCATAAGAGGAGAATTGCGTTTTCAAAAAGCAACTAGCTAGCTGATTATCTAAAATGGCGTTTTGAGAGGTGTCAAACACAAATAATCACTTATCTACTTTTCTTATCCAAATGCTATAAAGTGGATTTTTGCGTTTTCAAATCGCAAAAAGCAAATAATTCGTTCTCAAACGCACTCCCAAAAACCCCCTTAAGTAAACCTTTACCAAAGATTAACCTGTTCAGTTTGATCAAAAAAAAAACTGTGGACTTGAGGTGATGCAACAACAAAAATGTGTGATTTTAAAAACGTAAGGGTACTCTCTAATTGCTATGTAACACAACATGAGAGCTAAACCTGTTATTTTAATATCATCGCCGTAGCCACTACCGATTTCAATTGTTTTGATCAGATTCGGTTGCATGCAAGCTTACTTGGTCAATAATCGTTATAAATAAGTTGGTAGAGACCGCGCTTCGAGACGGTTTTGTAACTTTTTCTTTTTCAGAAACAAAATACTATGGTTTTAAGTTTTTATGCGTGAATGTTAAGCTTTCTTTCGATCACATAAGCGAATTTAAAACCTATCTAAAACATAATAACTTGTAAATCATATTTGAGTCTTTTAACATTCTTTAAAGCTACAAAATCGTAATTAGAAATATATTGGTTAAATGATTTAAGAGTGAAAAGCCTAATTGACAAAGCCAAGTTAAAAGTCTTGGCTTAGAACTGATATTGGGAAATATGGTTTAACAAATCCTTAAATAAAACAACCGGTTTTCTCATTTCGGTTCGACGTTAATATAACAAAGATGTTTTCTTATAATAAAGCTGATCGATTAACAATATACTAATTAAAACATAATTTTTTTTAGCAAAAGGCCAACATCTCAGGGTCGTTTTGAAATGTCTTCATGTCTTCTCTATCCAAACACACAATAGCTTCGATGCCATCATCGTTATGAGTGTCCAACAGAACTGTTAAGTTTTGCATTATACCACCACTGGTTATTTTAACTGACTTGCCCCACCTAAAATTAATCCCATAGGCAGGAAGCCTGCACAAGCTAGAATATATGTAACTCTCATCCATTCTTTTTGACATCTCCAACGCAGTTTCAAATGAAATCCCAACCACGTAATCATTTACGGTTTTCATATTTCTTATACTTTTAAGTGTCATCTTTCTTTTTCTCAGTGCGTGGATAGAAATATTTGGTACGAACTGACTTTGATTGCTTTTCCAAATTGTTGGGTTTTACTAATCATAACAATTATAAAAACATGTAAACATCATCAAAGCATGCAGCGGAAGTAATAGAAATAATATATGTAGATTAATTAACCGAATAAGAATATACGTACCTTTTAGCAATTCAAGAAATCCAACCGATAATGTGAACAAGTAACAAAACCCCAAACCCTAACTTAGGGTTTATATATATTCGACCCACAAAGAATCGACCACCACAAATCCCACAAACACAAATGTATTTGTCCTTCGTTCTTGTACACACGTACTAATATCGAATTGAAGTGAAAGACTAGGTTCTTGAATCACAAACAAACCAAACACTAGTTTCTTGAGTTGGAAAATCGAATCCCTTGGGGAGGGGGGTTGTACGATCGGCCAAACACAAGAGGGAGGAGAGGAGAAAAGAAATTAGGTTTCTTGGTGATTCAAGGTTAGGTTATGCATGAATACAAGGGATTGTATTTATAGGTAACTTAACTTGATGACCAAGTTTGAGTGGGAATGGGTTTGGGAAACCCCAACCGATCGGCCTAGTACCCAAGAGGGGTTCTAGATCCTTCCCGACTCCTAATTTTAATTCTAGTCCCTTTAGTTTACATTTAACGACCGTTAACCAAACTTCATTAAATATTAACTACCGCTATGTTTTATTTCGTGACTAATAATTAATAATAATAATAACGTTTATATATATTAATTATATAACATCAATTCTCATACGTAATGTGTGCAATCCCGAAGTCTCGAGTTCGAATCCGGTCATACGTATATTAAAATATCCATAAAACCTTTTAGCTCTCACTTGGATATTACTTAATATAGTAATGACATTGGTTTAGTCTAGCCTAACACGCCAATGCCCCCAGATCGAATCGAGTATGGTATCCTGGAAAAACCATTTAATGATTCATCATTTTTACTTATCCTTTTCCTTCTAATACTACATTAACTATGAATATGGATCAAGTCATTTCATAAGTTAATATTATGTTTCTCGTTATATCTGATTGAACAAGATTACCAAATAATCTGAACGTATTCCAGATTGATCTTGGGTATGGCCATACAAACATCTTGTCAACCCTACGAGGGGCCCAAATATAGTATTATGCTTTGAAACAAATTCAAAGAAACAAATTCTCTTGACTACAAACATAACTCATGAACTTTGTAACACTTCCGAAAATAGCCCTTATAACTACCAGTTACTGATAGCGTTAGACTATCTTACACAAGTGCACTACATTCATAACAGTTATCTGGTATCTCAAGTCTAAGGATAAACATTCCATGATTAACTTAATGACAAAGATCCATAAGTATAATCGTGTAAATTGGGATATGTCCTATATTCAATTCATTGAATATCATGTGAATCTGGCATGTCCCACTCATTAATATACCTTAAGTATATTCAACCAAAACTCAGATTTGTCTTAATTCAATGATATTCCCACATCATTGATCGACAACGGACTATTTAGAATAACATAAGTCATCCACGGATTAAACATGCAAATATAGGATATAATATTAAGAAAATAAAAAATAAACATAAATAACTATTTCAATTCATTTAAAATAATATTTGTTCATAACATCCTTTATCCAAATACTAATCACAGATCTACATGAAACTACTAGCTAAACGAAGTCCTATCCCATCAGCATGGTCAGTAAGTTTTCCTTTGGCAAAGGCTTCGTAAAGGGATCAGCTAGATTATCATCTGTATGAACTTTGAGTAGATTGATTTCACCTATTTCGACTTGTTCTCGAACATAGTGATATCGTCGAGGAAAATGTCTGGCGCCCTTCATGACTCCAGGCTCATTGGCAAATGTTATTGTAACAGAGTTGTCACAATACACATTTAAAGGCAATTCGATTGAGGGCATTACTCCGAGTCCCGAAATGAATTTCCTAATCCAAACAGCTTCCATCGCAGCTTCCGAAGCAGCTATGTACTCAGCTTCTGTAATAGATATCGCAGTCGTTGTCTGCTTCTCGCTCTTCCAGTCTACTGCTCCTCCATTAATGACAAAGACATATCCCGTTTGAGACTTCTTATCATCTTTATCAGTTTGGAAAGACGCATCGCAAAACCATGTAACATCAAGTTCTCGTGATCTGATTTCCACCATACACTAAAAACATTTCTTTAGTAGCCCTTAGATACTTAAGAATGTTCTTAACAGCATGCCAGTGTTTCACACCTGGATTCTGTTGATATCGACTGGTTATATTTTGTGCAAACGCCACATCAGGCCTTGTACATCTCACAACATACATGATGGATCCTACAACCAAAGCATAAGGAACTTTTCTCATGTGTGCCACCTCTTCAGGTGTTGACACGCATAGTTCACTACTCAAGCCATGTTCAACTTGCATCGGCAAATATCCCTTCTTGGAATCTTGCATATTGAATCTCTTCAATATTTTATCAATGTAAGTACTTTGACTTAGTCCAATCAACCGCCTTGATCTATCTCGGTAGATTTTGATTCCCAGAATAAATGCTGCTTCCCCTAAATCCTTCATAGAAAAGCACTTTCCAAGATAAGACTTTACATCTTGCAAACTTGGAATGTCTTTTCCCATGATCAATATGCCATCGACATACAAGATAAGGAAAATGACATTACTCCCACTAGCTTTGTGATATACACATGGCTCATCAAGATTTTGAGTGAAACCAAATTTCTTGATTTCTTCATCAAACTTCTTGTTCCATTGCCTTGACGCTTGCTTCAATCCATAAATGGATCTTTGAAGTTTGCATACATGCTTTGGAAATTTCGGATTCACAAACCCTTCATGCTGCGCCATATAGATGTCCTCATCTAGGCGACCGTTTAAGAAGGCAGTTTTGACATCCATTTGCCATATCTCATAGTCATAGTACGCAGCTATGGCTATAAGAATCCTAATAGCTCTAATGTCTGCTACAGGAGAAAATGTCTCCTCGTAGTCTATCCCAAAGGTTTGAGTAAACCCTTGAGCTACAAGACGAGCTTTATAGGTGTGTACATTGCCATTCGTGTCAGTCTTTATCTTATAGAGCCACCTACTTCCAACTACCTTAGCATTTGGAGGTAAGTCAACCTCTATCCAGACTTCGTTATCTCTCATGGATTGCATTTCCCCATTCATTGCGACTTGCCATTTATCCTTTTCAGGACTCATCATAGCAACCTTATAGTTAGCAGGTTCACCAAGATCCCCTAACATATTTTCCTCAGCTTCTACGTTGAGACATAGACGCCAGTGCACGCAGTAGTCCTTGCGGATCTACGAATGGGAACCACTTCAACTTCGGTGGAACACTGACTTTCGTGTTCTACTTGAGGTTGGCTAGTGTTTTCGAAGGTGTTGTATCTTCTTGATCATCTTCCGCATCATAAAATCTCCCACTAAATTCATGAGATATGAGATCCCTTTCAAGGAAGTCTCCATACCTAGCAACAATTACTTTTTTCGGTGGAAAGTAAAAGTTAGTAACCCATAGTTTCCTTTGGGTATCCTACGAAGATACACTTAACAGATCTTTGTTGTAGCTTATCACAGAGTCACGCTTAACAAACGCCTCACAACCCCACACCTTTAAGTAAGACAAGTTGGGAGCTTTCCCATACCACACTTCATAAGGAGTCTTATCAACCTTCTTAGTTGGAACCATATTCAAAATGCGAACACCTGTTTCTAAAGCATAATCCCAAAAGGATAAGGGAAGAGTTGTAAGATTAAACATTGATCGCACCATGTCTAACAATGTACGATTTCTTCTCTCATATACACCATTTTGTTGTGGAGTATATGGAGAAGTGAGTTGCCGACAATCCCACACTCAACAAGATAATCTTTAAACTCTTGGCTTAAATATTCACCACCTCTATCGGATCGAAGAACTTTAATCTTCTTTCCTAGTTGCAGTTCTACTTCACTCTTGAAAACCTTAAATGTTTCAAAAACTTCATGTTTATGTTTAAGAAAATAAACATAACCATAACGACTGAAATCATCAGGAAAGGTTAAGAAGTAGCTAGCACCCTTCCTTGACACATGTCTTAGTGGTCCACATACATCAGTATGTATCACACCAAGAAGATCAGAAGCCATTTCTAAACTATTTGTAAAAGTTTTCTTGGTCATCTTCCCAGATATGCAAGATTCGCATTTATCAAATGATTCATCATTGATGTCTTGCAAAAGCCCATCGTGTTGCAGCTTTTGCATGCGTTTCTTGCCTATGTGAGCAAGTCTACAATGCCAAAGATATGAAGAATCCAAATCACTTTTGATTCTCTTATTATTGATGCTAAAAACAGAATTATTTTTATCAATCATATTATCATGCATATCAATCTCAAACACACTATTTACTGGAATAACATCAAAGTAAAAAACACCATTTAAAGAAACCGAAATTCCATAATCAGTAAATGTATGAATAAAACCAATATCTTTTAACAAGGAAACATAAACGACACCCTAACAATAGAAGGCCCGTAATGACAATCGTTCAAAGACAGGACTAAACCCGAAGGTAAAACTAAATCAAACGTGCCTATAGCTTCAACAACTGCATGTGCTCCATTACCCACGTGCAGGTATTGTTGTCCATTGGCGAGCTTCCTTGCACCTCTAAGTCCTTGCAGTGTATTACAAATGTGAATACCACATCCAAAGATCATATACCCGTGAATTTATTTTATGAGGGAATGCAAATAATTCTATCATCAAAAGAGTACCTGAAGTGCTAGCAACAGCGCCAGCATTCTTATACCTCTTAGTACGCAACTCGTCAAGGTAGAGTGGACAATTCCTCTTCCAGTGTCCTACCTCCGTGCAGTGATGACAAGCCTGATCCTTTTTAGGATTCTCACGCTTTTTGGGAGGTTACTTCTTGGGTTCTTGTTGATAATCCATAACTTGTTTTCCCTTATCAACTTTACCATTACCTTTCCCTTTCTTGTTCGCTAGCGGCTTATTAGGCTTAGAAATCCTACCCTTTTGGATGTTAAGAACCGTAGGTGTAGGAGCCTTCTTGGGCAAACCTTTCTCGTAGTCAATGAGCATTGCATGTACCTCACTAACTGTCTTCCCCGTGCAATGCATATTGTAACTGCACACGAAACCATCAAACTCCTTGTTAAGGGATCTGTTGATAAGGCCAATTTGTATGTCATTGGGGTAGACGTAATTGAGTCTCCCGTGCTGGTCCATGTAACTCATCATTTCCAGGCAGTGGGCGCTCACAGGTTTCCCGTCCCCTTGCTTGCAACTATGTAGAGCATCTATCAGATCATACAGCTCTACAGTTACAGGCTTTTCAAACAGCCTTTGCAGTTCTTCGAGCATGAGGTGAGAGAAGTAATTCTCAAACTGTTTTTGCAAGTTTGGAGGCATAATCCCAAGCATAATGCAGGCAACCGCATTATACTTATCATACTCTGTTTGCTATGCAGCTCGTACTTCAACAGTAGCATTAGCTGCAGGTTCAGGAGGACAAGGCGTAGTCAAATAATCTAGTCTTTTGGCAACCCTCAAGACAATTCTGAGTTGCCGATACCAATCATTGAAATTTGCGCTACCAGTCAATTTCTCTCGATCAAACATAGATTTGAACGACGAGGCTAGTGCAGTAGATTCAGCTTGAGCCATTTCTACAGAAAATAAAAGTTCAAAAGTTAGTACTTTCGATAAATAAACATTCAAGAAAATAAAATACCCTTTGGTAAATATTCATATTAACCATAGAATTTTCCTTGAATTTAGGACCCTCATTATCATAGTTTCACCACATCAGTTGATCTGCTAGTGGTGAAAGTATAGAATAGGTAATTGTTGAAAAACAATAATTGACAAACAAGTTTTCAATTCCTAAAACATATGGGATTTACAATTTTTACAAAACAATTAATGCAAAATGTAAGCATGTTTTATCCCATCTTATGCCTTAAGTTATAGGTCTCCTTAACTAACTTAATTAAGTTGTCTAATTTAGAAACTTCAAATTATTAAGCTGAGGTCTCACACAACATAATGGTTCACCTTGTTATCGTAATCTAGCTCAAGGTCTCACATAACTAAATTACAACTTCAAGTGTTTCATATCATTAGATGGCATAAACTTAAATTTAAAGGGTACAATTTTTTTGACGTGTAATCAAAACTTATGTATAAAGAAGCATGCATACAACTTTATAGCATAAAATTTTCGAAAAAACTTACAAATATTTTAATTGCTAAGATTAAATTCTACAAAGTTTTAATCGGTGCGTTGAGAAACTTACAACTTTGCACTAAGATGTTTCGTACATAGAATGGTTATACTAGGTAGCTCCAATCGAACGCACATGGGGGCAGAGGACCAGGTAAGCGCTGAAGCATAACCTTAGACATCCTTTCAAGCAGTGACTGGCACACTTCTTTAAACCCCCTTTCGAGTTTGTTCTAGTGGGTGAGCCGTTCTAACCATTTAGTACAGTCGCATCAATCGATTAAAAGTTCAAGATTTAATACTTAGGAAAACAAATCAATTTCGCCATTATTTAGTCCATTTAATTTTCTATTCATAAAAAAACCCTTTTTGCTTACAAACATGTCATACAATATATAAACAAAAAAGCACTTTAATAAAAAATTAAACAAACTCAAATAATATAAACATATAACTAAACAATTTAATATATGTAAAACAATTAGCCACATGCATAATTATTTCGATAAACGCTAATAAACAATTCTAGGAGTAAATAAATGCATACATTAACTAGGGCTTTCACCTACAAGTAGATGAGCCACATACATCGACAAGTCGATTGCGTAAGCCAAAGTCAATAGTATACCAAATAGCACATAACGAATTTTTATTAGTATAATTGAGGTCTTCCCCAATTCAATAATTATCAAATAAATTGTAGGATCGTGAATATTATGTTGTTTGTTGATTCGGGTGGTCTAGGACAGTGATTAAACAAGAAAGCCATTTTAGATAGATGAAGAGAGTTGAGAGGAGGTTCCTTGAAAGAGAGTTGCTTTACAAAAGAAAGGTTAGATTCAAAGAAGCCACACCCCTTCCATGGATGGAAGGGGTATTTATAGTTACACAATACGTCCTCCTATCGGACTGTGGATCAGGCATACAGTGGGTAAAGACCCGTCCTTCCTCCACGGTGTTGCACTATGCTAAACTAGACTAATAACTAACTAATAAAACAGTAAATAACGTAACTAACGATATGTCTACGAGCTAACTTATGCTAGATAATATTTGGGGTGACCGACTCTTTACTATGGAATTTTCTAATTCCTAACAATCTCCCCCTAAGGGAGGTCACCCCATGTTTTACATTTCAAATCCTAGCATTCTATTCTTGACTTTGTTCTTGAGCTCGTAGACTTCAATTCTTCAATTCCGCAATCTTTGTGCTTTTGTAGTGACTCTTCATAGTCCGATTATTTTGTACTTTCAGTGGAGGTCTTTGAACTGATCCACATCTTGATGATCTTCGAACTTTCATTGAGATCATCAGCCACAGTAAATCTCTCGATCACCCTTTATTGTGTTGCCATCATGTGATGTTGTGACTTTTGGACCGACATGCTCACACTTTCGGGATCATGACATCTTTCCATCGAGTAGCGAAGCTTTACCGGTTCAAGATATTTGTAGCAGTAGCGTAAGCATAGTATAGAAATATCTGAGCCCGGTTCTATAGATATGCACAAGTCATGATTTCTTCAATTAAGTGTCGATGCTGTGAGCATGCGGCTTTAGATTGACTCCTCAATTCGATCACCGCAACCATCCAAATGTACCGCAAACAACAGCTAGCATAAAACACACGAAAGTGTCTTTGATCACTTTCGCTTGAATTGAGGTACACGGCCCACTTCCTCGCTGATCAAGCATACAAGTACGCTTTGTGGATCGTAGAGTTCAAGAACCTCCTTGACAGTGGTTTCACAGCTCTAGCTGTTCTCAAACCGAACGTCTCAAAGAAGACAACACGGAGTGAGTGAACCAACGAATTGAGATTCACTGATTGATGAAAAATGATTTGAAAAGCAATCGCGTATTGCTTGAAGAAAGAGTTTTGCAATACGACGAAGGTTTTATGAGAAAGATCAATTTTCAATCAAAAATACTTTTTGTATATAAAAGAGTACACATTCGACGTGCTAGAGAAAAGAAGAGATTCACACATCGAACGGTTTTTCCAAAAGTATTTTTTTTCAATCAGAGATACTTTTTGTGTTTGAAAACATGAGTACACATTCGACGTGCTAGAGAAAAGAATGTTTGCACATCGAACGGTTTTTCCAAAAGTATTCGTCAATTCCATTCCTGGACCAAGGTTGATTCACGAGTGAATCTCCCCATCGTTTCTATCCAGTTGTCACAAGCTTGATCTTACGAGAAGATGTCACCCACCAAGAGCTTGTTTGATGTTGGCTCTAGAAGGATTTCCATCTTCATCGTGAATACTTTTACGCATCACTCGGATGTTCTGGCAATACCACAAGGATAATGCGTAGGACTCTTAATATATTCTTACTTTTCACATTGTGTGAAACAGCAAGTCTTCATTAATTTAGTGTCCTAATGAGATATTGTGGATGATATCTTGGCTCTAGACTCAATCGTGCACATTTGGTTCCTATGCCGGAGACTAGGGAGAGGGTCTCCTTCTTCAATATCAACAATCTCTAAGAGAAAGTCGATAGATAATGTCGGTTCCCCGTGAGAATGAAACAAGTCCTTTTAAGAGGAACTTGAGTAGCTTGGGAAGTATAGTGCAGTGCGTCACTGGGTCCATGACGTCTTGTCTTCAATACCGGCGTTACCTTGGTAACCACCAGTAGCATATGTATTGAACCCGGTTTCTGCCCTAAGGTTGAATTATTGGAGGGCTATTTCTTTTCACCCTTTTCATATTCATTTCTTTTTCATTCTTCAACCCCTTCAGTGCTTACCGAGACTTCATTACTAGAACCTTGTTGGGTTTATTCCAGTACTAGCTCAGTCTTAGTCCGCACTCTTCCCATATCTCATTTTTCTTCTTTTATCATCATACCTAAGGACTCTACATTATCTAGTGGATTGTCCCTGGGTAGATCCCTCCGGTTCTGGCGGATCGTGGGAACTAATACCTAACCTCACCATCCTTATAACTCCATACATAAAGTAAAATGGTCGGTCTTTTGGTACAGTTCATTCCTTTTTGAAACCAATTGAAAAATCATTTGGAAAATCAATCAAGGTACTTGTGATATAAAATCAAAGCATTTTGTACCTTAATTGTTTTGATCATTTAGAAATGCTCCCCCTCAACATGTGCATATGATTTGAAATTGTTTAGCACATAGAGGCAAGAGTTCTTTGAAATAATTTCTTGATCACAATTTCCTTAGAAAAAGCCTTTTGATTTTCTTTGGTAACTTCTTCCCCTCAATATGTGCATAGGATATTTGAAATCATTTTATCACATAGAGGAAAGAGTTCTTTTGAAACACATCCACGATCACAAAAACCATTAAGAAAACCATTTGAAAACACAATCAAGGTACTTTATGTTAAAACATAAAAGCTTTTGTACCTCGATAGTTTATTTTCTTTAAAATGCTCCCCCTCAATATGTGCTTCAAGATTCGAAAGCGTTTAGCACATATGAGAGAGCAACCTGCACAATTGAATCAAAACGATCACCTTTTATCAAATTTCATTATTAAATCATAAATTCTCCCCCGATCAAAAATATCAAACCCTTTGAGATTTTGGATCCCAAGTGATTTAATAAGGTTTAGAAAACATAGGATAAAATGTGGCCATGTTTAAATACTCATCTTGTTTTTGGATAAATGCTCCCCTCAACATGTGCATTATGTATTAGAAATCGTTTGGCACATGGAGGCAGGAGTGCCTTTAAAGGACTAAAACCAATTCCATTTAAACAAATTTGAGATTTAAATCACGATCTCTACCCCAATAAAAAATTTCACACCTTTTGAGATTTGTGATCCCAATTGATTTAAATCATTTAAAAGATTTTGGGAAAGACGTGGCTTGATTTAATTTTGAAAAATGATTGATAAGGATCAATTTTAAAAATTAAAGATTGTTAGTGTCAGGTATGATAGTTTTTAAGAGATCTTTAATAAAAATAAAACAATTTCACAATCAAACAAGAACAGAAAAAATTTCATTTTGTAAGATCTTTGAGTTTTAAAGAAAATCATACCATGACATAACATTAAATCTTTAGATCACCACTTATTGTTGTACAAACCGGAACTTTTGTGAAGAAATATCGTTTGAAAATATTTTATTTTAAATCACTCTCCCCCTCAATCGATGACCGAAGTAGATAATTGAGTGACTTAGGTTTTGTTAAAAAGAAGTCCGGTGATTTTCAAAATTTAGTCCAATTTATTTTCAAAACAATATTTTTCCATTTTCAAAAACAATTTTATTCAAAGTTTTAGAAAATGTTTTTAAAAAATGGTATCCTGCACAAAGATACATTAGTGGTTGAGAAGCTTCCGTTGTTGTTGCTGTAGGGTTTGGAAGAAAACCATCTGGCCGATGCAGTGAGACTTCGCCTTACGTTGCATTTTGAATGCCAACCGAGGTCAAATTAAGCTCCGTTTCTTCAATCACTTAGAAGAAAACCATCTGCTTATGCAGTGAGACCTCTTACGTTGCATTTATGCCAACTCTCCATAGAAGTTCAAATAAGCTCCGTTTCTTCATTTGTCAACCCAAGATATAGTTACCCTTTCCTTTCAGCATCCAATCATCTTCAATTGTGGGATCCGGATCGGGAACATTCTTTTATACCAATATGCCTGCATAATGCTAGTGAACACACATATAAATATATGGTGGTCGACATCACCCAAACAACAATCGACTAATAAAAGTCAATGCAACATATCAATCGATCATATAAATGTATGAGAATATTGTGATCATCAAACTCTAATCATCTAATCCTAGCAATCATATCCTAGGCACCTAGTCCTTCAACATAGGTTAACATCATTTTTAATTAAGCATATTAGGATAATTAAGAAAGCCCGTTAGATGATGTAAATTTGAAAAACATTATCCCCCTCAATCCATGACTCATTTTATGAAAAGTTTAAAAGCGCTGAAGTCATTGATTGAGTTTTCAATCTTACAAAAACTCTGAATCTGATTGTTTTAAAGCAGCTCATTTTCCACCATTTAAGAGAACAACAAATATTTTTCTGAAGAATTTTAGATGGAAAAATATTTGTATAGGAACAACAGTCTTTTTGACGACATGCTTTCCTTGTTTAGTTTTAGGATAAGTGCACGAAATATTTTGAAAATTGTTTAGCGCAACACTTTCCTTTCTTTAAAAGAGCAGGTTGCTATCTGAAATAATAGCAAACCATGGTTTAAGCACGGGTTGCAGTCTGAAATAACTGCAAGCCATAGTTTTAAGCACGGGTTACAGTCTGAAATAACTGTAAGCCATGGTTTTAGACATGTTTTGAAAAAGAATATTTACACCTCCTGCTCGAACTTCGTCTATGGTCCCGTGCCATTATTGAATGACATTTCTAAGACCGCAAATGTTATCGATACCAGAAGACATGTCTTAAGAAAACATATTTTTGGTATTTTTTAGATTTTCTAATTTTTATGGGTTTTAGAAGGTTTTATATTTTTTTATTTTGTTTTTGATAAATATTTACAATGATAGAGTAGATGATATAATTTAAGAAGATGATGATACGAGTACCGAGATAAGGATATCGAACAGCACGTCGTAGAAGATAGAATTCATCATCTCTTAAACTTCCACCACCAAAGCTTCCGAGGCTCCAGAATAGAAGATTGAACATGAGCCTTTGAGAAAGAGAGACTTTGGCAGCTTCCCCCCAAACCGAAAATCCTTATGTTGAGCAGATTCAAAGCTCTATTTCAAGCTTGCTTTAGCCAGTGCACAAGGAAGCACACCATTATCATAAATCCCGCTGCTCTATTTAAGAACGATAATCGAGGATCTCCATTCGGGGTTATATCATCCAAAAGAAGAACAACAACGTTTCATCCCACACTTAAATAATCTTCTCAAATTCCTTTTCCACCAAGTCCGAGGCAATCCATTCCAAAGGTGTCAAGAGAACAATTACCCCAAGTAGTTGAATTGATGCAGTCGGTCTCTTTGTATAATGCTCAAGAACTCTCCCAAATACACATCATGAGGGGAATGAAAACACCTTCCCATGTTCACATTTTTCTTCCCCGATGATCGTGTATGAAGCTCAAGAACCCGAAGTACACCAATACCCAAGAGCTCTCCTGAATATACATCATGAGGGGAATGAAAACACCTCCACAATGTTCACATTTTTCTTCCCAGATGATCGTGTATGAAGCTCAAGAACTGGTACAAACATTCCTACCTAAAGAATAACTGATAACACCTCCCTCATGTCATACATTTATCTCCCCTAAATATGTCATACTTGTGTACCTCTTTTATCTTCAGAAACTTTCTCTTACATCTCTTCCCCCACATAGTTGGAATAAGAATACTAAACGCCTTGATGAGTAAAACCTCGAGTTTCTCTGCGGTCATGACATTTGTTTTCCCGGGATATCTTCAATCACTTAGAAGAATTAAGTTCATCAAGTTTACTCGCCATGAGTCAAACCTTGAGTTTCTCTGCGGTAATAAAATTTGTCTTCCCGGGATATCTTCAATTACTTAGAAGTATTAAGTTCATCAAGTTTACTCGCGTTTAGATGCTTGTCTCCTTCCCCTTGCCGGTTTTGACACTTCGTGAGTCAAGAAATCATTATAAGCCCATGTACTAGAAATTTGTTGAGAAGAATACTTGAACTCTTGTGAGAATCAACTTGTCAAGACTCTCTCGACTATTTTTATCAACCCTTATGTAGACAATTTGAAGTGACCATCAAGAAGAAAACCCGAGATACCATACTTGAAACTAAAGTCAACTTCCCCACATTTGTATCTTAAGCTTGCACCTAATGATGGAAGAACGGTGTATAGAATTTATGCTTCAAGCAAATCTCTAAGTACTCACTACCCAAACAAAGTATGAGACATTAACACCTCTTTGCGATTATCCACACCGTCATATGCGTGTGACACCGAGTAAAACAAAGTAACTCCTAATAGTGATAGTTAACCGGGTCTTCAACCATCCACCTCGACTGCTAGTAACTAGATAAACCAAGTCTTCAACTCAAATTCTTAAGCCCGAGCAAGTTATCAAATAAGAACACGCCTTTGTGAAAGTGAACTTCAATCTCAAATAAGTGATAAATGATTAACTCCGTAATCACTTGTGTCAAATTTCCAACACGTGAATAAATGTACAACCGGATGTACATTGACCTACTTAATGAACCGGAACAAATGATTCCTCAACATCAATTCCATCTTCCTAAAGATATACATATAGAGACCGACCGAAGATTCACCAATATTGTCTTCAAGCGGATGAGGTAGTCATTTTCCTTAATGTTCATGTGGTTGATTTACAGAGTGCACAATAATCCGTGAAGATTTGGTAAAGGAATACCAAAGAGCGGATCATTTTTCATGAACAATAATCCATGAAGATTTGGCCAAGGAATACCAAAGAGCGGATTATTATTCAATAGTGCAACTGCAATATTACAATAGTCAATATCAACGCCTCGAGGAGTCACTGCTAAAGAATATGAGCAAGTCTAATTGGGGATTGAATCGACTTATAACACTCTCCCAATTAGTGCTCTCCCTAAACCGACAACTGTTTGATAAATGCCCGATTAAGAAGAAGTCTTTAGATCGTTAAATGCAACTCGCCTATAGTCTTCTAACATGTAGCGTAAAATGTAGAACAGACTATAGACTCAAACTTCTTCAAGATTGTCCGAATGGGGAATAGAGTGTTAACATCTTCAACTCACACCAAAAGGCATCCCACCAAAAAGCATCCCAATTAACTTACATCTTGCAAATCCCCTTAACTAAAATCCTCCCAATCAAACAAGAACAGAAAGATGTTCATCAAGGAAATCAGCAATCAGTCCGCAACGAACACACAAGATGGTAACACCAAACTACCAATCACATCAAACAAGAACAGAGATAGTTCGAATCATCATGTTGAAGTATACGTGAAGCATTAACCGGAAGCACTTTGTCGATAAACTCATCAATCCGAGTGAAGATGTCAACCAACGGCTCTTAGAAGAAACTCCATGTAAAGATGATCCGATAAGAAGAAGCTCGGTTCTTACATGAGTTAGGAGTCGTATGACCATATATTCTCAAATATCAATCAACCATGCAAAAAAAATCACACTTCTTCTCCCCCTCAAGAATTGCATACGGAGATGCCATTCTTGATTAAACAAGTGAATATCATCCAAATGTAGTCTATTCACACTTCTCCCCTGCAAATTTAGCACATGATATCGCCATCGTCATTATAGTTGAGCAAGTGGAATAAGAAAAACAATCAACAGTAGCCCGGTTAACTTGATAATTGAAAGCGCGTGGAAAAAGTATGAAACATGTTGATGAGAATGGTCATTAATGAGAAGATTTCTCTTCTTCCGAAGATAAAGCGCACTGACACATACACTTTTATTTTCTTTGAGGAACGAGGCTTGAACTGTTGTGTTCAAACGTCATAAGAAGATTTCTCTTCTTTTTGAAGATAAAGCGCACTGAAACGTACACTTTTCTTTTCTTTAGAGAACGAGGCATGAACTGTTGTGTCCATACGTCATAAGAAGATTTCTCTTCTTTCGAAGATAATGCGCACAGAAACGTACACATTTCTTTTCTTTGGAGAACGAGGCTTGAACTGTTGTGTTCAAACGTCATAAATCTCTCTCTTTTCATCTACTCTTGGCAAACTTGTAATCACCCCATTATCATTCAGTAGGCTATTTGTCGTGACAGCTGATGAAGAAAACCCAATATGATGAATTTGACCCTGAAGTAAACTAACCCGAACTCGTGACTTATACTTGCACATATGTAACAAAGAGCGGTGCCGATTTCCATTAGAATCTCTAAGTACTCTCTATGTACTCTATACTCTTCAACCAACCAACCATCAAGTATAAGACGTACATTACCTCTTGAAAATCCACAATTGAATGTAACACTGAGCACTACAACGTAACTCCTTAAAGTGATAGTTATTTTGTGGTGGTATGAGCCCAATTCCCCCAAGTGGTAAAAGAAAAGGTAAAAGACACCCAACAATAACTAGATTTCCAAGTCTTCGTTTTTAATAATAAGCTCGAACAAGGATCATGAAGAATCTTCATCCAACCATCCCCGATACCTTCAGATACTAAGTACACTCGCCCGTGATATTTCACTTCAACCTCAAATAAACAATAGTGAATTAACTCCATTGTCACATCTTCTTGGTTAAAAGCTCAAATCTAGCCTCCTTTGACATTTTAAGTGAACTATGATAATGGTTTCATCTCGACCATGGTTAAAAGCACATAACCCCGTAAAACCATGTAATAACCAAACTGCCATGACGAATATCCAAACACACATCCAATTCATGAAGTACACCCTTTTATCCCTTCTTCGATGTAGAAACCGTAGCACTAGCATCAGAAAGGATCCTGACCTACACTTTCCTTTCTCCAGGATGGTTCCATCATCACGGGATTTTATAATTCTATGGTTTAAACCGAGAAATAGTTTCTTTCGCGGGATTTTACAAAACCAAGAATAAACCGTAAGATAGATCCGGAAATGCACTTTACTATTACCAGGATGTTTTCATTATCACGGGATTTTACAAGTCTATGATTTAAGCCGAGAAATAGTTTCTTTCACGGGATTTTACAAAATCAAGACAAAACCGTAAACAATGTCAGCTTGAATGTGTTATGACAACTTTGGTTTCGGTGAATATCTATTTTTAGGGGAATATACAGCGGTTCATTATCCAACATCAGCAAAATCATCAACCATCCAATAAGCACTTTGGTAAACATATCATTCACGCTTCAGTCGGCTATTGTAGTGACCACATGGAGAAATAGACCCGATATGCCAAACTTGAACAAGACGTAACATTCCCCGGATTTGTTACTTAAGCTTGCACTAATCCTTGTGAAGAAGAAACGGTGTACCCAAATGTACAAAACCTCTTGACATATCCTCAACTGCGTGAGACACCGAAGTGATAGCTACGTTGTGGGTTAATCGAGAAAGAATCACAACCGTAACTAAATAGCCAAGTCTTTATCACACACTATAACTGCCCAAAAAAGTCATCTTCGCGGAAGGGTAGAAAGAAAGAAGACGAAATAAGTAAGCGTGCTCGGAAAAATCTTACTTCACATCCAAATAAGAAATACCGTCCAAACAACCTCGTAGTCAACATTTTCCAATAAACACTTCAAGAAGTGACATAATATTCTTCGTGAAAATGCATGCACCAAAGTATCAAGTCGCACAACACAACCAATCTTATTATCAACCCAAATCTCATAGTCATCAAGCATTTTCAACCACTCTCATCTTTAAATTCACAAAACCCAACAAGTCTCATTTTTAATCCAAATAATCAAATCTCATATCATTCAAATCACATAAAGATGATCCAGTATTGAGAAGCCCATCAATCCATCATCCAAACCATCATGCAAATTACACAAACACGGTCCAACCTTTTTACCAAGCCCACATAGCCAAATTGATCCAACCCAAGTCCACACAATACAATCGGATATAAACTCACAAGTGAATATCACTTTTTACCCAAAGTGTTCATGTCAGCGAAGTCCAAGTGACCCACATTCCATAGTTAAACATATTTTGCAAGCCCGGTCCAAATATTGCAAGTTAGATTCAGTAAACACAACATATACGGTCCAAATTACATTACTCAAACTTTATCAGCCCAATTAACTAAATCCAACGAGGCCCATTGACATCTTTGCCCATGAGAGAAAAAAAAAACTGCACCACATTACGCCCTAATAAAGCGGGTATAAAACAGCCTCTCATCTCATATACTAACCCTAATAAACGCCTCACATTAGTACTCTCACCCAAATCTCAGCATATCATCTCAAAATAAACGCTCCATCTCCTAAAAGTCCTCCACAAACCCTAACACAACTCTCAAAAAACTTACGCCCCCATCTCCCAAATATTTCACTGCTCATATATCTGCTTCCCAAACCATTTCTGGACAAACATCAGCCTCCCATCTCCAAAGGATGTATGCAAATATCACTCACCACAGGGATGGTTTGAGTCGATATCAAGGTCTCAATCATCATAAGCCACAGGGATGGTTTCAACATAATTGATTCGACATCAAGAACCTTTAACAGACAAAGGTTTACAGGTAGGCATAAGTTGTTTGATAAATTGATTTTATTTTTCATCATTTTCATTATATTTGAACCGATTGAGAGGACGAATGATACCTAAAATAGGTATTGTTCAACTTCAAGTTTTTGGATATTATCATTTAATTATCGATCGATGATGGGTTGAGTTGTGTGAATGATCTTTCATGGTCGGATAACGTTATACACGCACAAAAATATGAGATCTTTAAAAGTCTTTTCATTTATTCTTGTAAACCGAATAATAGTGGATGATGAAGTCACTCATGGTTTTGTCTTCATTTAAAAAACATTCGGATATTCACAAAACATTTTGAACTATGATCGAATCATGGTCATGACATATATGAGTCTTATGATTGGTTGTTTAAATTTTAGAATCTTGTATTAGATGAGTTGATTGAAACGTGACTGTGATAGTAGACATAGCTTGATATGGTTTTGAGACACAAGTTGCTTTAAAGTCTTTTTGACAACTCGCATCAGGTTTGTTAAACAACTCGCATTTGACTCTTATTCTTTAGTCAAGTCGCTTTATGACTCAATAGTCAAAAGCAAAAGGCACAACTCGCTTAATTTCTTTTAACAACTCGCATTCAAAAATGCGAGTTCACAACTTCCAACTTTACCAACTCGCATCATATTATTTGACAACTCGCATAGCATATTCAATGAATCTAGACACGATGGCAACTCACAATAAAAAATGTGAGTTAAGACAAACAACTTAGACACAAGTCGCTTCAAAGAGTTTATGACAACTCGCATAGATGAAAAACCCAGAAACTGCATAGAGAAAAACCTTCTTATTGACCCGTATTCGACCACAAGGACTTGACCATTTTTTACCAGTTTTTTAACCACTTTACACAACATGAAACTGATATAAAATTTAACATGAAACTGATATTTGACCACAAGAACTTGACTCGTATCCAATCCTTTGCAAAAGTCAAGAATATGATATAAAAGTTAACATGAAAGTATGAAACTGATGTTTGGACATAAGGACACAAGAACAGTTTATCATGAAAACAAGAAATAAAGCACAAGACTTTTGACCATAATATTCATACCAAAATATGTTGAAAACAGTTTACCCCAATAGTGTAGAAAAACAAGCTTTCATATGCAAAATATTGGTAAAACACAGATTATACAATGATTTGAACCACACAAATAAACACCACACAATAACCATGTATCAAACCGCATCAAAGTACTACTTCAAAAACCATGCAAATCATCAAAACAACACAACCTGGCTCTGGTACCAATTGTGTAACTTTTTGTAAAACATTTAGAGTAGACCTTACTCATTTAAGTGCAAATTGTTTGAAAAGAACACTTTTTTTTGTTTAATTGAAAAATCATTCTCCCCCTCAATCAATGACGAAAGTCGTTGATTGATGAATTGAGATTTTGACACTTGATAAGTTCTTTTGATTTTCAAAAATAGAGTCCGAAGTGTTTTCAAAACAATTGAGTTTTCATAAGATTGCAAATATTTTTCAGAGGAATCTTTAGAAGGAAAAATATTTGAAGTTAAACATTTGTCTTGTTGATGACAAACGTTTGTTTTTAGAATCAGAGCATTGGGTTTAAAACAAGAGATAAAGCATGGCTCTGTTCTTTCTTTGAAAAGCGGGTTACTGCCTGAAATAACAGTAAACCATTTATCAAATTACCAGTTTAAATCCAATTTAAATCACAAATTCTCCCCCGATCACAATTATCAAATCATTTGAGATTTGTGATCTCTGTAGATTTAAATTGATTTTGAAGGCTTTTAAGGAGAGTTGTGACTTGATTGTGAAAACGTTTTAACTGATAAGGATCTGATTTTGAGACTTTAAACTCCATTGATTGAACATGCATAATTATCTTTTGAAAACATAATAATTGCCAAGGTATGGAACCAATTGTAGGATCGTGAATATTATGTTGTCTGATGATTCGGGTGGTCTAGGACAGTGATTAAACAAGAAAGCCATTTTAGATAGATGAAGAGAGTTGAGAGGAGGTTCCTTGAAAGAGAGTTGCTTTACAAAAGAAAGGTTAGATTCAAAGAAGCCACACCCCTTCCATGGATGGAAGGGGTATTTATAGTTACACAATACGTTCTCCTATCGGACTGTGGATCAGGCATACAGTGGGTAAAGACCCGTCCTTCCTCCACGGTGTTGCACTATGCTAAACTAGACTAATAACTAACTAATAAAACAATAAATAACATAACTAACGATATGTCTACGAGCTAACTTATGCTAGATAATATTTGGGGTGACCGACTCTTTACTATGGAATTTTCTAATTCCTAACATAAATAAACATGTATATATCACTTAAAAATTAATCAAAAACAATAATCCATAGCAAAACATGCATGTTCCACCATGGATTCCACATAACAATTATATCCCAAGATACGCATAAAATATGGCACATAAAAATTATTCATTAAAACCACATAAAATATACATGCAATCTTAGGGTTTCTACAAGTTTTACAAAATTAAAACCTAATTAAATAAAATTAGGGTAATCGACCCAATTAAAAAAAATTAGGGTTTCCAATTCGAAACCCTAGAAACCAATAAAAGCATGCAATAATCATAAACATTCAATTTTTATGTGTTTCGGTAATTAATTACATCATATTAACGGCTCGTGATGCCACTGTTGGGTTTTACTAATCATAACAATTATAAAAACATGTAAACATCATCAAAGTATGCAGCGGAAGTAATAGAAATAATATATGTAGATTAATTAACCGAATAAGAATATGCGTACCTTTTAGCAATTCAAGAAATCCAACCGATAATGTGAACAAGTAACAAAACCTCAAACCCTAACTTAGGGTTTATATATATTCGACCCACAAAGAATCGACCACCACAAATCCGACAAACACAAATGTATTTGTTCTTCGTTCTTGTACACACGTACTAATATCGAATTGAAGTGAAAGACTAGGTTCTTGAATCACAAACAAACCAAACACTAGTTTCTTGAGTTGGAAAATCGAATCCCTTGGGGAGGGGGGTTGTACGATCAGCCAAACACAAGAGGGAGGAGAGGAGAAAAGAAATTAGATTTCTTGGTGATTCAAGGTTAGGTTATGAATGAATACAAGGGATTGTATTTATAGGTAACTTAACTTGATGACCAAGTTTGAGTGGGAATGGGTTTGGGAAACCCCAACCGATCGGCCTATTACCCAAGAGGGGTTCTAGATCCTTCCCGACTCCTAATTTTAATTCTAGTCCCTTTAGTTAACATTTAACGACCGTTAACCAAACTTCGTTAAATTTTAACTATTGTTATGTTTTATTTCGTGACTAATAATTAATAATAATAATAACGTTTATATATATTAATTATATAACATCAATTCTCATACGTAATGTGTGCAATCCCGAAGTCTCGAGTTTGAATCCGGTTATACGTATATTAAAATATCCATAAAACCTTTCACAAATAACTATCATCCTTACGATATTTCCTATAGCCGTTTCAGGCAATTTCTCTACCATAATGTTTCATATTTCAATTGGAAAAGTCATTCCGCTCACCTTGAAGTTTCCTGAGTTTTTCTTGATAGTAGCTGATACTGCACGCTTGTGGAGTATCCATGTTAAAACTTCAACACGTGTAGGGTTCATAACCTGTAGGACCTTACTTTTATCAACCTTATCACAAACCCAACACTTAACAAACACAAGTATCACCACGTGAAACCACGCTACGCGTAGAACACGTTCAACCAAATACAAACGTTAAGCTTAGAAGATGAAGAAGGAAAGATTAAGATGTTGGTGACTTGATGTTTATACAAACCGTGTATGTGGAGAGAAAAGATAAACACAATAAGTTGTATATTCCAAAGGAAAAACACACACACACACTTTCAAGCACACACCTCAAATGACTCATTTGAGGTGTATTTATAGTACAAATACAAGATGCTCTAATGGGCTTTGGGATGGGCTTGGATTGGGTTGGGTTGGATTGGATTATATCTTTCATAAGGCTAGCTTAACTTGACTAATAGCCATTTAGCTTAGCCCAATCCACGAGCCCGTTGACTATTCTAGCACGATATCTAACACACGTTACAAAGTTCCTAAGTGTGAATGACCATCACTTCTAATAAAAACTATTAAGGCTAACAATCTCCCCCTAAGGGGTGGTCATTCAAAAGATGCTCCACTTGAATAGGTCTTTACTTTTCTCGAGCTTGAACTTTGTGTGTAGATATAGAATAGTCTTGTTTCATTGTTCCTTCATGCTTTATGATCAGATAATGTGGTTGTCTGCCATTGTCAACTTCGTTGGTTTGGTGTCTCCACGTCTTTCTCCACCATGCTCACACTTCTATTTGACTTTGAAGTTCCGATGAGATGAAGTTCTCTAGTCTTTAAACTTTGTAGATTCTTTGACATTGACGAAGAATCATCTTTATCTTTGAGTTGCCTTTGATTTTGATGAGAACTTTCATATGTTGTTGGTATGAGCATGTGGAGAGTCTGCACGATCAATCTGCTCCGGAGCTTACATAAGAAGAAAACATAAAACAAGTTAGTAATAAGCGGATTCCGACACTTACAAGTTTGAACTTCGAGAGTGTTAACAGCATAGTGTGAAAACACAACTCTAATTCTTACAAAGGCCGTTTCTGAATCGGAGTCCCACAAGTGAGATAACACGATGTACCGAAGTACACCTACGATTCAGATGAGTAGCTGAGGTACACCGAAGCATCACCTCACGACTGTAGACCGTTTGAGACACACTAAGCGTAATCCACGGGGAGTTACCGAAGTGACTGCTGCCGTGGTCGCTTGATGTTGACCCTGGCAAGAGTTTCCATTCAATCACTGAAGATCACAGATGTGAAACTTCTCATAAATGTTCTGGCAGATTACTAAGATCTGCGTAGGACTCTAGAATATATCACTTGTGTCCTTATTGATGAGCAACAAGCGATGTCATGTCATGTGTTCCTATGAGATCTTTTGATGAATCTCGTGGTTCTAGACTCAATAGTGCATTTTGGTTTTCCTGAGCGGAGACCAGGGAGAGGGTCTCCTTCTTCAATACCAACTATCTCTAAGAGAAAGTCGATAGGTTGTGTAGGGTTCCCAGTGAGAATGAAACAAATCCTTTTAAGAGGAATTGAGTGGCTAGAAGGTTTAGTGCAGTGCGTCACTGGGTCCATGACGGCTTTGTCTTCAATACCAGTGTCAACTTAGTGACACCCAGTAGCAGATGAATTGAACCCGGTTTCTGCCCTAAGGTTGAATATGGAGGGTTATTTCTTTTCACCCTTTTTCATTGCATTTTCTTTTTAATTCTTCAACCCCTTCTTTCTCCTTTCTCACATTACTCCTTTTTTCAATCATTCCTAAGGACTTCTAATACTAACTATTTGTGATGTCCTTGGGTAGATCCCTCTGGCTCTGGCGGATCATAGGACGAATTTCCTATCCTTAGTCACCTTATAACTCCATGATTGTCCTATTGTTGCCATAAAACCATTTTTCTTGAAAATCTCTAAGAGTGTTTATGATAGAAAACATGTTTGAAACACTCAAAGAGTTTTATATTTTTAGAAACACTGCCCCTTCACATGTGCTTATAAGTTTTGACAGAAATCTGCACATATAGGGTAGAGTTCGCACTTTTTGAATTGATCGGCTTATGATAGACAATTCCCCATGAGACACGGTTACGTTGCCTAGTTAAAGAGTTCCATTGTCAGTTTTTAGGTGACAACTAGCTCTAATAACTAACTTGAAGTTGTAAACACTCCTTGAAAAGGAGGTTAGACCCATGAAAGTGCATATCTATCACAAGTTTCTCGAGATGGTACATTTACTAACATTGATTCCCGTCAATTCATTGGTTCCGTCTGAGTCGAGCTCATTTTGAGATTCAAACAACGATCATTACACATTTTTGATCACATTTTAATCACGTCTCCTCCCCCTCAAAAATAGCATATTCGTGATATTTTTTATATCAACGGATTAAACAACATTTATAAACTTTTGGGGAGACAAACGGATTTGATTTAAGCATGAATTTGGAACATTTTAGATTTATACCCCCCCTTTAATAAACCACAATCAATTAAAGGGTTTTAGAGGGAGTTATCTTGAGCACATAATATTTTAAAAGATTTTGAAAATCTTTTTGCACAATCTTGAAAAAGGTGCTCAAGATGATGATGATTTCTCACCATTTTTAAATGTAGTGCACTGAAGCGTACACTAGTGATTTTTTCTATAAAAGCACGAGTTTTGATTTGAAAAGTAATCAAAAGTCATCATTATGGTCCGGGTTTCGTACTGAAGTATACGAAAGCCATTTTATGAAGAAATTTTGAGAAACGACATGTTTTGAAAAACATATAAATAACTCTCGCTCAAGCATCTGTACATACCCGTATCATTGTTGAATGACATTTCTAGAAACGTACAGAATATCGATTATACGAGAGACATGTCGTGAGAAGAATATTTTTGGATTTTTGATTTTATATTGTTTTTGTATTTTTGAAAGTTTTATATTTTTATATTTTGCTTTTGTTGGTTTTTCAAATTTTGTATTTTGTTTTTCAAAAATATTTATAGCGAAGCTTTTTGGAAAATCATTTTCAAGAAGATTCGAGAAGACTTTCTAACTCCTCAGGGGTTAGGCTTCGCATTCCAATTCGTCGAACTAAATCGTCAAACCTTTCTTTTGGAAGGGCTTTAGTAAATAGATCGGCGAGTTGGTAATCTGTCTTCACGAAGAATAATTCAACAGTACCATTTTCGATGTACTCTTTGATGAAGTGATAGCGGACTCTGATATGCTTAGTCTTTGAGTGATGAACAGGATTGCATGATATGGCTATGGCACTTTTCGAGTCACAATACATAGGTATTTTATCGAAAGTAAAGCCATAATCGTTGAGTTGTGTTTTCATCCATAGAACTTGAGCACAACACGCAGATAGAGACACATACTCAGCTTCACGGTTGAAAGTGCAGTGCAATCTTGTTTCTTTGAAGACCAGTTGACTAACTTTTCACCCAAAAATTGTGCTCCTCCGGATGTACTTTTGTCAACTAGATCACCTGCGTGGTCCGCATCCGAAAAGGCAATTAGATCAAATCCGGATTCCTTCGGATACCAAAGTCCCATGTGAATGGATGTCTTCAGTTACCGAAAGATCCTTTTAACCTCTTTGAGGTGCAGTTCGGTAGGCTTTGCCTGAAACCGTGCTAATAAGCAAACAAAGAAATGAATATCGTCGACTAGCAGTAAGATACATGAGAGAACCAATCATGCTCCGATATTTCTTCGGATCGATAGGTTTCCCAAACAAATCGGCTCCAATTTTTGGTGAAGTTACCATTGGTGTTCCGACCGAGTCACAATTGTCCATACCATGATTTTTCAAAATCTCAGTTGTGTATTTAGCTTGATTTATAAAAATTCCACGAGGGGATTGATGTATTTGTAAACCAAGAAAGAATTTTAGTTCCCCCATCATGGACATTTCAAATTTGCTTTTCATGAGATTTTCAAAATGTTTTGAAAGATTCGGATTAGTGGACCCAAAAATGATGTCGTCCACATAAATCCAACAATCAAAATGTCACTTTTGCATTTTTGTGTAAACAAGGTAGGATCAACTGTTCCTTTGGTGAATTTGTTTTGGATAAGGAAAGAGGACAGTTCGTCATACCACGCTCTCGGAGCTTGTTTCAAACCATAGATTGCCTTTTTGAGTTTGTAGACGTAGTCTGGATGTTCCATGTCTATGAAGCCTTCTGGCCGACTCACGTACACTTCTTCTTTCAGAGTTCCATTCAAGAACGCGGTCTTGATGTCCATTTGATAAACTATTATGTTTTTGTGAGCTGCATAGGCTAGGAAAATCCTGACTGCTTCAAGTCTTGCTACCGGCGCGAATGACTCTTCAAAATCTATCCCTTCCTCTTGTCTGTATCCTTTGGCCACAAGACGAGCTTTGTTGCGAATGACAGTCATTTCTTCATCCCTTTTGTTCTTCCATAACCATTTGAGATCAATGACGCGAATGTCAATTGGTCTTGGAACCATTTCCCAAGAGTCATGTAGACGGTATTGGAGAAGTTCCTCCTGCATCGCTTCTATCCATGCGGGTTCTGCCATTGCCTCCCGAATGTTTTTCGGTTCAATATTGCTAATTGAGCAAAGATAAATGCACAAGTCGCAATCAGTGGCAAGTTGACGTCTCGTCTGAATTGGCCTTGAAGGTTCACCAATAACTTGTTCAATTGGGTGGTCTTTTGTCCACTTAAGAGTAGAAGAATACCGTTGGTTAAACGTATGCGAGTTAGATGGTTCTCATAAGCATGAAGATGATTCAGCTGATTCCGTAGCAAACGGATTTTCAAATAAGTCTTCATCTAACGTTGCATTGTTATGGTTTTGGTTTTGCTCATCAACTGCTGGTAGAACGGGTGCAAGAACTAGAGTAGATGTAGATGATGTTGATGGAGTTGGTGCATTGGTTTCGACCGTTGTAGATGCATCTTCTGTTGGTGGTGGTGGATGATTTTGAGCGGGTGCAGCGGAATGATGGTTTGATGCATTTTTCGAAGTTCCACCATACTATTCATCGAACATTAACTCGAAGAAATTCTCCCATTCTTGTTCTTTAGGATTGTCAAGCAAAGTTGATTGAGCTCTTTGAGGTACGAGTCCTGAACTGATGTGTCCAGAAGTCTGCTGGTTTAGTGCGGGTTCTAGAGCGAGTCTCTCGGAAGCCATATGTGAAAGTTCGTCAAACTTCACATTCATCGTCTCCATGATCCTCCTAGTTCTTCTGTTATACACCCTGAATGCCCTCGAGTTATCTGAATATCCAATGAAGATTCCAATATCACCTTTAGCTTTCAATTTTCCAAGATCTTCTCTGTCATTCGTAGGATAGCACAAAGCGCCAAACACGTGAAAGTAAGAGATATCTAGTTTTCTGTTGTTCACAAGCTCATATGGGGTTTTATTGAATCTTGGATGGATAAGGGATCGGTTCTGAGTGAAACAAGCAGTGGCAAAGCATCAGCCCATAGAAATAACGGTGCACTAGAATAGATTAGCATTGTGTGAGCAGCTTCCACAAGAGTACGGTTTCTTCTTTCAACTACCCCATTTTGCTGTGGAGTTCTAACAACTGATGTCTGATGTGTGATTCCAGCATCTTCAAAATAAGATCTTAACTCCTGATTTGTGAATTCAGTGTCGTTTTCTGTTCTTACAACCCTTACTGGAGTTTGAAGAAGTACTTGAATTCGCTTTAGAAAGGTGATGATGATGCTTGGTGCTTCGTCTTTTGATCTCATAAACTTAACCCATGTATATCTCGAATAATCATCGACGATAACAAGAATATACTTTTTACCATTAATGCTTTCAACTCTCATTGGGCCACATAAGTCCATGTGCAACATATGCAACTTTGCTTCGGAACTAGGTACGGTTTTGGGTTTATATGATGCTCTTTTGCTTTTTCCTTGTTCGCATGATGGACATAAGTGATCCTTGGTGTATTTGAACTTTGGAAGTCCGTTGACGATGTTGTCTTTGGCAATTTTGTTGATGGTGTCAAAATTGAGATGAGATAACCGTCTGTGCCACAACCAGGACTGTGTTCCGGATGCTCGTGTCATAAGACATATTGGTGATGAAGAGGCCATTTGATTGATGTCGATAGCATACAAGTTTGTATCCCGATTTCCAGTTAAGAGATCAGTGCCATCCAAGTTTCTAACGAAGCAAGCATTTTTCCTAAAAGCAACCTCTAAATCGCATCACGAATCCGCCCGACCGAAAACAAATTGTGTCCCAACCCTTCGACATAGTAAACCCGAGTGATCAAATAATTTCCAAAAGGTAGATCTCCATAACCCATGATAGCTGCTACATGATCATTTCCGAAACGTACGGTTCCCATGAATTTCTAGACGAAATTGATCGCAGCCTTCAGATTCCCGGTTATATGCTTGGAGCAACCCGAGTCGACGATCCAAAGACAAATTTCGATAACCCGCCAAGAATAAAAAGAATATTGTGGAAACCGTTTTGATTTTGGTTCCTTTGGGTTAGAGGTAATATCCTGATCACACTCAGAGAGGTTTTCTACAGGGAATTCTGGTTTATCACTCATTTTACCATTCTGAAGTGTGAAAGTTCTACCTGTGGGTTTCCAAATATCATCCCTAAAGTATACACTATAGTTCCTGTCAATAGTGTAAAGCCTAAGTTTTGCAACTAGTCTTCCTACTCGTTTAGCGTAAGATCTTTTTGGAACGTTCTTCTTAACAGACTTATCATTCACATTCTTAGAAACACAATCATCTTGAACATTAATTAAAGGTTTCTTGCAAGTTAAACAAAGAGATTCAACACATTCATTAGACTTAGCAAGTTTCATAGGTTCAGTACATTCAGATGAAATGTCTTTCTTATTCAAAAGCGGTAAATTCCTAGGGTGTTCTTCTACTTTCTTCTCTTTATTCAAGCTACTACTCCTAGAGGCAGTCGAGACTCTATTGTTCCTTGTATTGCTCTTAGGCTTTAGTTTGCTTCTCCTAGAGGTGCTTTCTAGTCCTGTAGAAGGTAATGCACACGCATTAGGATTCACATTTTTATGAAGGAAGGTGGTTTCAGCTGTCCTAGTCTCTTTAGAGTGCTTTTCTAAACTTATGTCGTTTGTTCCATATGTTTTAGATGTGGAGGCAGACGCATTAGTGGTACTCATCTTAAAAAGGCCAGGTGCTAAAACTTTTGGTTTCTTGATAACCGCTTTTCCTTTATCAACATTTTGTTTAGGTAGGGCAGGTGGAGTGACTGGTTTTGATGAAACATTTTTCTCATTGACTTTTGGAGGAGGCATAGAAACAGACATTTTTGGTTTGGAAACCGGTTTGGGAACATTTGCTCTCTCCTCAGTCAATGGTTTTGTAATCACAGTATCCACTGCCTTTCCTTTTTGACTTTCCACCTGAGCCCTCAAAAGATCATTTTTCGCTTTCATGTCATTGTAGGCACGCTCATACGACAATTTGTCATATTTGCATTCCTCAGTTTTTCGATCAAGTTGTTTAAAATATGACACATTTTCTTTTTCAAATTTTTCAAGAGCTTTTTCATATTTTGAAACAATTTCGAGGTCTCGTGATCGAGTCTTTCATGATCTTCAACAAAATATGTTTGCAAAATAATGGACATAATATCAAGTAGTCGAACATCTTCAAGAGAGAATCATTCATATTTTCCAAAACTTTGATGTGTTCAACACTTTCATTAGCTTGCTTTACCATGGATTTATGGTCCTTGACAAAGTTAGTTGTTTCTTTCAAAAAGGCTTGTTCAAAATAAATTACCCTTGAGTTGATGTTATTCAGAGGGGCAATTTGAGTTTCAAAAACTTTTTTGTTCAATATCAAAACTATTAAACCAAATGTTGGTTGTAATATGAGTTTTAGTTTTAACAGTCTCTTGAAGTCGCCCAATTCTAGTTTTAACATCGTCTAAAATGCTTCGCGCATCACTTGTGTTAAAAGGATTGTTTGAAGATATTTGTTCAATGTTCGAAAGAGATTTGGAGACAACAACTGGTTTTGAAATTGATTTTGAAACAGGTGTTGACACTTTGTTTGGTGGAAAAACGTTGATTGAGAAACAAACGAAATACCATTAATTTTGTTCCATTTGTTATAATCAATAGGTTTGATTTCCGGATGTTTTTGTTTCATTTTTGATCTACTCTCCTTAGATAGTTCCAACGTTTCAAGAGAATCACGAACAATTATGGGTTCATGCAAATGTTTTCCATTGTTCAACACATTCCGTTCTTTCTGAGCTTTCTTGAGGAAACCAGGAGGTGAGTTACCAAGAGCCATTTTATCTGAAGTATGAAAAATCGGATTTACTTGATTAGAAAGCATCTTGTTTGTTTTAGCGGAATGACCCGTTGTAAGAAGTAAATTATCCAATTTTTTGATAGTTTCATTTTTATCCAGAATTTCATCAAGAAGAGAATCTTCTTGTTTTGAAAAATCAGCAATCAACTGTTTCTTCTCTTTTTCAAGATCAGAAAACAGTGTTTTTTGTTTAGAAAGTTGATCATTTAGTTCAGAAATTTCCTTGTTTAAAGATTTTATTTTCAAGTTCAGATTCACATCAAGTGTATCATACTTGATTTGCAATTGTTTTTCTCTTAAAACAGAATCTCGGTAACCAATTTCTAATTCTGATATTTTGTTTGTATGAAATTCATATGCTCTGGCGTTCTCTTTGTAACTCTCAAGCTCAATGGTCAATTTAACATTCGCGGCCTTAACTTCGCGATTGACCTTACTCACTTTCTCAATTTCAATGCCACGGTTATTGATTAATGATTCAAAATAAGCACGTGTTTCCTCATCGTCTCAAGTATTTTGTGCCACACATCCTCCACTAGGATCCACATCTGGAGTTTCAGAGTAAGTATTGCTACAACTCGGATTGTCCATATATGTATCATAAGTAGGTGCTGATGTCACCGAATACTGTTTATCATGAGTAAACACATCAAATATGACATTGTTATAGCATGGATCAATGATTGGTACCTCGATATCGCGTTGGCGTCATAGACGGAAGTGCGTCGAGTCAGTGTCGTACTAAGTCTCCTGAAGATTTGCCATGAATATGCAGTTCGCATTGATTTCCTCGAGGTCTTCCAAATCATCCACGATAGCGAAAAAATCATTTTCCTCAAAGACTCAACTGCATCCCTGCTTCTTGCTTCGTGCTAACAACATAGCTTTCGAAGAAACTCAGCATCTTCTTGTGTGGCTTAGTGGGACAGTTTCGTGCCATGTGACCCATTCCTTGACAGTTATAACACTTAACCTGATTACCGATTCACATTACCATAATTCCCAATGACTGGAGCTGCAACATTCCCATTCGATTACCCATGCTCTATTCCCAACATTCTCGTCCCATCGATTTCCAACATTCTGACCCAACCGATTACCCGATACGAACCGCCTGATTACCCATACGAAATCCGTAGCATATCCTGCTGATTCCCAATAACTCCAACCATTTATCCTTGATTACCCATATTCACACCCGACTGTGCAATTTGCCTGTTGCGAGTGTTTGATGAAATCCTTTGGTTGTTGTTAGTTGGTGTGGAATAGCGACTGCGAATGCTTTACCCAATAAAGAAAATACTTGTCGCAAAGCTTCTTCTTGTTCAGGATCGTGATTCCTTGTTCCTAGTATTGTGGATACTGTTGTTGAATGACTTGTTGTTCTGGTGGATAGAATTGTTGTTGAGGGAAAACAGCTTGTGGTTGTGGCATGTATTGCTGCAAGTTGTTGTTGTTGGAAGATGATGAAGCTTGTTGTTGTGTATTCACTGAAGGTTGAGTCTTTGCAATAAGTGCCAATGGATCATGATTCTTTGCCAATCTTTCTTCCTTGACTTCATTCACTTCAGCTTGGTTTTGTTTCAGAAAATCATTTAGTTGATCAAAGTTCACCTGATGTAAGTCTTTTGTTTGGTTGACAATAGTGACATATCGTCCCCATTCTTCGGAAGATTGTTCAGAACTTGATGTTTTGAACGATAGTTCTGGGTGTCAACTTGTTTCGATCGTTCATTCATTAAAGTGCAGAACCTTCCATAGTAGGATTCAATGGATTCTCCGGAGTTGAAGTAAAATTTTCCCATTCAGTTAGCAGCTTGTTCTCCATGTCTTGTTGACCAATTTCTGTTCCATGACATAGCCGTCTAACACGTTCCCACATATCAAAAGCAGTTTCACAACTGTCTACAAAAGAAAGATGTCTATTGGTAATCCCAGTTGGACAATATGAATTTCCATGTCATCTGCATCGACTTGCTTCGATCCTCTTCGTGTATTCGATTCAGTTTGAGTAAGATAAGATGGTGGGACGTCAGGAGTTCCAGGGTCTAGGATTTGTCGAGGCTTGAAGGGTCCATTCGTAATGGAGTTAATCATGAGTTTTCCATTAGGTTTGGTCTTGATGTAGCGAAGCATACGACTTTTCCATTGAAGATAGCCACCTTTTGCCAACATAGGAGGACGGTTTTCGGCACCGGTTGCATGAATGTCTTGTTGAGTTGCCATTGATGAAGGTATGATCTGATAAAGTTGATGTAGGATTGATTCAACGATAGAGGAGTTGAGGTTGATGAAGATTAAGCTCGGTTGAGGTTTTTCTGAAAGTCGTACTCGTAACCTTGGTTCTTAGGCGTAAAAAAATTTCTCCCAAAATTTGAAATTCACTATAAAAATCAATTCGAAGGTCGTATGAAAAATTTGAGTTATGACAATTTTGACGCCAAATTTGACCCGAAAAATTTGAATTTGGGTCCAAAAATTTGAATTTTTTACCAAAATTTGCACAGTTAAACCAAAATTTGAATCTCGCGTAAAAATTGAACGTTTAGTCTCCTCAAAAATTTGAATTTTTTTTTAGTAAAAAAAGCTTAGGCGTAGACCGAAGAAGTTACGAGTAGGATATGGTGCTTATGCGTAGGATGATTAGGCGTAGGATCTTATGCGTAGAAAGTATCTTACGCGTAACCTTGGGCTTATGCTTAAACAAAAAGACTTAGTCGTAGAAACCTTACGCGTAAGTGGAACTTATGCATAGATTGTTACGCGTAGGCGTTTATGCTTATGCGTAAACGTAGGTTTAGAACCAAAAATCCTTTACACTGTCACAGCGTAAAAGATATCCACAAGTCGAAGTGTTCCACACACTTATCCAAGTGAGGGAAGCACTGAGTAACATTTGATGCTCGAAGATTCTTAGCCAAAAAGTTATGCGTAGGAACTTACGCGTAGACAGAGGACGTTGACTTTTCTTACGCGTAGAACTAGGGTTTTGACCTACGCGTAAAAAATTTCCAGTGATTCAAACGATTTCTCTTGCACAGATAGCCTTAAAAACACTCCAATAACACAAATTTTTTGACCTTTTTCACCCAAAGTGTGTAGAAAACTTACGCGTAGAAATGACCAACGCAAAACGTACGAGCTTAAAAATGATTTAAAACACGTAAAGCTTCGAACTTTTTGCAAAAAACTGAAACTTTAGCACCAAATAAACCTTAAACCACAAGAATCTTGAATTTTTAAGTGCAAAAATTAAAGCTTTAAGCGTGAAAACTTTGATAACAAAGCTACGCGTAACACTACAAAAAAACTTCAACCAAAACACTCCTAAACCATTGTTAGGCGATTGATACCAATTGTAGGACCTTACTTTTATCAACCTTATCACAAACCCAACACTTAACAAACACAAGTATCACCACGTGAAACCACGCTACACGTAGAACACGTTCAACCAAATACAAACGTTAAGCTTAGAAGATGAAGAAGGAAAGATTAAGATGTTGGTGACTTGATGTTTATACAAACCGTGTATGTGGAGAGAAAAGATAAACACAATAAGTTGTATATTCCAAAGGAAAAATACACACACACACACACTTTCAAGCACACACCTCAAATGACTCATTTGAGGTGTATTTATAGTACAAATACAAGATGCCCTAATGGGCTTTGGGATGGGCTTGGATTGGGTTGGATTGGATTATATCTTTCATAAGGCTAGCTTAACTTGACTAATAGCCATTTAGCTTAGCCCAATCCACGAGCCCGTTGACTATTCTAGCACGATATCTAACACACGTTACAAAGTTCCTAAGTGTGAATGACCATCACTTCTAATAAAAACTATTAAGGCTAACATAACCGGTTGTCCAGATTCATAGGTCATGGTTGTGACCTTGGCTTTTAAATAATTTAACTTTCAGTTAGGGAACACAAAGCTTCTTGTTACAAAACCACCACGTGATCTGCATAGAAAAAGTTCTGTAAAATTAGTATTTCTTGCTTGGTATTATTGAATAACAATGGGATTGATGGGTAATGCCTCTTTTTGATCTATAGAGCGAGATTGTGTAGTGACTTTAGCCCAGTCATTGATGAAATTTAATGCACTTCATCCATCACCAACCTTGTGGCTTAAATATGTTGCCACTGCCACCCCTTCACATGAAAAACGGTTGAATTGGACATTTAAAGGGCAAGTGATACTATTAGCATCGTTATCACCTTTAAGGTTTGGGTCGAACCGTATCCAGTCATCTGGAATGAGATGATCAAAATCATCATGCTGTGAATGTTGGAGGAAATCTGATAACGAGTTATCATTGCATGCTTCAATGAACTCAACCCCGTGGTCATTGCAATCAACATAGGTTGGGACATAGTTCATAAGTGTACCAGCGAACGAATAGTACTGAGTTAAAGTTTGTGATAATGAGTTCTTCATCTCAAGCGTTTTATCATGGGAACTTTGATAAATGTTGGAACTATGATAAAACAAAACAATCGGTATGTATGCGTTAGGAGCACATTGATCGAGCAACGAGAGATTATATGTTTTCAAGTAGGTAGGGGTTAGAGAAGATGGCTTGATGATGTCCCTAGAGACAATTGTGTGAAGTTGTCTTCTACCAAATCTTAGAACCTTGTTCATTATCATGTGTTGGGTTTTACTAATCATAACAATTATTTAAAACAAGTAAACATCAACAAAGTATGCATCGGAAGTGATAGGAAAAATACTTGTAATTGAATTAACCGAATAAAAGAATATGCGTACCTTTTAGCAATTCAAGAAACACACAATATCGAGGACAAGGAACAAAAACCCAAACCCTAACTTAGGGTTTAATACCAAGCGACCCAAAGAAGTCGAAACCCAAAATTTACCACAAACACAATTGTATTTGTCCTTCGTTCTTGTACACACATACTAATATCAATTTGATGTGAAAAGCTAGGTTCTTGAATCACAAATAAAACCAAACACTTGTTTCTTGGAGTTAGAAAAATCGAATCCCTTGGGGAGGGATGGTGTACGATCGGCCAAACAAAGAGGAGAGGAGAGGAGAAAGAAATTGCAACAATTCGCATTTTCAGGATTTCTATCCATTCTCAAACTTTTACTATTCATCTCAAGAAATTACTATTCACTGGTTACTATTCATCATTTTACTATTCATCATTTTTGAAGTCGGTTTGAGACTTTGAGAGGTTATTTTAAAATTTTACTATTTACGAAACAGTATTCATCCCGTAAAATTTTTTATTTTTATTTTACCATAATGACAAGATAATTGAAACTTGACAAGTCATCCTGGCGACGTACGTTGAATCCATACAGAACCGATTTCACAAAACCGTGTCCGAGAATTACTTTAGGGTTTAAACGTCATTCGGGCATCCCGATATGTCCATAAAATACTATAAACATTAGAAATATGTATTTATACCATTTTACGACAATTCCACAAGTTTTGGAATTTTACATTTTCCAGCGTTTTACGCGAAATACGCGTTTTTGACCCGCGTTTCTAGCTTTTAGCAGCGTTTAAGCAACCCGATAGAACTTACCACTCATCTAATATGCTTATATAGAGTATATTGATAAGTTTTAACACATTTATAAGTTTCATATTTTTAGGATACCCAGTTTTAAGTTTCGTGACTTTACGACTTACCGTTAGCGATTACCGGGACCAAAACTCACTCCGTAAACAAGATAATACCAAGAATGATGCATCTAGTCACCCTATCTCATTTTGGTCGACTTCCTTAAAGTCTTGGTGCTAAGAAAGTGTCTTGGGTGATTACATGTGTTTATACACTTGATTAAGTTATCAAAATATCTAAAAGTCTTCATTTTTGCACCTCCTTTGACTAATAGTCCTATACATACTCATTCAAATGACTTAGAAACTCATTCAACTCATATATTTCATCCCCATAACTGAACCTCAAATAATCCCACGCACCATTCATCTTTGATCTTCATACAATAAATAACATACCAAATTTCAAGACCTAAGTGCTCTCTACCTAGTTCTTAAGTTTGTTTCATGATTCCATGGTTGAATTAGAAGTTATACAAGGGTTTAATGGGTTGAAGTTACAAGGTTTTTACAAGGTTAGATCAAGCCTAGCAAGGTTTAGCAAGATGGATAAAAGATTGGAAGCTAGGGACTTTAATTGAAAGGGTTTAGGTTTTAGTGTCCTAGTTCTTGGTTCTTGATTTATTTCATCACAAGGATTGTAAGCAAACTACTATACTTACCTTTGATTTCAGTAAATACTAGTATTTCGTATATGTAATATGTTCTATATGCTTATTATACTTGATTGTGCTTGGATAAATGGACTGAAACACTAGAAACCGTCGAAAGGACTAGATTTGCAACACAGAAACTGGACAGGGGCTGTAAACGAAAATTCTGGGTAAAATTCGTGGACTGAGAAACTTAATTAATAACATAGGATTATATATCGATGTCTTTTGGTCGTTTCTCCGGGTGGCTCGTGCCGTAACTCATCCCGATGAATAAACTAGAGCCAAAACGGCAAAACGTGTCCAAAACCGAGAAACAGATTTTAAACGGCTAAAACTTATAAAAAATGCATATAAATCTTATTGGTCAAAGAATAAAAGTTTTAGCTAACACCCTAAATTGAACTTGGCCACTGGCCGTGCATTAAACGGAGTTGTAGAACTCGACTTATGACCAAAACCGTGAGACAGTTTGCTGCTGATTGAAATAACTAGTACATTCAAGGGTAAATTGGTAATTTCACATTAGTTAAATAATTTCTGGGTCAGTAGGGCCCACTAATCTGTTTAGTACATTCAATTACCTTTCCGAAGACATAAAAACCGAGTCGTGATCAATTACGGTTTAGAAATAACGGGTATATTTAGACGGGGAAAACTTAAATAAACGAAACGTAAACACTTATACGACTTCACAAATGTTAAGTATCCAAGAATAATTGATGTAATAACTATATAAGGCATGTTTATACATTCACATCGATATTTACGAACCTAAGACACAACATCATATTTTAGGTTGCGCGTGGAGGTTTCTCGGCTTATCCATCGATTTCGTTATACGTTTTGGTATCATTAGTTCACGGTGAGTTTCATAGCCCCTACTTTTATACGTTTTGAATTACTTTTGGGGGAGATACATGCTCAACTATTTTCATTCACTTTCACAAGTACTCTAAAGTTTTAAGGACTACCGTGAGTTCATAGCCCCACTTTCTATTACTTAATTGTTTTACAAACCCTTGGGGGAGATACATGCTTTATTTTAAATCGAACACATTGCTTTCAAACTGTATGTTTATCTGATTGTCATATTGTCACTAAGTAACCATCATTTGACAAACATAAGTCCCTAAATCATGAACCATTAATCACTGGAGAGAGTGAGCACGAATATTGTGAATAGATCTATTGGGATTGACGAATCCCGTTTGTGTTGACCGGGTAGGCAAACAAACGCACTATATTTGAGTAACATTAGGTAAAAATGGCAATTTTACCTATTAGGGCTGGTACCAACAATTTTTCCAATTAATATTGGAACACGTTAACGCCTTGGTTGCATGAGCTTGCTGACAAACAAAAGCGGGCTCAAGTATTACATACTTGAGGCAGCCGTAACAAACAAAAGCGGGCTCAAGTATCACCTACTTGAGGCAGCCGTATCAAACAAAAGCGGGCTCAAGTATCATATACTTGAGGCGACAAAAGCGGGCTCAAGTCACATACTTGAGGCAGCCGTATCAAACAAAAGCGGGCTCAAGTATCATATACTTGAGGCAGCCGTACCAAACAATATCACTGTTTTATTTTTAAACCATTGGCGTGAGTCTAATTAACTCACACTACCAACATAATGTGTTCAACCATCAAACAAAATCTATGAATTTCACTCAACCTTTGTGTTGACAGTTTTAAGCATGTATTTCAGGTACATAATGTCGGAAGCTGGCACGGAAGGACAAGGACAAAATGAAGAAGGCTATAAATATTTTATCATTCACAAAACATCAAAGACTTTATATTGATGTATTTTGTAAACAATGAAACCAACTGGGACCTATTTTGTAAACTCTGATATATTTGAATAATTTGAATTACAAATCCTTTTTAAACGACTCCTTTAGAGATCGTTTTCTATTGTTATGATTGTTGTGCCATGAAGTAATACCCAGTTTGTATTCCGCTGCGTGTCACGAAATTGGGGGTGTTACAGATTGGTATCAGAGCCTTAATTATAGAGAAACGGGTCTAATTGTGACCTAAACTATAACTACTTTTTCAAACAAAAATATTTTATAGCCTTCCGTTCTCCGTGCCTTCCATCCTCCAGACGATTATGTGACTTCTAGGTAGTTTATACTACACAAACATATTAGTATATTGATATATACACTCGACATATTTTCTATCATTTTAGCTAAACGATAGACTAAACATATCTGCGTATGCCTATTCTAAGGCATTACTGCACAATCATATTTTCCCAATCATGTATCTACTCGTGCATTTATGGATTACGAAACTTTATCCAAGACATTGTAACCGATTACAATGGTCTTTCCTACTTCCCAGACATTGTAAGATACAATGGTCGCATTCATTTTTCAAGACACTGTGAGATACAGTGGTCTCTATTACACTCTCAAACACTGTAAATCCTACAGTGGTCTCTATTACACTCTCAAACACTGTAAATCCTACAGTGGTCTCTATTACATTCTTAGACACTGTAAATCCTACAGTGGTCTCTATTACATTAAATCCTACAGTGGTCTCAATTACATCCTCAAACACTGTAAATGAAGCAATTAACTCATTTATTCCTTAGACATTGTGAGTACACAATGATCTCTCCATCATTTCTCAAGACATTGTGAGTTACACAATGATCTCTCCATCATTTCTCAATACATTGTGAGTATACAATGACCTCTCCATCATTTCTCAAGACATTGTGAGTTACACAATGATCTCTCCATCATTTCTCAAGACATTGTAAGTTACACAATGATCTCTCCATCATTTCTCAAGACATTGTGAGTTACACAATGGTCTAATTTACTTCACAGTATCACGTTTCTTTCAGACACTAGTAGACATAAACACTATACGATATAGCCTTCATCCCAAAACCACCTAAGATACGATCAACTTTGGAAATGGTTTGGATAACCACTTGCCACTATCAAGACTTTCCTACAATGACAGTTATCACAAAATTATAAACCATTTCACATCAACAATATCTTACACCTTTAGATTATCAACTTAAGCCACCACCAAAAACTTAGAATTGTACATAACACATTCTATGACCAGAAATTTGAGAACACAAAGATTAGAATTCGGCGCATACACCCACATTTTCCTAGACACTTCAACATCGGATAACACACACTGAATTCCGGGACGGAATTCCCAATTAAGGTGGTGAGACTGTAACAATTCGCATTTTCAGGATTTCTATCCATTCTCAAATTTTTACTATTCATCTTGAGAAATTACTATTCACCGGTTACTATTCATCATTTTTGAAGTCGGTTTGAGACTTTAAGAGGTTATTTTAAAATTTCACTATTTACGAAAAACTATTCATCCTGTAAAAATGTTTATTTTTATTTTACCATAATGACAAGATAATTGAAACTTGACAAGTCATCCTGGCGACGTACGTTGAATCCATACAGAACCGATTTCACAAAACCGTGTCCGAGAATTACTTTAGGGTTTAAACGTCATTCGGGCATCCCGATATGTCCATAAAACACTATAAACATTAGAAATATGTATTTATAGCATTTTACGACAATTCCTTCCACAAGTTTTGGAATTTTACATTTTTCAGTTCTGCGTTTTACGCGAAATACGCATTTTTGACCCGCGTTTCCAGCTTTAAGCAGCGTAATTCTTATATAGAGTATATTGATAAGTTTTAACATATTTATAAGTTTCATATTTTTAGGATACCCAGTTTTAAGTTTCATGACTTTACGACTTACCGTTAGCGATTACCGGGACCAAAACTCACTCCGTAAACAAGATAATACCAAGAATGATGCATCTAGTCACCCTATCTCATTTTGGTCGAATTCCTTAAAGTCTTGGTGCTAAGAAAGTATCTTGGGTGATTACATGTGTTTATACACTTGATTAAGTTATCAAAATATCTAAAAGTCTTCATTTTTGCTCCTCTTTTGACTAATAGTCCTATACATACTCATTCAAATGACTTAGAAACTCATTCAACTCATGTATTTCATCCCCATAACTGAACCTCAAATAATCCCACGCACCATTCATCTTTGATCTTCATACAATAAATAACATACCAAATTTCAAGACCTAAGTGCTCTCTACCTAGTTCTTAAGTTTGTTTCATGATTCCATGGTTGAATTAGAAGTTATACAAGGGTTTAATGGGCTGAAGTTACAAGGTTTTTACAAGGTTAGATCAAGCCTAGCAAGGGTTAGCAAGATGGATAAAAGATTGGAAGCTAGGGACTTTAATTGAAAGGGTTTAGGTTTTAGTGTCCTAGTTCTTGGTTCTTGATTTGTTTCATCACAAGGATTGTAAGCAAACTACTATACTTACCTTTGATTTCAGTAAATACTAGTATTTTGTATATGTAATATGTTCTATATGCTTATTATACTTGATTGTGCTTGGATAAATGGACTGAAACACTAGAAACCGTCGAAAGGACTAGATTTGCAACACAGAAACTGGACAGGGGCTGTAAACGTAAATTATGGGTAAAATTCGTGGACTGAGAAACTTAATTAATAAAATAGGATTATAGATCGATGTCTTGTGTTCGTTTCTCCGGGTGGCTCGTGCCGTAACTCATCCCGATGAATAAACTAGAGCCAAAACGGCAAAACGCGTCCAAAACCGAGAAACAGATTTTAAACGGCTAAAACTTATAAAAAATGCATATAACTCTTATTGGTCAAAGAATAAAAGTTTTAGCTAACACCCTAAATTGAACTTGGCCACTGGCCGTGCATTAAACGGAGTTGTAGAACTCGACTTATGACCAAAACCGTGAGAAAGTTTGCTGCTGATTGAAATAACTAGTACATTCAAGGGTAAATTGGTAATTTCACATTAGTTAAATAATTTCTGGTGCAGTAGGGCCCATTAATCTGTTTAGCACATTCAATTACATTTCCGAAGACATAAAAACGGAGTCGTTATCAATTACGGTTTAGAAATAACGGGTAGATTTAGACGGGGAAAACTTAAATAAACGAAACGTAAACACTTATACGACTTCACAAATGTTAAGTATCCAAGCATAATTGATGTAATAACTATATAAGGCATGTTTATACATTCACATCGATATTTACGAACCTAAGACACAACATCATATTTTAGGTTGCGCGTAGAGGTTTCTCGGCTTATCCATCGATTTCGTTATACGTTTTGGTATCATTAGTTCACGGTGAGTTTCATAGCCCCTACTTTTATACGTTTTGAATTACTTTTGGGGGACATACATGCTGAACTATTTTCATTTACTTTCACAAGTACTCTAAACTTTTAAGGACTACCGTGAGTTCAGAGCCCCACTTTCTACTACTTAATTGTTTTACAAACCCTTGGGGGAGATACATGCTTTATTTTAAATCGAACACTAAGTAACCATCATTTTCCAATCATAAGTCCCTAAATCATGAACCATTTATCACTGGAGAGAGTGAGCACGAATATTGTGAATAGATCTATTGGGATTGATGAATCCCGTTTGTGTTGACCGGGTAGGCAAACAAACGCACTATATTTGAGTAACATTAGGTAAAAACGGCAATTTTACCTATTAGGGCTGGTACCAACAATTTTTCCAATTAACATTGGAACACGTTAACGCCTTGTTTGCATGAGCTTGGTGACAAACAAAATCGGGCTCAAGTATCACATACTTGAGGCAGCCGTAACAAACAAAAGCGGGCTCAAGTATCACATACTTGAGGCAACCGTATCAAACAAAAGCGGGCTCAAGTATCACATACTTGAGGCAGCCGTATCAAACAAAAGCGGGCTCAAGTATCATATACTTGAGGTAGTCATACCAAACAATAATCACTGTTTTGTTTTCAAACCATTGGTGTGAGTCTAATTAACTCACACTACCAACATAATGTGTTCAACCATCAAACAAACTCTATGAATTTCACTCAACCTTTGTGTTGAGAGTTTTAAGCATGTATTTCAGGTACATAATGTCGGAAGCTGGCACGGAAGGACAAGGACTAAATGAAGAAGGCTATAAATATTTTATCATTCACAAAACATCAAAGACTTTATATTGATGTATTTTGTAAACAATGAAACCAACTGGGACCTATTTTGTAAACTCTGATATATTTGAATAATTTGAATGATAAATCCTTTTTAAACGACTCATTTAGAGATCGTTTTCTATTGTTATGACTGTCGTGCCATGAAGTAACACCCAGTTTTTATTCCGCTGTGTATCACTAAATTGGGGGTGTTACAGAAATTAGGTTTCTAGGTGATCCAAGGTTTTTTTAAGAATTATTAATACAAGGGGTTTGTATTTATAGGTTCTAATAACTTGGTGACCAAGAAAAGCCTCCCTTGGGCTTTTGCAAACCCACGACCGGCCAAGGACCCCAAGGAGGGGTTCTAGATCTTTCTTGTCTACTAATTTCATCTCTAGTCCTTGTAGTTTACATTTCACGATCGTTAGTCTAAACTCGTTAAATATTTAACTATCGTTAAGTTTTATTTCGTGACAAATAATTAATAATAATAACATTTATATATATTAATTATTTTAACATCAAATCTCATACGTAATGTGTGCAATCCCGAAGTCTCGAGTTCGAGTCCGGTCATACGCATATTAAAAATATCAATAAACCTTTCAGCTCCTACTTGGATATTATTTAATATAGTAATGACATTGGTTTAGTCTAGCCTAACATGCCAATGCCCCCAGATCGAATCGAGTATGGTATCCTGGAAAACCATTTAATGATTCATCATTTTTACTTATCCTTTTGCTACTAATACTACATTAACTATGAATATGGATCAAGTCATTTCATAAGTTAATATTCTGTTTCTCGTTATAGCTGATTGAACAAGATTACCAAATCATCCGAACGTATTCTATATTGATCTTGGGTATGGCCATACAAACATCTTGTCAACCCTACGAGGGGCCCAAAATAGTATTATGCTTTGAAACAAATTCTCTTGACTACAAACATAACTCATGAACTTTGCAACACTTCTGAAAATAGCCCTTATTACAACCAGTTACGGATAGTGTTAGACTATCTCACACAAGTGTACTACATTCATAACAGTTATCTGGTATCTCAAGTCTGAGGATAAACATTCATGATTTACTTAATGACAAGGATCCATAAAGTATAATCATGTTAAGTTAGAATCTGTCCTATATTCAATTCATTGAATATTATGTGAATCTGGTATGTCCCACGCATCAATATACTTTAAGTATATTCTACCAAAACTCAGATTTGTCTTAATTCAATGACATTCCCACATCATTGATCGACAACGGACTGTTTAGAATAACATAAGTCATTCACGGATTAAACATGTTAATATAGGATATAATATTAAGAAAATGAAAAATAAACATAAACAACTATTTTATTTCATTAAAATAATATTCGTTCATAACATCCTTTATCCAAATACTAATCACAGATCTACATGAAACTACTAGCTAAACGAAGTCCTATCCCATCAGCATGGTCAGTAAGTTTTTCCTTTGGCAAAGGCTTCGTAAAGGGATCAACTAGATTATCATCTGTATGAACTTTGAGTAGATTGATTTCACCTATTTCGACTTGTTCTCGAACATAGTGATATCGTCGAGGAAAATGTCTGGTGCCCTTCATGACTCCAGGCTCATTGGCAAATGTTATCGCAGCATAGTTTTCACAATACACATTTAAAGGTAATTCGATTGAGGGCATTACTCCGAGTCCCGAAGTGAATTTCCTAATCCAAAAAGCTTCCATCGCAGCTTCCGAAGCAGCTATGTACTCAGCTTCTGTAATAGACATTGCAGTCGTACTTTGCTTCTTGCTCTTCCAGTCAACTGCTCCTCCATTAACGACAAAGACATATCCCGTTTGAGACTTCTTATCATCTTTATCAGTTTGGAAATACGCATCGCAAAAACCTGTAACATCAAGTTCTGCATCTGGATTCCCACCATACACTAGAAACATTTCTTTAGTAGCCCTTAGATACTTAAGAATGTTCTTAACAGCATGCTAGTGTTTCACACCTGGATTCTGTTGATATCGACTGGTGATATTTTGTGCAAACGCCACATCAGGCCTTGTACATCTCACCGCATACATGATAGATCCTACAGCCAAAGCATAACGAACTTTTCTCATGTGTGCTACCTCTTCAGGTGTTGATGCGCATAGTGCACTACTTAAGCCATGTTCAACTTGCATCGGCAAATATCCCTTCTTGGAATTTTGCATATTGAATCTCTTCAATATTTTATCGATGTAAGTACTTTGACTTAGTCCAATCAACCACCTTGATCTATATCGGTAGATCTTGATTCCCAGAATAAATGCTGCTTCCCCTAAATCTTTCATAGAAAAGCACTTTCCAAGATAAGACTTTACATCTTGCAAACTTGGAATGTCTTTTCCCATGATCAATATGTCATTGACATATAAGATGAGGAAAATAACATTACTCCCACTAGCTTTGTGATATACACATGGCTCATCAAGATTTTGAGTGAAACCAAATTTCTTGATTTCTTCATCAAACTTCTTGTTCCATTGCCTTGATGCTTGCTTCAATCCATAAATGGATCTTTGAAGTTTGCATACCCGCTTTGGGAATTTTGGATTCACAAACCCTTCAGGCTGCGCCATATAGATGTCCTCATCTAGGCGACCGTTTAAGAAGGCAGTTTTGACATCCATTTGCCATATCTCATAGTCATAGTACGCAGCTATGGCTATAAGAATCCTAATAGCTCTAATGTCTGCTACAGGAGAAAATGTTTCCTCGTAGTCTATCCCAAAAGTTTGAGTAAACCCTTGAGCTACAAGACGAGCTTTATAGGTGCGTACATTGCCATTCATGTTAGTATTTATCTTATAGAGCCACCTACTTCCAACTACCTTAGCATTTGGAGGTAAGTCAACCTCTATCCAGACTTCGGTATCTCTCATGGATTGCATTTCCCCATTCATTGCGACTTGCCATTTATCCTTTTCAGGACTCATCATAGCAGCCTTATAGTTAGCAGGTTCACCAAGATCCCCTAACATATTTTCCTCAGCTTCTACGTTGAGACATAGACGCTCAGGTGCACGCGTAGTCCTTGCGGATCTACGAATGGGAACCACTTCAAATTCAGGTGGAACACTCAGACTTTCAGGTTCTACTTGAGGTTGGCTAGTGTTTTCAGAAGGTGTTGTATCTTCTTGAACATCTTCCAGATCATAAACTCTCCCACTGAATTCATGAGATATGAGATCCCTTTCAAGGAAGTCTCCATACCTAGCAACAATTACTTTGTTTTAAGGTGGAAAGTAAAAGTAGTAACCCATAGTTTCCTTTGGGTATCCTACGAAGATACACTTAACAGATCTTTGTTGTAGCTAATCAGCAGAGTCACGTTTAACAAACGGCTCACAACCTCAGACCTTTAAGTAAGACAAGTTGGGAGCTTTCCCATACCACACTTCATAAGGAGTCTTATCAACCTTCTTAGTTGGAACCATATTCAAAATGCGAACAACTATTTCTAAAGCATAATCCCAAAAGGATAAGGGAAGAGTTGTAAGATTAAACATTGATCGCACCATGTCTAACAATGTACGATTTCTTCTCTCAGATACACCATTTTGTTGTGGAGTATATGGAGAAGTGAGTTGCTGGACAATCTCACACTCAGCAAGATAATCTTTAAACTCTTGGCTTAAATATTCACCACCTCTATCGGATCGAAGAGCTTTAATCTTCTTTCCTAGTTGCAATTCTACTTCACTTTTGAAAACCTTAAATGTTTCAAAGACTTCATGTTTATGTTTAAGTAAATAAACATAACCATAATGACTGAAATCATCCGTAAAGGTTAAGAAGTAGCTAGCACCCTTCCTTGACACATGTCTTAGTTGTCCACATACGTCAGTATGTATCACACCAAGAAGATCAGAAGCCCTTTCTAAATTATTTGTAAAAGGTTTCTTGGTCATCTTCCTAGATATGCAAGATTCGCATTTATCAAATGATTCATCATTGATATCTTGCAAAAGCCCATCGTGTTGCAGCTTTTGCATGCGTTTCTTGCCTATGTGAGCAAGTCTACAATGCCAAAGATATGAAGAATCCAAATCACTTTTGATTCTTTTATTATTGATGCTAAAAACATAATTATTTTTATCAATCACATTATTATGCAAATCAATTTCAAACACACCATTTACTGGAATAATATTAAAGTAAAAAACATCCTTTAAAGAAACCGAAATTCCATAATCAGTAAATGTATGCATAAAACCAATATCTTTTAACAAGGAAATAGAAACGACACCCCTAATAATAGAAGGCGCGTAATGACAATCGTTTAAATACAGTACTAAACCCGAATGTAAAACTAAATCAAACGTTCCTATAACTTCAACAACTGCATGTGCTCCATTAGCCACGTGCATGTATTGTTGTCCATAGGCGAGCTTCCTTGCACCTCTAAGTCCCTGAAGTTTATTACAAATGTGAATACCACATCAAGTATCATATACCCAGGAATTTATTTTATGAGGAAAAGCAAATAATTCTATCATCAAAAGAGTACCTGAAATGCTAGCAACAGTGCCAGCATTTTTATACCTCTTAGTATGCAACTCATCGAGGTAGAGTGGATAGTTCCTCTTCCAGGTCCTACCTCGCAGTTGATGACAAGCCCGATCCTTTTTAGGATTCTCTCTCTTTTTAGGGGGGGTACTTTTTGGGTTCTTGTTGATAAGCCATAACTTGTTTTCCCTTATCAACTTTACCCTTACCTTTCCCTTTCTTGTTCGCTAGCGGCTTATTAGGCTTAGAAACCCTTTTGGATAGCAAGTACCGTAGGTGTAGGAGCCTTCTTGGGTAAACCTTTTTCGTAGTCAATGAGCATTGCATGTACCTTGCTAACTGTCTTCCCCGTGCAATGCATATTGTAATTGCGCATGAAACCATCAAACTCCTTGTTAAGGGATCTGTTGATAAGGCCAATTTGTATGTCATTGGGGTAGAAGTAATTAAGTCTCCCGATCTGGTCCATAACTCATCATTTCCAGGCAGTGGGCGCTCACTGGTTTCCCGTCCCCTTGCTTGCAACTGTGTAGGGCATCTATCAGATCATACAGCTCTACAGTTACAGGCTTCTCAAACAACCGAATATGTTCGGTGAGCATGTTGTGAGGGAAGTAATTTTCAAACTGTTTTTGCAAGTTTGGAGCCATACTTCCGAGCATAATGCAGGCGACCTCATTATGTTTATCATACTTGGTTTGCCATGCAGCTCGTGGTTCAACAGTAGTACGAGCTGCAGGTTCAGGAGGACAAGGCGTTGTCAAATAATCTAGTCTTTTGGCAACCCTCAAGACAATTCTGAGTTGCCGATACCAATCTTGGAAATTTGCGTTGCCAGTCAATTTCTCGCGATCAAACATGGATTTGAACGACGAGGCTAGTGCAGTAGATTCAGGTTGAGCCATTTCTACATAAAATAAAAGTTCAAAAGTTAGTACTTTCGATAATTCAACCATTCAAGAAAATAAAATACCCTTAGGTCAATATTCATATTAACCATAGAATTTTCCTTGAATCTAGGACCCTCATTATCATAGTTTCACCACATCAGTTGATCTGCTAGTGATGAAAGTATAGAATAGGTAATTGTTGAAAAACAATAATTGATAAACAAGTTTTCAGTTCCTGGGATTTACAATTTTGCCAAACAATTATGCAAAACGTAAGCATGTTTTATCCCATCTTATGCCTTAAGTTATAGGTCTCACTAACTAACTTAATTAAGTTGTCTAATTTAGAAACTGCAAATTATTTAAGCTGAGGTCTCACACAACATAAAGATTCACCTTGTTATCGTAATCTAGCTCAAGGTTCCACATAACTAAATTACAACTTCAAGTGTTTCATATCATTAGATGGCATAAACTTAAATTTAAAAGGTACAATTTTTGACATGTAATCAAAACTTATGTATGAAGAAGCATGCATACATCTCCATAACATAAAATTTAACAAAAAACTTACTTATAATTTTAATTGCTAAGATTAAATTCTACAAAGTTTTAATCGATGCGTTGAGAAATTTACAACTTTGCACTAAGATGCTTCGTACATAGAATAGTTATACTAGGTAGCTCCAAATATAACTCACAAGGTGGCAGAGAAGCTGGTCAGCGCGAAGCATATTATGAATAACCCTTCTTCTTTAGAGTCGCAATTTAATGTCGAACCCTCCTTAAACCACCCACACTGTTTGTTATAATGGGTGAGCCATTCTAACCATTTAGTACAGTCACATCAGTCGATTAAAAGTTCAAGATTTAATACTTAGAAAAACATATCAATTTCGCCATTATTTAGTCCATTTAATTTTCTATTAAAAAAAAAACCCTTTTTGGTTACTAACATATTATACAATATAAATAAAAAAGCACTTTAATAAAAATTAAAACGAACTCAAATAATATGTACATAAAACTTAACAATTAACATATGTAGAAACAATTAGCCACATGCATAATTATTTTGTGTAGGATCATACATATTATGTTGTTTGATGATTCAGGTGGTCTAGGATGGTGATAATACAAGTATGCCATGTTTAGAGAGATGAAAAGAGTAGAGAGGGTGTTCTAGAGAGAGAAAATTAAACAAAAATGAAAGGTTAGATTAGAAGCACCACCCCTTCCAAGGATGGAAGGGGTATTTATAGTTACAAGCTAAACGTCCTCCTATCGGACTGTGGATTAGGTATACAGTGGGTAAAGACCCTTCCTTCCTCCACGGTGTTGCACTAAACTAAGTAACTAAGCTAATAAACTACTAAATAACATAAATAACGATATGTCTACGAGCTAACTTATGCTAGATTATATTTGGGGTGACCGACTCTTCACTATGGATTTTCTAAATCCTAACAATCTCCCCCTAAGGGAGGTCACCCCATGTTTTACATTTTGAATCCTAGCATTCTATTTTATCTTCAGTCTTGAGCTCGCAGACTTTAATTCTTCAACTTCCGCATCTTTGTGCTTTAGCAGTGCAACTTCAAAGTCCGAATGCTTTGTACTTTTAGTGGAGGTCTTTGAACTGATCCACATCTTGATGATCTTCGAGCTTTCTTTGAGATCATCAGCCACAGTGAATCTCTGGATCACCCTTTGTTGTGTTGCCTTCATGTGATGTTGTAACTTTTGGACCGCCATGCTCACACTTTCTGGATCATGACATCTTTTCATCATAGTAGCGGAAGCATCTTTGTTGTATGTCTTTGATGATCATGATTATCTTCAATTAAGTGTGAATGCTGTGAGCATGCAGTTATGAATTGACTTCTCAACTCTGATCAACTGCAACCGTCAACAGTTCCTGCAAAAAACAGTTAGCACTAAAACACATGAAAGTGTCTTTGTTCACTTTTGTTGAATATAGTTGCAAGAACCACGGTTCCCCGTTGATCAGTATAAATACTGCCTGTGATCAGGTAGAATTCGGAAGAATCTCCTTGACAGGGTTCCCCGTTGATCAGTATAAATACTGCCTGTGATCAGGTATAAACATGGTGTACGATGGACTGCTATAGGTTGTGAGTTGCACTTATGTGTGCTATCCAAATTCTATTTCTTCTCAAATTGAAAAATGGGGATATAAATTATTTGGAATATAAGAGTGGTACTTTGGTATGGTAAATTTTCACCGAAGGACACATAATTCATGGCTTGAACGAAGATCTGAAAAATGACTACGGGGTTTTTGTATGGTATTATTAATGCGGAATTGAAGTGATATCTTACGGGTGGACTTCTTTATCTTTGAGACGATGGTTGGATGGATGCATGTCTCAAGATAACTTGTTGGAGCACATTATGAAATTTGAAAATCTGTTTATAACTGGTAAGGAGTTACGTTGTAGTGCTCACAGTGTGTAACCATCACTTTAAGGAGTTACGTTGTTGTGCTCAGTGTCACACGAAGTTGTGGATTGTTCAAAATTTAGAACAAGCAACAAATCACAAGTTGGGATGCTTACTTCATTTTCAAGTTAGTCGCAGGCTATCTCCATATGTGGTCATTACAATTAGCCGGTGAATTCTAAGGAGGTTCGATAAAAGGTTGGTTTGAGAGAAGTTTATTGAGAGTATTTTTGCAACATATTCTCACTGAATTTTGATCAAGCTATGATGTTAATATTGCATCAAGAAGGTAATACGGTATGTACGCAACATTATGATGATTCCGATAGCTCGCAACCATCGTAGTTGGTATTTCATCTTTCGTGATTGGATTACGAAGGGATTTTTGCTTAAGACAAGAAGTAGTGTGGTGTACATCGGGGTTTTTTACCAACTTGGATGCAATACTAAGTGAGTTATGTTGATGTTCCCAGAACGACAACCATTGTGCTTCAAGAGTTTACTTTCTCCGCAAGAAGATTAAAGACGGTTGGAAGAGTGTTGTCGGTTCGGAGGGAGCGAAGAAGAAAAAGGCTCACTAGTTAGGAGGAGTAATAACCTAACTAGACGTTACAGTTGAAGTTCGAGCTACAAGAAGATCATTTGCGAGGTCATCGGAGGAGAACTTCAAGTTTGCTTGATCTAGACTACGAGACTCTGCACTTCAAAAAAGTCAACATTGTTCATTACTATTGTAATTTACTTTGTTTTGTATTTATAGGTCTCATTGTAACCATTCACGTTATCTTGGAGGAGATTGTTAGCCTCGCTTTTTCTAAAGATAACGTCATTTACGTGAATTGGACTAGATGCGTTGTACACTTTGCCCTTAGGGACTAGTATCGTTTAAGTGGCAAAGATAGAGCCTATAAATACCCCTCATGACTCTCCATGAGGGGTGAGGTGAATCATTTGGCTAGTTGTATTGTTTTGTTCTTATCAATAAACCTTATCTTCTCCTCCCTCTTTCTAGTTTCTCTCTCTAAAAGGATGAAGATCTTCATCTTCTTCCACCAACCTCGACCTCCAAACCACATAAATCTTTATATTAATCGATCCTAACAGATCTAGCCGTTCTTAAACCGGAGCGTCCCAAAGTAGACAACACGGAGTGAGTGAACCAGCGAATTGAGATTCACTGATTGATGAAAAATTGATTTGAAAACAATCGCGTATTGCTTGAAGAAAGAGTTTTGCAATACGACGACGATTTTATAAGAAAGTTCAATTTTCAATTAGAAATACTTTTTGTGTTTACACATTCGATGTGCTAGAGAAAAGAAGATTTGCACATGGAACGGTTTTTCCAAAAGTATTCGTCAATTCATTTCCTGTACCAAGGTTGATTCATGAGTGAATCGCCCCATCATTTCTATCCAGTTGTCACAAGTTTGATCTTTTGCATACGGAGTTGCCATTCTTGATTTAACAAGTGAATATCATCCAAATGTAGTCTATTCACACTTCTCCCCCACAAAGGTTGCATATGATGTCGCCATCGTCATTTTATTTGAGCAAGTGGAATAAGAATACAATTCTAGATAAGCAGATCCACTTGATGATTGAGCGCGCATGGAAAAAGTATGAAGCATGTTGATGAGAATGTTCATTAATAAGAAGATTTCTCTTCTTCCGAAGATAAAGCGCACTAACACGTACACTTTTCTTTTCTTTAGAGTACGAGGATTGAACTGTTGTCTTCAAACGTCATAAGAAGATTTCTCTTCTTCAGAAGATAAAGCGCACTGAAATGTATAATTTTCTTTTCTTTAGAGATCGAGGCTTTAACTGTTGTGTTCAAACGTCATAATCTCTCTCTTTTCTACTACTCATGGCAAACTTGTTTATCAACCCCATTATCATTCAGTAGGCCCTTTGTCATGACAGCTGATGGAGAAAACCCAATATGATGAATTTGATGCTGAAGTAATTTAACCCGAACTCGTGACTTAAACTTGCACATATGTAACAGAGAGCGGTGCCGAGATTTCATGCCCCTTTGAATTCCTAAGTACTCTATACTCTTCATCCAACCAACCATCAAGTATAAGATGTACATCACCTTTTGAAAATCCACAATTTAATGTGACACTGAGCACTACAACGTAACTCCTTAAAGTGATAGTTATTTTGTGGTGGTAAAAAGAAAAAGAAAAATCACCCAAAAAATAACTAGATTTCCATGTCTTCGTTTTGAAAATGTTAAAAGCTCAAACAAGGATCTCGAAGAATCTTCATCCAACCATCCCCGATACCTTCAGATACTAAGTTCACTTGCCCGTGAAATTTCATTTCAACCTCAAATAGATAATAATGAATTAACGCCGTTGTCACATTTTCTGGTTAAAAGCTCAAATCTTGCCTCATTTAACGGTTTAAGTGAACTATGATAATGGTTTCATCCCGACCATGGTTAAAAGCACATAACCCTGTAAAACCATGTAATAACCAAACTGCCATGAAAAATATCCAAACAATCACCCAATTCATGAAGTACACCCTTTATCCTTTCTTCAAAGTAGAAACCGTAGTACCAGCATCAGATAAGATCCCGAAGAACACTTTCCTTTCTCAGATGGTTCCATCATTACAGGATTTTACAATTCTATGATTTAAACCGAGAAATAGTTTCTTTGGCGGGATTTTACAAAACCAAGAATAAACCAAGAGATAGATCCGGAAATGCACTTTACTTTAACTAGGATGTTTCCATTGTCACGGGATTTTACAAATCTATGATTTAAACCGAGAAATAGATTCTTTCGTGGGATTTTACAAAATCAAGACTAAACCGTAAACAATGTCATAATGGATATGTAATGACAAATTTGGTTTCGGTGAATCTCTGTTTTAGGGGAACATGCAGCGGTTCATCAACAATTCTTCTCCTTCATCAACAATTCTTTACCCATGTGTAGACAACTTCACAAACCATACTAAGTCAAGTAGTATAAACTACTTCCCCCTGGAGGTTGTCCGTAAACAAAAGTACACGTTTCTCCCCCATGATGGTTTCGAAATTTCGGAAGCATCATAACGTGTACGACCATCTGCACGAGAATTTCTTGTCATAAGCAAAAATCTTGAAAGATCATGAATGTCATTGAGGATTTTTAAAGATTTTGCTTAGACTGTGAAGTATCATAGACATGTTGTAGCATCGAGTAACCCATGAGAATTGCTGATTACATCTCAACCATTAAACATTTTGGTAAACACACCATTCATGTATTCTGACGGCTATAGCAATGACCACTTGGAGAAATAGACCCGATATGCCAAACTTGAACATGACGTAAAATTCCCCAGAGTTGTTGCTTAAACTTGTACTAATCCTTGTGAAAAAGAAACGGTGTACCTAATGTACAAAACCTTTTGACTTATCCTCAACTGCGTGAGACACCGAAGTGATAGCTACGTTGTGGGTTAAGCGAGAAAGAATCATAAGAGTAACTAAATAGTCAAGTCTTTATCACATTCTATATATGCCCAAACAAGTCATCTTCGTTGAAGGGTAGAAAGAAATACCGTACAAACAACCCCGTAGTCAACTTTGATCAATCATCAATTCAATCCGTGACATAATATCCTTTGTGAAAATGTATAAACCAAGGTACCAATCAGCATAATACAAAATCTCATCATTAAATCTCATAACCAATCAAGTCTCATCATCAAATCGCATCATCATCAAATCTCTTCAACACATCTCAGATTATCCAAATCTCATATTATCACATCTCACATAAACGATCCATTTTTGAGAAGCCCATCAGACCCAATCATGTGTACAGCCTAAACTTGGTTACTTGAATAATTGGGGCCCGGTCCATGAAGTTCAATCCTAATTAATCCAAGTTACATCCCATGATAATCCAAATCCAAGCTTCCCACATTCAATTCCAAGCCTGGTCCAAATAACTCTTAACCATCAAATATGAGATTTTGGTATAACTTTTTAATGATACTTTGGAACCGATTCTCAAATAATACCCGATCTAATAATCCATCCGATCATAATCTCACGACCCATATCTTACACTCCATTTATACCAATCATCGTACGGCCCATGTAATCAAATAATTTTATGAGAAATATCAACATTCTTGTTCGGCTCACATAACATGCATATTAGATTGTGATAACACACATAATTGCACATCATCAGATTTAACGATCGAATATATGGCCCATCCAAAAATAATAACCCGATCCAACTCCAAAATTAACTTATGGCTCAAGATGAGAATGCTAGCCCAACAGCCTTGTAATGTCTTTTGGCCTGGTTTTTCATTAAGTGTGAGTGGACAAGGCCCAAGAAAAATCATACCCGGTAACACTCTCACATCCCTAATTTTCAAAGTCAGATCTAAAACCTTAGATGTGACTTTGAAAATCACGAGATGATAAGCTGAGATCAAATCATTTAATTAAGTTCGAGTCATGTGTGAAAGGCTTAGGATCTGCGATGATTTCAGTTTTCGTGTTTTAGATCTTTTAAAGGTCTCAATGTGATATTAAAACCACGAAAAACGAATCTGAGATATCAAATGATGTCCATGTTTTATATTCCTAGTAGAGGTTAGGTTTAGAGTTGGTGATGAAATTGAAGGAGTTGAGGAGAGTTGTGTAATGAAAGTTTTTGATTTTGGTTGGGATTGATGGCAGTGATAAAATCTAATTAGATGACGTTCTTCTTAACTTTCTTCTTAACGTTCTTCATCAGTTTCTTTATCATTGTCAATTTGATATCAGTCAACATGGATCGATGAAGTTGAGATCAACTAAGGTCGTGAGTTTTTGGTACTTGGTATTTTGTATGATGTTGGTCGAGTATCAAATCGCTTTCATTCATTTTAGACAAATCGCTTTAGGTCAACAAAACGCAGTAAGAGTCTTCTTTTAGGTCAAAACACTAAAGGTCAACAAAACGCTAAAGGTCAATAAAACGCTTTTAAGGTCAACAAAACGCTTTCTTTTCTTCAAAAAGCAAAAAGTATTTGTCAAACCGCATCAGTGTTGAGTCAAATCGCATTAGATATCAAAATGCTATCATGTTTTGACAAACCACACATCTTATTAATCTCAAACCGCTCTGAGTAGCAAACTGCAGCTTCAGTAATGATGTCAAACCGCATGGTTTCCACAAACCTCATCCAAGACATTGAATCTGGACAAACAACTGTGACAAACCGCATAAATGAACAAACCACACTCAACAATTTGACCACAAACCGCATCGAAGAGTTGTAGGACTGCTTAAAAAGACCAAGTTTACCAAACTTAAAACCAGCAGATTCCAGCTTAAAGACTGCATAAGAACTTATCAAACCTGTCTTCAAAACAGCCTAAGAACTTTAGTAACGATTGGTATAAACTGTTAAAGAAGACATGTGTAACATATTGGATTTCACAAACACATCAAACCATAATCAAATGTAGGCGTATACTATAAGGTTTTTAGAGAGAGAGAAAGAGTTAGAGGTTTGAGAACTTAGTGAGAGAAATTAAAAGTATTATTATGAGCTCCAACCCTCTACCTTGGGAGGTAGAGGGTATTTATAGTATCTTACATAAATGCCACCTACGGGCTGTGGATCAGGCATACAGTGGGTAAAGACCCGTCCGTCCTCCACGGTATTACTAAACTAAATACTACCTAACATTAAATAACTACGACTACGAGCTTTCTAACGATTACATATACTTGAGGTGACCGACACTTTAATGAATGGATTTACTAAATCCTAACAATCTCCCCCTAAGGGAGGTCACCTCAAAATACATTGAATACAAACAGATATTACATTAAGATTGTTCTTGGATTCTTGTTAAAGTTTTTTTATTCTGTAGCCCGTAGTCTTTGATTCATCATGTTTTGCATGTTTGGTTAGTTCAAGTGGAGGTCTTTAACTGATCCACGTGATAATGAGTTTTGAGCCAGCTTTGAGATCATCAGCTACCATAAATCTCTGACTCTTCCTTTGTGGTGTTGACAATATGTGATGTTGTGACATTTGGACCGACATGCTTACATTCTGGATCATGAAATATTTTCATCAGAGTAGCGGAAGCTTTAGTTGATTCATGATATTTGCAGCAGCGTAGCAGAAGCATGGAGTGAAAATATCAGAGTCGTTGATGCACTTATCATGATTTCTTTAGAAATGAATGTGTTGTGTGAGCATGCGGCTATAGATTGACCTCTCCATTCTGATCAGCTACAAACGTCGGGCGTACCTGCATAAAACAGTTAGCAATAAAGCGCACGAAAGTGTCTTTGATCACTTTCGTTGAATTGAGGTACACGGCCCACGGTTCCCCGTTGATCAGTACAAGTACTGCCTGTGATCAGGTATAATTCTGAAGAATCTCCTTGACAGGGTTTCGCAGCTGCTCTAGCTGTTCTCAAACCGGAACGTCTCAAAGAAGACAACACTGAGTGAGTGAACCAGCAAATTTGAGATTCACTGATTAATGAAAAGATATTTGAAAAACAATCGTGTACTGCTCAATAAACTGTTTTTGCAATACAACAAAGGTTTTAAGGAAAATCAATTATCAATCATAAACACCTTTCATTTTTGAAATATTAATACACAATCGATGTGCTAAAGAAAAGAAATTTTAAGCACAACGACCGGTTTTTCAAAGGTATCCGTCAATCCATAACCTGAACCAGGATTGATTCATAAGTTTGAATCGCCCCATTGTTTCTGTTCAGTTGTCACATGGTTGATCTATTGGATAGATCTCACATGCCACCTACCAAGAGCTTGTTTGATGTTAGCTCTAGAAGGCTTTCCATCTTCATTGTGACTATGTTTTCATATCACTCAGATGTTCTGGCAATACCACAAGGATAATGCGTAGGACTCTTAAGATATAATCTCTCTTTCCACATAGTGTGAAACAGAGAGTCTTCATTGACAGTGTCCTAATGAGATTTATTGTGGATGATCTCTTGGCTCTAGACTCAATTGTGCATTTTGGTTTCCTATGCCGGAGACTAGGGAGAGGGTCTCCTTCTTCAATATCAACAATCTCTAAGAGAAAGTCGATAGTTAATGTAGGTTCCCCGTGAGAATGAAACAAGTCCTTTTAAGAGGAACTTGAGTAGCTTGGGAAGTTTAGTGCAGTGCGTCACTGGGTCCATGATGTCTTGTCTTCAATACCGGTGTTACTTTAGTAACAACCAGTAGCATATGTATTGAACCCGGTTTCTGTCCTAAGGTTGAATTATTGGAGGGCTATTTATTTTCACCCTTTTCTCATTCAATTCTTTTTCATTCTTCAACCCTTTCAATGCTTACCGAGACTTCATAACTAGAACCTTGTTGGGTTTATTCCAGTACTAGCTCAGTCTCAGTCTGCACTATTCCCATATCTCACTTTTCTCCTTTTTTCATCATACCTAAGGACTTCTACACTATCTAGTGGATTGTCCCTGGGTAGATCCCTCCGGCTCTGACGGGATCGTAGGAACGAATACCTAACCTAACCATCCTTATATCACCATACATAAAGTAAATTTGGTCGGTCTATTTGGTATTGTTCATCTGCCATTGGAACCAGTTGAAAACCATTTGAAAATCAATCCAGATAATTGTGATATTATATCAAAGCATTTTGTACCTGAATTGTTTTTGATATTTTTAGAAAAAGAGCTCCCCCTCAACATGTGCATCATGTATTTGAAATCGTTTTGGCACACGGAGGCAAGAGGAAGGATTCATTTCTTTGATTACCATTTTCTGAAAGATATCAACATCACTTTCCTGATAAAAATTAGTATTTTTCATACTTTGTTAAGGGTATTTTTTGGAAAGGATGTGGTTTTCAAAAAGTTGCTCCCCCTCAATATGTGCATAGAGATTTGAGAGTGTTTTGCACATATTAGGGAAAACCTGCACATTGAAACAAATCAATCACGTTTCAATCATTGTTTGTCTGAAATAGATGCTCCCCCTTAACATGTGCATGGAAAATTTGAAATCGTTTGGCACAAGTGGGGAGGAAAGCTTGTAAATCATTATAAAACCATTTATCGAATTATCAGTTTAAATCCTATTTAAATCACAAATTCTCCCCCGATCACAATTTTCAAATCATTTGAGATTTGTGATCTATGTAGATTTAAATTGATTTTGAAAGCTTTTGAGGAGAATTGTGACTTGCTTATGAAAACATTTAACCGATAAGGATCAAATCTGAGACTTTAGACTCCAAAGATTAAACATGCTTGAATATCTTTTGAAAACATGACATAAACCTTGGTCTGAACCAATTGTATGACAAATAACTTTTTGATTTAAATGAAATCATTCTCCCCCTCAATCAATGACATAAGTTGTTGATTGAGAGATAGAGATTTTGACAAATGTCAAGTTCAGATGATTTTCAAAAATTGAGACCGAGTTATTTTTATTAGTTTTCAATTAGATAACAAATATTTTTCAGAAGAATTTTTTAGAAGGAAAAATACTTGTGAAGGAAACATTTGTCGTTTTAGTGACAAACATTTGTTTTTTGAATCAGAGCATGAGATGTAAAAAATAAGGTAAAGTATGGCTTTTTTTTTTTTTTTTTTTTTTTTAACGGGTTATAGACTGAAATGACTATAAGCCTTTTGTTTTTATTTCTCTCAATTTTTTTTAATATGTACGTTCGAACAACATCTAAAGACCCGTGTCACTCTTTGAATGACAACACAAAGACCGTAGATATTATCGAATCAAGAAAAAAAACATGACAAAATGACAATCATTTTGAAATTTTTTGAGTTTTTCAAAATTTTTTTTTGGATTTTTGAAAGTTTTATATTTTTCTTTTTGCTTTTTGTTGGTTTTGTAATTTTTTATTTTGCTTTTCGAATAAATATTAACAAGAGATGGATGAAGAAAAACTTTTACTCCTCGTCTTCCTCTTGAAGACGTTTGAGTGTTTCCGGTTGTAGACTCTTTAGACCAAGTCGTGGGAGGATAAACTCAAAACGTTCTCTAGGAAGAGCTTTGGTGAAGATGTCTGCTAACTGGTATTCAGTCCTCACAAAATAGAGTTCCACCACACCGTTCTCCACTTGCTCCCTGATGAAATGATGTCGAATGTCGATGTGCTTTGCTCTTGAATGTTGAACGTTGTTGCATGAGAGGGCAATGGCACTTTTGTTATCACAATACAGAGGGATTTTGTTGAAGCCAAAGCCATAGTCAGATAATTGGGATCTCATCCATAGGATTTGAGCACAACAAGATGACATGGCTATGTATTCAGCCTCTGTAGAGGATATAGAAGTACTCATTTGTTTCTTTGAAGACCAGCTCACAAGCTTGTCACCCAAAAACGAGCACCTCGCACGTACTTGACGTGTATCTTGACATCCTGCATGGTCAGCATCTGCATAGGTCATTAGTGACATACCGGTGTCCTTCGGGTACCAAAGTCCTATATTAATGGTTCCTTGGAGATACCGAAAGACCCGTTTAACCGCTTCAAGGTGCTTTTTAGTAGGCTTAGCCTGGTATCTAGCACACATGCATACAGCGAATAACAAAATATCAGGTCTCTGTGAGGTACATCATGGATCCAATCATACTACGATATTTCATTTGATCTACCATGATCCCTGAGTGGTCCTCATCCAGTTTAGTACGCTCTATCATGGGAGTGTCAACAGGGTCACAAGAATCAAATCCAAATTTCTTTAAAATCTCATTTGCATATTTAGATTGATTTATAAAAATGCCTTCGGGACTTTGTGAAATTTGTAATCCGAAGAAAAATGACATTTGTCCCATCATTGACATTTGAAATTTGGAGCCTATCTCCTTAGAAAAATGGTCACATTCATTGGGGTCAGTCGAGGCAAAAATAATATCATCAACATAAATTTGAACGTGAATTAAATGTTTGCCTGACTTTCTGGTGAACAATGTTGGATCAACTGCTCCTTTGCTGAATCCAATAGATAGAAGAAACTTTGATAGCGTATCATACCATGCCCTTGGAGCTTGCTTCAAACGTTAAAGAGCCTTCTTCAAGCGATAGACATGAGTAGGATGCTCTGGATTCACAAAGCCTTCAGGTTGGCGACGTATCGACTTCCTTAAGATCTCCATTAAGAAAAGCCGTCTTCACATCCATCTGATAGACTACCATATTCTTACTTGCAGATTAGCCGGAAGATTCGATTGCCTCGATGCGTGCAACAGGAGCAAATGATTCTTCAAAGTCAATACCCTCCTCTTGATGGTATCCTTTTGCAACCAATCTAGCCTTGTTCTTTAATACATCACCATGCTCATCAAGTTTTACTTTGAAGATCCACTTTAGAGCAATGATCATAGCACAATCAGGAGCAGGTACTAATTCCCATACATCTAGTCGATCAAACTCATGAATTTCTTCTTGCATGGCATTGAACCAACTGTCTTCATTCATGGCAGTTTTAACGTCTTTTGGTTCGATCTTAGACAGTACAGAGTTGAAGAAGCACCATAAGGCATCAGTTGCAAGTTGTTTACGAGTCGATACAGGACGAGAGGGGTTTCCAATGATGTTGTCCAATGGATGGTTATGTGTCCATTTTCTAAGGTGTTCATGTGGTTGTGTTTGAGGAACTGAAGTAGCAGAGTCGTTTTCTCCTGATGAAGATGGTTCTGATGATGATTCAGGAGCAAATATGTTTTCAAAGGGAGCATCTTCAGGAGTAGCAAAAGGATTATCTCCATCATAGGTGCCAGAAACAATTCCATGATGTACACGCGATGATTGAGGATTTGTTGATGAGACAGAGTGATCAGCAGCAGGCGCTTCTTGACTTAATGACATAGAGACTGAAGGGTTAACTTCATTGACAGGGATAGGAGCAGCCTCTGTTGATGGATTTGATAGATCATTAGCAATTGGCTCATAGTGTTCATCAAACATTGGATCAAACAATTTCTTCAAATCATCTTCTGAAGGAGGTACATAAGGAGTTGCTGGTGAAAGATTTTGTACAAGAGAAGAACTAATGGGACTACTTAATGAAGGTTGTGAAGCGGGTCCAGAACTTGATTGTCCTGGAGCCATTTTCCCGGACAGCTCATCGAACGTGACGTGAATAGTTTCCATGATATCTCGAGTTCTTTTGTTGTAGATTCGGTAACCCTTCTTGTTTGATGCATAACCTACAAAAACTCCAATGTCCGCCTTAGCCCTTAATTTACCTAAATCTTGACCGTCATTCGTTGGATAGCACAAAGCACCGAACACACGAAGGTATGAGAGATCAGGTTTTCATTTATGGACAAGTTCTTATGGAGTTTTTCCATGTGAGGTGTGTATAAGGGAACAATTTTGGGTGTAGCAAGCAGTGGCAATGGCTTCAGCCCAAAGAAACATTGGAACCTTTGAATAAATGAGCATTGTTCTTGCGGCTTCCACAAGAGTTCGATTTCGTCTTTCAACTACACCGTTCGTTGAGGAGTTAGTGGAACACTTCTTTGGTGACTGATTCCAATACTTTCATAAAATTGACTTAAGTCTTTGTTAACAAACTCGCCATTTTCGAACAATTCTAACATTGTTGAGTCGAACATAAGTTTGTTGATGACATCTGGAGTTTTATCCTTTGTCCTCAAAAACTTTACCCAAGTAAATCGAGAGTAGTCATCAACAACGACTAAAATATATTTCTTCCCATTTATCGTTTGCACTCTCATTGGTCCGCACAAATCCATATGAAGGGTATGAAGAACTTCCATTACGGAGTTTGTGGGTTTTGGTTTGTGGGCATATTTCATGCTTTTTCCCAATTGGCATGAACAAGATGATCTTTTTCATACTTTAATATGGGTAAGCCTCTTACAAGATCCTTTCTAGAAAGATTATTAATGGTGCCGAAGTTCAAGTGATTGAGACGACGATGCCATAACCATGACTTTGTTTTGAAGCCTTTGACAACAAGCGATTGAGAAGACTTCATCATGTCTTCGATAGAGATGGTGTATAGATTTTTAGCACGAGTTCCTCTTAACAATTCCACACCATCAAGTTCTCTAACGAAACAAGTATGTTTTCTAAAAGCCACTTCTAGATAGGAATCACATAATTGACCAATAGAGAACAAGTTATGATCAAGACCTTCAACATAATATAACCTGGAGATTACACTTTCACCAACAACATAGTCTCCATAACCCATAATTGCACCAAAATGGTCATTCCCGAATCTAACAGTCCCGATGAATTTACTCACGAAGTTCATGAGCCGCGAGCGATCTCCTATGCTTGGATGAGTCCACCACGTAACGATTTGAACGATCTGCAGTTGAACACAGACAAGAATGGATAATTGGATAATTGGGATCCCCATGCAAGAATGGGTTCCATTTGGTTAGTAACAGTGATTGGAACACCCACATCAGAAGTAGGAACAATGGAATCATCAGGAATAGATGCAGTACTAGTGTCCATATTTGACCTATTCAAAGTATGTTCACTTCTTAAAGGAATAGTTCTACCAGTAGGCATCCATTTTATAATTGGCCTTGACTTAGAAAATTTAGGGCACAACTCATTAAGATTAACCTTACGGCCAGTAGGTATCCATTGATAACCTATATTACTAAATTTTCTTCCTGTGGGTTTCCAATGTTTTCTAACTTTCTTTCGCCTTTGCCTTTTAGCCTTCTTAGCTTGATTTTTGACATTAACAATATTAACTGGGCATTTAACAGCATTAATTAAACCATTCACACCACATTCAAGATTAGTAACATAAATCAAGCAATCATCATTACATGGTTTGCAGATAGTAGCAGAATTCAAATTAATTACAGTACACTTATAGCTAATACTAGAATCAACACGATTCGTTTTATTCAACTCAAACTTAATGTTCCTAGGGTGGTCTTCTACTCTCTTCCAATGCACATTCTTAGCTTGCGAGGTCTTATCTTGCTTTGTATTGCCTGAAGGCTTTGACCCGCTTGCTTTTATGTCACTGATTACTCCTGTAGAGGGAATTATGGGAACATTAGTTCCACTTTTTGCATTCCTGAACTAGAAGTGCTGGGATCTGAACTATTTGAAGGCACTTTAGAGTTCACTTTCTTAATACTGGGCATAGAATGGGTTGCATACTTGGCACTAGACATAGAACAAGGCATCACAACTTTATCTTTCGCACCTAGGGATTTAGGACATGTTGCTATTAAACATTCTAACAGCTCCTAAGATCGTTTGGCCTGAATGCAAGCAAACCTAATTTCTCTATCAAGTGGCTTATTTATGAAATCCTCTTCTACAATCTCATGGAGACATTCTAGACTATCCTTAAGGTGAGCGAAATAGTTGTGAAACACAAGTTCATTATTTCTAAGATGAGGAGGAATGTATTTAACAGTCACAGTATATTTGGAGTCTGCAGATGACTTTGATGCAACATTCTCATTAAAGACAAGTGGCATTTTCCCTTTTCCGACTCTTGATTCTCAATTTCCTTATGTAAAGACGTTATTTTTTCGTTGTTCTTGTCACGAGTGACTTTCATTGAATCATATAACTCTTTAAAGTGTCGTTTAACCTTTTCATTTTCTTCTAGAAAACTCTCATTTTCCTTTTGTAAAACATTAACCAAGTTTTGAAAATGAAAAGTTTGAGAACACTGAGAATCTAAAGGAGGAGGCATTTGGGAGCCAGTCACATTGTTCTTTTCACCCTTTAATTGTGAAATTTGGGCTTTCAACTTTCTGATCGTGTTACAATGAGCTTGAATCAGTTCGTCACGTTTGTTTATTTCAAAAAGTGCATCAAACTCTGGAACATTTGAGGATGTCTTGATGTTTGAGGTTTTGACATTTTCTTTGAGATGTTGATATTTTAGTTGCAAATCAAAATGTTCAACTTCTAGCTTAGAAAAATGTTTTACCAAATTATCGTGATCATCCTGATCAATTTTCTCATTTAGTTATGAGTTTTTGTTTTCAAGCTCAATGACACGATCATGGGAAACTTTCAAGGCAACAGTTAATTCATGAAATTGAGAAGCAGTAATAGAATGCTTAGTAACAGTATAAAACACATCTTGAGCCACACAACTTAATACTAAATTCTCATTTAAGATATGCAGATTCTTCCTTTCAATTTCATTATATTTGAGTTCCCGTTCATAATCATTTACCTCAACTATCATTGCATCAAATTCCTTTTCCATTTATTTGATATATGAGTTAATCCCTTTTTGAAGACTCTCAAATTGACCTTTTAATTGTTTAAAGAAAGGCATGACCTCAGTTAAATAACGTTCTTTAGTTTGCTCAAAACCCCTTTCCCCTTCAGTTATTCCTGTAGGTGTGATTCTCTTCTTACATGTCTTCTCAAAATCAACGAATAGTTGATACACAACATACAGGCTGATTAAGGTCTTACTATTAGTGGAAATAGTTCTAGTTGCATTGGTGTATTCGGAGAATACACAGTAGCTGCAGGCACTTTCCTAAGGGGAGTGTTTGTTTCAACAAGTTCTTTAGCTTTTTGCTTATCCATATCTTTCTTCCAAAAAATTTGTTCTGTGGTTAATTGAGTTTGAGGCTTAAACCTGTTCAGGGAGATCCAATTTTCTTTTGTATAATCATGGGGTTTGATTGTTATGTTATTCTTTTTACACTTAGGATCTTCTAGCTTTTTATCCATTTTCTCCCTAGAGGCATCTTCTAATTTTCTATCCTCTTCCGTGCTTCCAATACATGAAGGTGTTTGCCTCGGCTTAAGGATCTCATTACCATCATATACAATCTTATGGAAAGCTTTAGCTCTTTTACAATACTCGGGATTTGGTTCCTCTACTAGGGGAATACTATGCTTATCGCATAAGACTCTATGCTTAGTGATCATGTGAGCAGTCTGAATGGTGTTTCCTTGTACATACAACTTATTTTCAAGCTTGTTTTTTAAAGTTTTTAGATTAGAAAAGTCATTCAAAAGTTTTGATTCCTTAGCATTAAATTCTTGTTTAAGCACTTTAACATTATCTTGAAGCTCTTGCTTTTGCTTAACAGTTTTAGAAAGATTTTCTTGTAAGGAGTTTAACTCTCGTTTTAACACTTCTTCTCTAAAATTACTTTTTCTAATAATTGTACGCATTTGGTCATCCATTTCCTGCTCACGGGTAGTTAACTCAAACTTAGCACGTTGTTCATAAATAGCAACTTGTTCTTTATAGGCATTCAGTTCAAAGATAACAGAATCATCAGGGGCACATGCAGTGTATTCATAAAAAACATAGTCATCATTGATTGCAGAAGATACATCACTTGGTACAATCTCACTTTCACTTTGTGTCACATATTGATCATATGGGACAATATTACTATTACCCTCATTATCAATATCTGATTCATAAGTTTCAAGAGATTGTACTTCGTTATGTATCTTTTGCTCATCCACCTCATCGTATAGTTTTAATACCTCTGATATGATTGATTCTTTGGATGGACCAGCCTGTTGTGGTGATGAGACCTTTGGAGAGACCATAGGTGAGATGCTAGCCATGAAGATTGTCTGGGCAGTAGGTTCATCATCGACATCAGAGTCAAATGCATCACAGTCTGCAACTTGAAAGGCATTTTGATGATTGTGACCTATTTCCTGAATTAGCTGCTCATCCACATCAGCATCATATGTCTTAGCATTCCCTTCTGAAAGAAACAACAACTCCTCTTCATCCAAAGTTGCTCCATTATCCTGAGCTTGCACAAGCAACATCTTGTCTCTGAAGTATTCTGCATTATGTGGACGTTTTGGAGATGTGCAGTTCCTCGCAATATGTCCCTCACCACGACACTTGTAGCATTTGATTGGCTTTGCTTGCCCTTGATTGGCATTTCTTCCACGATTCTGATTAGCCACATATCCTCCACCTACTCTAGTATTACCATAACCTGCTCCAATCATTCCTTGTTCATACCGTCTTCCTTGCACATTCTGCACCACTACCTTACCATCTCTGACAGTAGCTTGATTGTGTGGATTGGATGTTGTTTTGAGGTTATTGTTGGTGTGTGGAGTGGAATTCATATTTTGACTAACCATGAGAGACAGTTGATTTATGAAGTTTTCCATGAGTGTGTTTGAGTCTGGAGGCTTATATGCTTGATCAGGAATGAGCTTGTAATTACCATTACCCGTGGGTATGACTTGAGAAGCTTTGGTGGTAATTCCAACATTGGTGTAAAAGGTTGTTGAATCATTTGACGAACTTGTTTCTCCCTGTTTAGATTTGAACTGTTCAAGAATCCTTCGTTCAAACATAGCATGTCTCTCATTCTGAAGAAGGAAGGCATACAGTTGCTCATAGTTGGTGTTCTTTAATCCTTTTGTTAGTTTCACAGAGGTGACAAATTTGTGCCATTCGGGATTCATGTTGTTCACAAACTTTGAGTTCAACTGAATATTTGGCATGGTCATTTTGATATTCCTCATGTCATTCACAAGTTTGTGGAATCTCACGTAATATTCATAGACACTTTCTTCTGGTTTCATATTAAAGTGCTCAAATTCATCATACAGTTGTGATTCCCTGTCTTCCTTAGTTAATTCGAACCGAGAGAAGCATCTTGACATTATCCCAAACAGCCTTGGCTTAAGTGTTGTGATTGATAAGCCTGTAGATATCTTTTGGAAGACCCTGAAGTATAATGTTTGAAGCCCTGATATCAGCATCGTATCTCTTTTTCTCCTTATCACTGAGCTGATCATACGTCTTTGGTCTGTCCAAACTTAAGATCACTGTACCGTCCGCAGCAGTTTCAAGAACATCTCTGGTAGTCTCAATTTGATAAGGTCCTTCATCAATTGACTTGAGAATGTTTACCCCATTTTCCTTTCCCAAACAATACAACCTAATTCGTTGAGCCCATGAGTCATAGTCAGTTCTGTCAAGCATAGGTGGACGAGTATCTGATCCAGCTGCTTGAACGTCCTCAGCTACATAAGAGATGATTGTAGGCACGTTGGTAGACATGTTTACAGATATCACGGGATTTTATAACTCTATGATTAAACCGGGAAATAGATTCTTTCACGGGATTTTACTAAATCAAGAGAAAACCGAATTAGAAACAATAATCAACCAAGTCGCTATAACCCTTGAAGACAAGTCGCTAAATCACCAAGTTGCTAAGTAACAACTCGCTAAAAGGCTTAAGTCGCTATGAACCAAGTCGCTAAACACAAGTCGCTATGAACCAAGTCGCTAAAGCAACAAATCGCTATGCTGACAAGTCGCTAAAGAGCAACTCGCTAAGTGGGACAGTCGCTAAGGAACAACTCGCTAAGAGGCCAAGTCGCTAAAGAGCAACTCGCTAGTCACAACAAAGTCAAGTCGCTGAAAATAATAAAGACAAGTCGCTACGTTGAACAAGTCGCTAGCCGGAGTGGTACCTCCACTACTTTGTACTATTTGTCGCCTTGTCTCAATAAACAAGTCGCTAGAGCTCAAGTCGCTACCACTTCAACTACAAGTCGCTGCAAACTAACGAAGCAAGTCGCTACGAAGAAAACTTATCCGAGAGTCAAGTCGCAGCAAGAAAAACTTAAACACAACCCTTTTCAATCCAAGACAAGCCCAACCACAGTGATTCAAGCTTTCCAAATCAAAACCCAAGCACTTACAATGATTCTAAACACAAAAGTACAATCAAAATTCAAACTTTAACATAAGAAATGATCCAAATGAAGCAAAAACCACTAAAATTTTTCAAACCCAAAAATCATATAAAACCACTAGAAATCCAAGGACATGTAAGAGAGATGATCAAACCATGGCTCTTGATACCATTTGTAACATATTGGATTTCACAAACACATCAAACCATAATCAAATGTAGGCGTATACTATAAGGTTTTTAGAGAGAGAAAGAGTTAGAGGTTTGGGAACTTAGTGAGAGAAAGTAAAAGTATTATTATGAGCTCCAACCCTCTACCTTGGGAGGTAGAGGGTATTTATAGTATCTTATATAAACGCCACCTACGGGCTGTGGATCAGGCATACAGTGGGTAAAGACCCGTCCGTCCTCCACGGTATTACTAAACTAAATACTACCTAACATTAAATAACTACGACTACGAGCTTTCTAACGATTACATATACTTGGGGTGACCGACACTTTAATGACTGAATTTACTAAATCCTAACAACATGTGACCACATCATACAATAAAATCAGTAATCAACTTAATAATAGCAGCAACATAAAACCATATTATGAAACTATATCCAATAACATCGCGACCACATCAAAACGCATCAAACACTCTTAAAGACTCAACAAACCGCAACATAGAAAGAGTACAAGAACCGCATCAAACGCCGCATAAAACCATACAAATCGTCAAGAACAACACAACCTGGCTGTGATACCAATTGTAGGATCATACATATTATGTTGTTTGATGATTCGGGTGGTCTAGGATGGTGATAATACAAGTATGCCATGTTTAGAGAGATGAAGAGAGTAGAGAGGGTGTTATAGAGAGAGAAAGTTAAACAAAAATGAAAGGTTAGATAAGAAGCACCACCCCTTCCAAGGATGGAAGGGGTATTTATAGTTACAAGCTAAACGTCCTCCTGTCGGACTGTGGATCAGGTATACAGTGGGTAAAGACCCGTCCTTCCTCCACGGTGTTGCACTAAACTAACTAACTAAGCTAATAAACTACCAAATAATGTAAATAATGATATGTCTACGAGCTAACTTATGCTAGATTATATTTGGGGTGACCGACTATTCACTATGGATTTTCTAAATCCTAACACTTCGATAAAAACCTAATAAACAATTCTAGGCGTAAAACCATGCATACATTAACTACGCCTTTCACCTACCAGTGCAAGTGAGCCACATACATCGACAAGTCGATTGCGTAAGCCAAAATTAATAATATACCATATTGCACATAACGAATTATTATTAGATATATTGAGGTCTTCCCTAATTTAATATTTATCAAACTAATTAACATGTGTATATCACTTAACAATTAATCAAAACAATAATCCATGGCAAAACATGCATGTTCCACCATGGATTCCTCATAACAATTATAATCCCAAGATACACAAATACATGGCACATAACAATTATTCATTAAAACCACATAAAATATACATGCAATCCCAGGGTTTCTATTAGTTTTACAAAAAATAAAACCTAATTAATAAATAAAAGGGTAATCGACCCATGTATAAAAAATTAGGGTTTCAATTTTCAAAACCCTAGAAACCAATAAAAGCATGTAATAATCACAAAGATTCAATTTTTACGTGTTTCGATAATTAATTACAACATATTAACGGCTCGTGATGCCACTGTTGGGTTTTACTAATCATAACAATTATTAAAAACAAGTAAACATCATTAAAGCATGCAACGGAAGTAATAGGAAAAATACTTGTAATTGAATTAACCGAATAAAAGAATATGCGTACCTTTTAGCAATTCAAGAAACACACAATATCGAGAACAAGGAACAAAAACCCAAACCCTAACTTAGGGTTTAATACCAATCGACCCAAAGAAGTCGACACCCAAAATTTACCACAAACACAATTGTATTTGTACTTCGTTCTTGTACACACGTACTAATATCGATTTGATGTGAAAAGCTAGGTTCTTGAATCTCAAATAAAACCAAACACTTGTTTCTTGGAGTTGGAAAAATCGAATCCCTTGGGGAGGGATGGTGTACGATCGGCCAAACCAAGAGGAGAGGAGAGGAGAAAGAAATTAGGTTTCTAGGTGATCCAAGGTTTTTTTTAGAATTATGAATACAAGGGGTTTGTATTTATAGGTTCTAATAACTTGGTGACCAAGAAAAGCCTCTCTTGTGCTTTTGCAAACCCACGTCCGGCAAGGACCCCAAGGGAGGGGTTCTAGATCTTTCTTGTCTACTAATTTCATCTCTGGTCCTTGTAGTTTACATTTAACGACCGTTAGTCTAAACTCGTTAAATATTTAACTATCGTTAAGTTTTATTTCGTGACAAATAATTAATAATAATAACATTTATATATATTAATTATTTTAACATCAACTCTCATACGTAATGTGTGCAATCCCGAAGTCTCGAGTTCGAGTCCGGTCATACGCATATTAAAAATATCCATAAACCTTTCATCATGTTCGTAAGATAATTGCTTGAATATGTTTTACAATGGTCATTTCTTGCAGCTAATCTTAGAACCTTGTTCATTATCATGTTCGTAAGATAATTGGTTGAATATGTTTTCCAATGGTCATTTCTTGTAGCCAATTTACTCTTTTATACCCATATATGAATTAATGTATATAAACCAAAATAAATGTGCGCCATACAAGAGTATCATGCTACGGGTCTCCAATGGCGACAACGCAATCAAGGAGTTGCTTTCAATATAATTATGATTATATATTTAGGTTTAGGAATCTTTAGTTAGAGTATCTAATATATTGCATTACTGATTTTCGTTAAGACTATACATATCAACAAAAATGACAACAAAAAAAATAATAAAATAAAAAATAAAGAAAAAATGGCTATGACTAAGAAATATACTACAAAATATCAAAATTGACTCACAAACTTAGGAGACACTTTGTTGTTTTTCGTTGAAATGGGATGCTAAATGAGCCAACTTCCTTTTCCTTTTTATATGCACAATTGAGGTGTAAATGAAGAGTCAATATTGTTAATATAAATAAACCATAAAAAAGTTTATTTATATTTTACGATCTTTTAATATTTTGTCGATAAAAAAGGTAAAATCATTTTAACGAAACAAATAAAATACGTAAAAGGTTTGAGCCAATAGTTTACTAACACACTTACATTTTCATATAAAACACTAAACAAGTAATATTGTTTACATCTTATAAAAATGCATATGTATAACAACTAGTGTTTACATAATATGGAAATGTATATATATATATATACTATATATATATATATATATATATATATATACACTTTGTATATATTGTAATGGGTAAAAACTAAAGTCCATGACCCATGACCCATGATCCATTGACTAGGTACAATGAATGTTGTTGGGAGAAACCCAAAGTCCATAACCCATGACCCATTGCATGACATCATGCATGAAGTCATGTTAGGTATTATCCATGATCCGTGACCCAAAGTCCATGACCCATGACCCATGACCCAAGATCCATAACCCAATGTCTAGGTACATTGCATCTTGTTGGGTATCCAATCGATCCCAAATCTCATTTTACATACTTCTATCGGTTTTGATTTTTCAATTTGGTGAAGAATTGACCTCTTTTAGTTTCAGTTTGGGGTTTTTTTGGTTTCTTGATGGTTTCTTCTTTAGAATCTGTTTCCCTGTACATAATTGAATTTTGAATTGATTGAATTGTATTGTCATTAGTATGTCAACTAAAAAAGGTCATCAAAAAGAGTAATTAGGGTTCCGATGAAATTTGGGGATTCTGTACATGCTTTACAAAAGAAAAATTGTGATCAGAAAAATGGTTCAGATGAGAATATAAAGCATGGAAGGGGTGATGATAAGAATAATAATGGGGAAAAGAAGGTGAATGATGAGGCTAGGGGTATGGGGAATAAGGAAGAGTTTGATGGTGTTTTGAATGGATTTAATTTCCCTACTCTCAATCAGGTAACCAATTCTCCAAGTAGTGTAAATGCTGTGAATACTGTCAATGCATGTAAGATTACTGATGATGAATTGAATGTTAGTGATTGTATGAATAAGACTATTGTTAGCAGTAATGATGTTAATGTTGATAATTGCTCTGAGAACAATGTGAATGAATGGGAGAAAAAGGATATGCATGTTACAGGAAAGAGTAATGAATTTGAGAAGGATAAATGTAGTGTTTTGGATAATAGTGATAATGTGGATGTTAGTAAGGTAGGGAGTACTAAGAATGAAGATGAGATCAATGGTAGGAATATGAAAACTATGGTAGATATCATCAATGCTAATAAACCTGATAACAAATTGTTGTTAATTCCGGATGAGATAACTGAAAATGGTAATGAAGTAGCAGTTTTTGATGAGGATATTGTTGAACTTGGAAGTGTGAAATGGAAAAATACAGTTTGTGGTCAATTTTCAGGATGTAGCATGAGTTCGAATGAGGCTAGATATCATTTAAGGAGGATGTGGGCTTGAAGATGTTACATGTAATGATCAGGGTGTGTTCTTTTTCAAGTTCCATGATGAGCAGGGTATAATGGAGGTTATAAGTAATGGACCTTGGATGGTTAATAATAATCCTATGTTTGTGCAAAGATGGAGTATAGATGTGTGCCTGGACAGTTCTGAGCCTAGAAAACTACCAGTTTGGATCAAATTGCTTAATGTTCCACTAGAGGCTTGGAGTGTTAAGGGGATAAGTACTTTGGCAAGTTGCCTTGGTAAGCCTATTATCATGGATGAAATCACCACTAAGATGTATATGACTGGAGTTGGGAGACTTGGATTTGCAAGGGTGTTAGTTGAAATTAATCTTTGAAAAGAATTTTAAGGATGTGATAGAGGTTGTGTATAGGAAGAAAAATGATAGTTCTGTTATGAAAAAATATGTAAAAGTAGAATATGCTTGGAAACCATCAAAATGTGGTCACTATTGTGTTTTTGGACATGAAGAAAGTAAATGTAGAATGATACCTAAGGAGATTGTGGAGGTTACAGAGGAAAATGAAAAAGGAGTTAAGGATGATAGTTTTCAACAAGTGCAGAATAGGAAAGTGAGGAATGAAGGTGATATTAGGAATAATAGGAGAAATGAAAACAATGTTTTCAATAAGAATCCTAAAGGGGTAGATAATCAGAATAGAATACCTGTGCAAAAGCAATATAACAATAAAGTGGAATACAAAAAGAAGCAGAATAATGGAGGTCAAAATGAAAAAAGTAATGAGAAAGTGAATGAGAGCAATAAGAATGTTGGAAAAAAGGATTCTGGTAATAGAAGTGAAACTATTGGTGAAAAAGGTGGTAGTAGTAACAAGGATGTTGAGAATGCTAAATTGGATACTCAGGTAATGGCTAAGAACAAAGATAAGAGAGCTAATAGATTCACCTTATTGGAATCCTTGAATGATGAAGGGGTATTAGTTCCTTCAAGAGAGGATATGGAAAGGATAAATGAAATGATTTATAAGAAGGTGGAAGTAACTGATGATGTTATGAAAGAGTGGAATGATGATATGAAAAGGTATTATAAAGACAAAAAAGAGCTAGTGGAATCTGCTGAAGAAATTGAGAAGGAAGAAGATGTAATTGATTTGGATGAGGATAAAGAGAATTGTATGGTGGTGAATGAGGTAGATGGGGTAGGTAGTAATACCTTTGTGTAAAGATTGTACCCATCTAAGGATTTGTATAATTCTATATTGATTTGTATATAAGTCTTTGTTTCATTTTTAGCATTTTGTTTTTGTTTAATTTTGTGTGAAAAATAGATAGAGTGTATTGTGAGCAAAAAGAATTGAGAGATTGTGTGAAAAATAGATAGAGTATTTGTGAGCCTAAAAGAATTGAGAGAAGTGTGAGAAAAAACAGAAAAGAGAGAATCTGAGTATTTGAAAAACAGACAGAGTGACTGTGAGCCAAAAGAATTGAGAGAAGGGTGAGCAAAAAACAGAAAGAGAGTATTTCTAAAAATAGATAGAGTGTTTTGGGTGAGCCAAAAGAATTGAGAGATTATAGTGAGCCAAAAACAGATAGAGAGTATTTTTATTTGTTTAAAAGATGGATCTGAAAGTTGCTAGTTGGAATATTAGAGGCTTTTGTACCTCTGATAAACAAAAGGAAATAAGGAATCTTATTAAGGCAAAAAGTTTGCAATTGTGTGCTATTGTGGAAACTCATGTCAAGTACAACAAGATCAAACAAATTGGTGACAAGGTCTTTGGTAGTTGGGACTTTATTAATAATGGAGAAGACAATGGAACAGGTTGCAGAATAATGGTGGGATGGGACCAGAACAAAATAAGAGTTTGGATGATTGCAAAAGAAAAACAATGTATGTTCTTAATGGTTGAAACTGTGTGCAAACAAACTAGATTCTTCTGCACTGTGGTTTATGCTAGTAATTCTGCAAGTGAAAGAAGAAAGTTATGGTATGATTTAGGATGTCAAAAGAGTATTGTTAATGATTCTCCATGGGTGATGCTGGGAGATTTTAATGTTACATTGAAAGTGTGGGAGCATTCAAATGGAAGTTCAAGTCCTTAAAGAGAAATGATTGAATTTCAATATTGTGTTTCCAATATTGAAGTTGAAGACATTCTAAGCTCTGGTCTCCAGTTTACATGGACAAAAAGTCTTAAAAATCCCAAGTGCAGAACTCTCAAAAAGTTGGATAGATTAATGGTCAATGAGAAATTTTGGATAAGTTCCCTTTTGACTCTCATGGGAAATTCCTACCATATATAATATTTGATCATTGCATTTATTTGTATTGGTTGTCCCACGATAGAATGCCAAAAAGGAAAAAAGCTTTTAGGTTCTCCAATTTTATAACGATAAAAGGAAATTCCTTCCATTGTTAAAGAAGTTTGGAATATCTGATTTGGAGGGTTTAGCATGTACAAAGTTGTTCAAAAATGAAAATCTTTGAAGTCAAAATTGAATAATCTTAGTTGGCAAAATGGTAATGTTTTTGATAGGGTGGTTAAAGTTAGAGGCAAGTTGGAGAATATTCAAAGAAAAGTGGATCTGCAACCACACAATGAAGAGTTAAAAAGAGAGAGTTGTCAGATTTTGGAAGAGTTTAATGAAGCTATCAAAGATGAGAATAATCTGTTATGTCAAAAGGCAAAAATTAAGTGGTTAAAAAATGGGGACATGAATCTTTGTAACCCCAAAAATGACTCGGCGGAAGCATACAAGTATTGGGGTGCTACTAAATTGGTATCACAACATAAGCATAGAACAACGGATTTTCATAAATAAACTTTTATTCATTTCTTAAAAACAATGTTTACATTTTTGATTTGATGCGGAAAATGGCCCATTATAAAAAGGTGGTCCCAATACATAAATCAGAGTCGATCATGACCATGCCATACCTTTGCCTTGCCCTCCAAAGATAAGCTATCACCTCGGAACCGAAGATACATGCTAAAAGGGGTGGAAACTACTTATTTGGTGAGTTCATAGGTTTATTTAAAGAAAAGATTTCGAACACTATTTCAAATTTGGCTTTTGATGATCATTACGTCTTGCATAATGTCATAAAGTTTATGATTTCAATTCATAAAAGGATTTCATAAAGGAGATTTCATTAGTGGACCATAAGTAGGGTATATGTACATTACAACGAATATAATGTCATATATTGAATCTATTATGCTAGCACTAAGTTCATGCAACCGAAACTCTACGACAGTTTATGTATGCACAAAAGTGTACAAATAAGAACCCATGGCGAGTGTTTATCCCAATACACTCGGTCCCGACATGCTATATGTTTTGCCTTGACCCAAGCGGGGTCAACGAATAGGGAAGTCATTCCCATAGATCTATTTATAACATTCGCTTCAATGAGAATTGACGGTTCATGAAAAGGGCAATTTGGGATCTAAAGTCTTAGGCTAAACTGCGTAATATTCTAGGTCAAAGGTTTTGGTGTGGTCCTTAAAGCATCTAGGTATGATGTATCTTAAAACATATCAATCAAAGGGCATAGTATGCATATAATGCGAAATTTTAGTAATTAAATCATTTAAGTAAAATGAGCATGTATCTTCCCCCAAAACAGTTGTAAAACAAGTAAAAGTAGGGGCTATGAAACTCACCTTGCCAATGTGCAATATGAAGTCTCTGGGGAATTAAATCAAGGAGTGATAGTGCACTCTGACTTCACAACATGACCTAATTAAGTACGACATATTTAGTCTTTATGTTTAAGACTCGATAAAGTTTAACTAACTTTATAGATTTTTAAATGTTTTTGTTGTTATAGTTGTTGTTGTTGTTGTTGGTGCTTATGTGACATCATTTATCTTAAAACAATTTACAAGATTTGGGTGGATTTTGGCTTAGGAGGGAGGACATGGAAAGAATCTCGAAGAAGGAATTACGACTTTGGTTTAATGATGACCAAAGATATTACTTGAAAAGGGTACACGCGGAAGAAGATATCAAGGATGAACAAGACTTCGGTTTGGTGTTAACCGAATGACGACGTACAAAAAGTTTGTACATTTGTTACGAGACATTATCGGTTAATTGGATATTATGAATGAAGAAAGTGTATTTACATATATCTATATTTATGTTGCTATTAAAAGATTTAAGTACAATATAATTTGTATACATTAATAAATTTCAAACTACATTTACGGGTCATTAATATAAATGTATATATATTTTAAAAGAATTGTTAAGTAAAATGATCAAGCTTGCACTTAATAATGAAATAAGTGTCAATCCTAATTACTCCAATTAATATTGAAAAAATATATATATATACTCTATTTGTAGAAACTTTGGCTCAAATAAGGTAAGAATTAAAGTAAATATTGACTTATGATGTTACATGTATATATGTGTTCCCCGATGGTTTTCATAAAAGGTCATATTAAGGTTTATAAAAAATATCGAGTCGTGATTATTTCAGAAACAGTAACACTTATGTTTTATCGTTATGAGTAAAGTGCATGTATATTTATATATCTATAAGTATTCATATAACATTTTCATTAGCGTCATTAAGGTAAAATAGTGTGTTTATAATATATTTGAACTGAGGTTTACAAGTTTACTATCTTGATGAGTCCATTATGGAAGAATAGTTTTGGTACATATAGTTTAACTTGTTTCATATATAAAAGTATCGGGCCTAAAAGAAAAGGAAATACTAGTCCCACTTGGTTTAATTGTTTTTACACGATTATAAATCTTTGTTTATACAATTCATTACTCAATGTATATGTAACTTATGATGATGACGCAAGTAAAAACATTAATTGACGAGAATTTTTTGAAAAGGTGAGCGAGTAGGACGTCGTGCTCGAGCCGTGAAATGCCAAACGGACCCTGAGCATTACTGAGCTTCAACTTGGTTTGTTACACACACGTTCAAATGAAATTGGGCCTGATATCTCGCAACACCGAACGTGCCCTTCATGGACTCAAAAGCCTTGGCAGCCCATCATGAAATTGACTTTCATGTGGAGTGGGCCTTAGCCCAAAAGGGATTTAGCATTAATAGCTGTTATGAAATATTTATTTTTTTGTTTCGGTTTTTAGGTACGAGGGAAAGACTGACTAACGAAACATAATGACATCAAGGATTACCATAGCTGACTTTACGATTTGCCTTCTTGGACTCGAAACAACCCCCTAACTCCTTTGCGGTTTTCTTTGTATCGAGGTATCAAGGGAACACAAAATGAGTATGTACACTCTACATGTGTGTGGTCGGACCAAGGCCAAAAACCATTTTTGTGGTCGCATCACTGGTCAGCAGAGGGGATTAAGACCACCTACTCGGGGTCTTGATTCATTGCAGTAAGAAACTACCTTTCGGGGTGGTGTTTCTCGTGACTCGAAGCTACATAATGATATACACATCTCTTAGGTGTCCTATTGTGCATATCGAAACAACAATATCAATGGTATTACCAGGCCTTTACCACTATCAAATCATACGAATGTGACCAAGACAGGTTTGGGGCTAGCATCTAACCCAACAAAAACTAACTAGTACATGTGAGACATGATGGTGATGACTATATTATGACCCTCGTCATTCAGGTACAACCCGACTTAAGTGACTCGAATCACACCATTACGGGGATGGTATGACTCGTATGGGAAGAGCAGGAAACCTCGATGTGGGTTGTCTCTCTTAGCCGACTAAAACCGAAATTTAGCCATGAAGAGTCTAAACCAAAATGACGAAAACAAGTAAACAAGTGAATGAGCCGAAACTGATAAGTCAATTAACAAGTTTTAACTTATGTTTTTACCACACTAACAACAACAACAACACTAGTTTTAACTTAACCAATTTACTACCAACATTGCAAATCTCATTTCCAAAAATTAATAATAATCGACAACAACAGCAAATTGAAAAATTTGAATTACAAAAATTTTAATGTACTTACAACCCAAAAACAATAATAAGGAATGTGTTCTTACTATGAACTAAATTGGTGGTTGAGTAGTTATGAACACCGAAAACTCACGAACTTCGGTTGGAGAACTTAGGATGAAGATAGAGCAATTGGCAGTGGAATAGCTTCCTATGCATTGGTAACAAAACCCCTCTATCAATTTTCAAAAGCCCCTTGATTTGAGAAACCCTAATTCTTACAAACCCTAACTTTGTGAGATTGTGAGAAGCTTGTGTGAACCCTCCGTGATATCGTCCATATGAAGAAAACAAAGAGGAAACTTTGACCATCTCTTTCTTGTATTGTCTCGAGAAGAGGCCTCCATTTGGCTAAGCTCGTTGTCTATCGTGGTCTTCAAAGTAACGTGATGTTGTTTTGGGAGGAGACATTCATAGAAGTGGAAAGTGAAAGAGGTAGGCTCTCTTGGTTGGAGAAGGAATCACCTATTTTGGTGTTTGTCTTTATGTTGGTGTCGACAAAGGAGAGAGAGGAACATATATTGTTGAAACGTGGGAGAGAGAGGGAGGGGATAGAAGTTTATTTCTTTTGTTTTATTAACCAAAGCAAGATATATCGGTACTTGTGTTTTGTGAATCCCGATAGCGTACCTTCGATACCGAAAAATATAAAAATTTATATTTTCGGAGACGTTTTCTTAAACTTAATAATATGACATTTTTATTATGTTGTAATTTGATTGTAACTGTTCGCCGTTATTTAATTGGTGTCGGTACGCGTCTTGGTGCCGTGACTTTCCAAATTCACGAGATAACTTCTCTTTATCTTCCGTAAATTATTAGTGATTGATAAAAGTGTATTTTTCTCTTATCTCAGTATTTATTTTTAGTCTTGTATGCTACTTTGAGCTACTTGTATCACGGAATAACTTTTAACTTTCATGGATTAAGCTTATGTATGCTTACATATTAAATTTGGACAATAGTAAATTTCAGGATACTTTGTGGGCAAGTATTGTATGTCGGTGTCTTATTTCTAAAAGCGAAATGACCTCTCGTTTTTAAATTTTAGATATTGGCATTTGTTTCAGAAAATAATTGATTTGAATTTTCTGACGTAATAAATATTATTATAATAATCCAAAATTTTACGGGTTTTTATAAATACTAAGTTCTTTCATAAGATCATTAAGGGCAGAGTACATAAGGGAAGAGTAATGGCTGTGTGTAATGATAGAGGAGAAAGGTTTGAGAATGAAAAGGTTCTTTGAGCAATTTGTGGACCATTTTCAAAATTTTCGGCAATAATGAGAGTGTCCTTTGAATTTCCTAGTTATAGATTTGATTTCTCTAATAAGCTAACTTCTGAAGAAGCTATATAGATGATCAGACCAGTCAGTGATACAGAGATTAAAAATACCATGTTTGATATTGAAGATTCAAAGGCACCAGGACCAGATGGTTTCACCTCAAGATTGTTTAAGTCTGCTTGGAGTATAGTTGGCATGGAAGAGTGCAAAGCTATTAAAGAGTTTTTGACAATGGAAAACTTCTTGGAGAGGTAAATGTCACAGTTATATCTCTTGTTCCTAAAATAGGCTGTCACGATAAAGTGTGGACTTTAGACCAATTGCATCTAAATATTTATATAAGTGCATAAGCAAAGTCTTGACAAGCAGAATTAAGAAAGTCCTTAGGAAACTTGTTGATGAAAACCGAGTGCATTCATAGCGGTAGGAAAATTAGATAATATCTTTACTTTCTCAAGAACTTTTAAGAGGATATAACTTGAAACAAAAGGATAAGAAGGTGTCTTTTAAGATTGACCTGCATAAAGCTTATGATACTATTAATTGGGACTTTTTAAGGAATATCTTGGGACAGTTTGGTATGCATAGAAAGATGATTGGGTGGATCATGACTTGTGTGTCCACAACAAAGTTTTCAATTAGTATTAATGGAGATAGGGTAGGATACTTCAAGGGGGTAGAGGTCTTAGACAAGGGGACCCCATATCCCCTTACCTGTTTACATTAGTAATGGAAATCCTAAATAAGATTTTGAAGCACAAAATTGATGAAGCTGGGAATTTAAAATTCCATAAGGATGCAACTAAGGAATCACACATCTATGCTTTGCAGATGACTTGTTAGTGTTTTGCCATGGGGACTGTAACTCTGTGAAAGTTATTAAGGATGCTTTGGCTGATTTCAGTGAATTTTCTGGGGGTATGACTGATACTGAGAAAGAAAGAGTGTTGTCTGTGATTCCTTTTGTTGTTGGGAGGCTTCCTGTTAAGTATCTAGGGGTTCCACTGATAAAAAAGAAGCTTAGTACTAAAGATTGTAATCCACTGATAGATAAGGTTAGAAATAAGGTAATGGACAAGAGAACAAGGCACTTTCTTATCTTTGGAAGACTACAATTAATTGCTTCAATATTAAGCTCTATGCAAGTCTATTGGGCTTCAATTTTCCTTCTACCTAAATCAGTGATTTATGATATCAACAAATTGTTAAAGGGGTTTCTATTGAATCAAGGAGAGTTATAGAAAGGGAAAGCTAAAATATCATGGGACAAAATTTTTAGACCAAAGGATCAGCGTGGTTTCGGGTTAAAGAACTTATATGTGTGGAATGAAGTACTTTTTGTTAAAAAT
>OU343217.1:184051505-184162215 GCA_910596185.1 Chrysanthemum makinoi
ATAGATTTCAGTAGGGAGTTTTCTAAAATGAAGCTCTATGTCTCTTTCATTATGTGATCCCTCGATGAAGTGATATTCCCCATTTGATCGTCAATGTGTTTGTTTTTTTAAGTGGAGACAGGTTGTTGAGATTGCAATTGCACTTGTGTTATCACAGAATATGGGTACCATTTTGTAATGGATGTTGTAGTCACTTATTTGACTTTTCATCCATAGTACATTGCTATCAACATTCCGCAAAGCGCCATTACATATTCTTCACCGAGGACATAGCTTACCGATTGTTGCTTCTTTTGCACTCCAACATACCAGTTTTCCTCCAAGGAATTGACAGAACCAGAGGTACTTTTTCTGTTCATGTTGCAACAAAGATAATCGTAATCGAGTAACCCTGAGATCAAACCCTCAGCATTTCCTTGGATAGTAGAGTCCAAGGTTTGGGGTTCCTTCGTGTACCGGTAGTATTCTCTTGGTGCATGAGGTGAGATTCTTTGGGATTGGATTGATATCTTGCTATTAAACGTGGATCAAAATCAGATGTCCGTCATAGTAGTATAGCGTTAGATGTTATACATCGCGATCCAACAATCCTCCGAAATGAGTTTGATTGACCGATTGCCGCTGAGAGGGGTCCAAGGTTTTTAGAAAGGACCATTGGTGTCTTCACGGAGGCACAGCCGATATCTCATATTTCTTCAAGAGATTGCATTTCTCTTTGATCGATGGATATTCCTTTATCAGCTTGCCTGATTTGTAGTCCAAGAAAGTATGTAAGTTCCCCCATCATGCTCATTTCAAACTTCTTTGTCATTAGTTTTCAAATTGTTTGCAAAGTTTGTAGTTTGTTGACAAAGATGATCATCAACATACACTGGACTAGTATCACATTCCGTTGGGTTCTATAGACAAACAGTAAGTTGTCTATCTTTCCTCCGACAAACTTGTTTTGTATCGTGAAGGCACGAGAGAGTTTCTACCATGCCCGGGAGCTTTTTAAGTCCATGTAGGGTTTTGTCAAGTGCTTGCGCATATAGTCGTGAATTCACTACTCCAAAGCCCTGAGGTTGCCGACATACACATCTTCCTTGAGATCACCATTTAAGAATGCACTTTTAACATCCATTTGGTAGAAAGTTCATGTATGTTGCATATGCAAGGAAGATCCCATGGCTTCCATTTGTAAATGAGCAAATGTCCCATCATAGTCAATGCCTTCTGTTGACCGTAACCTTTGGCTACCGCCTCAGCTTTGTTTTTAATGAGTGCCATTTTCATCGGCTTTGTTTTCAAAACCCACTTCATTCTTATGACTACTACATCCCGAGGATATTTGATCAAGGTCATGACCTTGTTTTTGTCAAAACTGCAGTTTTTCTTGCATGGCCCAACCCAGCTGGGTGTTCTAGAGTTTCATGACGCTTTTGGGTTCTATCGATAGATAATCGATATAGACATTCACATTAAGTAGATTAGCGCAGCCATGCTTCTAGTGAGCATGCCCTCAAATTCACCAATGATGTTTACAAGCTCATTGTCCTGAGATCTTGTCCACTTACTTTGTGGTCTAGGATCGAGTTTGATAAGTCACCGGAGGTTCGTGAAATTGATGCGGTGGAGCAACGACTCATTTTGAGCATCTCAAGTTATGATGTCTTGTTCTCGCTGGATTTCATGAATCATGTGATCCCTGAACAGTTGGTTCGTTGTTACCTATATCCTCATTGACCGATAGATTATCAATGAATTCACCATTGGTTGGGGAAGGTTGTGAGGTAAGACATAATATGAGACACGCGACGCCTTGATATGAGGAATTGAATTGGTGAAATCAGAGGATATCTTGATGAGTCATCAATTCCTATTTCCTCCACTGAGGTGTTGGTGAACCCGATGCTTCAAAGACTTTCATCAAAGGTGACATGAAAGGTTTCCTCAACTTGTTGTCTCCTTGTGTTAAAAACCCCTAAGGCTTTGAGATCGTTGAGTAGCCTAGAAGTATCCATCATCAGCCTTTGCATCAAACTTGCCTAGATGATCCTTGTGGTTATGAATGAACACAGGACATCCAAATACATGAAAATAGCTTATGTCATCGTGAAGTCTACCTTTGAAGATCTCATATGGGGTTTTGTTATGTCTTTTGACAATGATTGACTTGTTTTGAGTATAACGGTGCGCTTTGACCGCCTACCCGTAAATGTTTTGAGAGGGTCTGGCCATTTAACATGGTTCTTGGGCCCTCAATGAGTTTTTCCTTCAAAGAAACCCCATTTTGTTCAGGTATGGAGATGAGAAATTTTGAGAAATTCCTTTTCATCACAGAAACTCTCAGCTCTTGATTTCTCAACTCAGCATCATTGTCAGCTTCGATTTGTTTGATGCAAGTAATGTCACTCATTTTCAATCTTTTCTCGATGAATGACATTATCAGACAAAATGCCGATTTTTGGAGAGAAAGTATACCCAAGTGTATCTTGAAAATTCATCAACAATTACAAGTGTATACTTCATGCTTACCTTTTCACGTGTAGCATGCTCGGTTTTTGCAAAAACTGATGGTAAGCCAAGGACCTTGTTTTTTGGCTGTTGTTGAGGTTTTGAAGTTTAAGTGTGAGAGTCTCTTATGCCACGACCAATTGATAGTTTCAAAGGGCTTTTAGCAAAGAGAGTTCCATCTTGGGAGAGTGTTGACATGTCAAGTACATAAACATCATTTCTCCTAGGAGCTATCAACACAACTTCCTTGTTGGCATTGAAAATGGTTCCTTGTTTATCATTGAATTGTATAATGTATTTAGTACATAGTTGACTCCATTGACCGATGAGAGATTATATTTGAGACCATTGACATAGGCTATTCTAGAGAAAACTATTCCATTGCAGCTTTTTATCAACCATAACCTCTCGCTGGGACATGATGAGTTATCACCAAATACTACCTGGGCCCTGGTTCCTTTACATTACTTGGCGATATTCCTTCACACCAGCCATGCTTCTTGAGCATCCACTGCCAAGATGCCAAACAGGCTCCCTCGCATGTCTCCGCACAAGTAGTAACCTAATTAGTTTCTCTTCATGACCCACTTACTAGTAGGCTTGGGTCTCGGTCTCTCCGAATTTGCAATCGCTCATGGTCGCGGGTTGTGTGCACAAAGTGCTACCACAGTGTTTTATTTTAGAGGTCGAGGATGACTCGACTTAGTTTGGAATTTCTCCTTGCTTTAGAATGACCATGTTATGTTGATGTCTCATGAGCCGGATTATGCGATATATCACAAAGATGTATTCATGAGACAATCATCCCGATGATGATCATTAAACCCACGTGAGGCACAGAGGAAAAGGTTTTGCTCTATTCTTTGGAGTAGCTTTGGAGGATGAAGCATACTTATAACCAACTTTCGTGATAGTTTGCTGTTTGACCATATGCGAAGATATGATCTGTTCCGCGTGATCATCCTTTTGCAGATCATGCGTAAAAGGATTCTCGTAGAAGCTTGTCACGGTATGGCTAGTGTAATGACACACTCACATTTTTGTTTGTTTTGGAGGTTATTAGACTTTGAGGAACCGGAGGAAGTCGACTTTGTCTCCTTGATTGGTTCAGTGGATTTCAATGGATTCCATTTTTCAAGAAGCTTCCTCACAAGTTCACCAGTCGAATCATTTGGTCACTGATCGGGGATGTAGGATTGTGAAGTCTCAAGTAGGAAAGTAGACTCTTGTTAGTTTGTTTTGCTTGTCTTTGTAGGATGGTTCTACCAAGTCCGCATCTTTCTTGGTGAATGAGGATTGAATCAGAGCGAGTAAGCTCCTCGAGCTTGGAGCAGACCTCAAGAGGTTTTCAAGTTGGGAAAGCGGAGCCGAGATTCGCTGCATCTACGCATGTGTTCAAGACTACCGGGCACATCGTGGGAGTCCGCATGCTCTTTAGAGCTTGACTTTCGTGCTCTAGAATCCGTAATCTAAATTTGAAGCTTACCTCGATTAACCCGCTCAATCCAATCACCGGAATCGATCACTATAACATATTTGTGATCATGCCACCGCACACAAAAGGCTTAGAGACTCGGTCTTTGTTGTGAGGGTCGGGGAGATGATCTTCACCTATGACTTCTCTTCTTTTTGCTAACGGGGCACCCACAGATCAAAGACCCGGGATTTTAGCACCAACTATTAAGAATATCTTTGCCTTTTAAGTTCATCTTGAAGAGTTTGATTTCTTTTAACTAGTTCAGTGTTTTGAATTTGCAAAGTGATGTTCCGTTTGCTTGTTTTAAAATAAGTCCATCTCTACACTTATTCAATTCAAAACTTAACATGTTGTACTTAGAAAAAGATTCGGTTCTTTGCTCTTACAAACTTAAGATCTACATTTAGGTAATTCATGTAAGATCGCCAATCGAGTCATCATCCATAGAAAGTAAAATGTTTACCTTCTTCATTGTGATGTTGACCCATTCTCCATTCCTGGCTTGATTCTTTCCAACAGTTTGTCAGGTTCTTCGAGAGGGCCATCAAGGTAATTGACATGCACCATTTCATCATCGATGATGACCGGCTCTTCATCCCAAATAAGGTCTCAAAGCAACAAGGCCTTTTGTTTTACCCCCGCAGATTGATTGAATTTTTGTTGTTTCGAGGGATCCTCGAAAGCAATGCAAGCTTAGCTTTAGCTTTCTTATACTTGGCTTCATCATGGTTTTGTTATCGATTTATTTTGAAAAGTTTGATGAGACGATACATTTTGGTTGAAATTTGTGAAGCCCTGAGTAATTTGAACTGATGGTTTATAAGAGGGTTCTCAAATTGTTTTAGAAAAACGCCTTTTGCAAAATGACCCTTTTGTGACACTTATAGCATTCGCCTTTGTTTAGCGCTTGAAAAACCTTTTGTTTTTATAAACCTTCGAGTTAGCAAAGAGTGCCCTTTCCAAATTCAAGATTCAGGTCATTTAGGTACTCACTTTTGATCTCATCGCTCATCATCCTAGTTTTCTTGGAAATCTTGAACCACATTGTTAGAAAAGAAAGCGCTTGAAATTGGTGATGAGGTGGTGGTCGTGACTTCTTGACTTCGAGAGACTTTAAGTCGTGGTATCTCTCTGTTGATGAGGGTTTTCCCTATAGACAAATTTCCCATACCTGTGAAGCTCAAGATTTTGGATATGATTTATTCCCGAGTCCCTCGAGAGAAATTTAACCACTTCGAGATCGTTGACAAAACCAACATTGATTTCATGTTTGGATAACTTAACACCATCATTTGATAGTTCATTTAAAAGAGTTTTGTACCTGGTGTAAGTTTGAGAGAGAGAGTTTCTGGTCCTTAGCCTCAAGGTGTTATACTCAAGTTTCAGTCCATTATCCTCGCTTTTCCTTGGTATCGATGGTCCTTCATGACTATGAACTAGGTCATCCTGTGTTTGCTTAGTCAGACACTACGATAATGCATCCATAATATCATGGGTGAAGACAAGATATTATGATACTTTTGAGCTTTGGTCCCGGTTGACCACTCTCCTTTCATCCGTCCATCGAGCTTCGTGTTTGGGCAACCCTTCGCCAGCCTTTGGGACAAATGGACCTTCATTTATACACTTGATATAATAAGGTTCCATCCCAATCAAATAGCAAAAGCATTCACTTTTTTTCCATTTGTTGAATTTGCCAACTTCAAGTCTAGGGCAAATTTAATAAGCTCCACCCTTTTTATCTAGACTAGTCAGTTACCTCACCATTTAGATCCTAATTTAAAACTTTTAGAAATGCCTAAAAAAAGTTTTATAATTAGCCTTGCTCGATACCTCTCCTTGTTACACTTCGCTCACTATCATAAAAAAAGTTTAAGTTTATAAAACAAGTTAATAGTGAACTATGACTGAAATTAACAAAAGGAAAACACACTAAGTAATTTTCAACATCATATTCTTATCTAAATAAATCAACAAAGAATACGTTACCCAAGTACTTTCTTGCGGAATAGTACTTGATTGAAATGACAAAGTGTGATTCCTCCTAAGCTCTCAAAGTTAAAAGTCTCAGAAAGCACAACTTCATCGAGCTATCTCGGGAACTGTGTATTTGGAGGAGTGGAAAGATGCTTAGGTGTATGTGTGTTTTTACAATTCACAAGCTTAATCTTTTCACTCCATCTCTTATGTTATTTATACAAGTATGAGTTTTAACTTCTTCCTAAGTTGACAAATTTATTATCATACGTAAGACAAAATCTGATGTATTTTGTCTCTGCTACAAAGACTATTCTAAGTAAAGGACAAGGCTTTCATATTTCATGATGACACCGAAGCTTAGGTGTTAGCCATTCAGTGGAAAGTTGACTGTTGATAAGGACTTCTTTATCCCATTCCAAACTTCTCCCACTTGTCCCTTCTTTTCCTGCTTATCCTTCTTCTTCTTCAGCTTTGTCTTCTGTAAGAGTTGGAGGATCTGCAGAGTTATTGTCATTACTCACCAATCCATATCTTCTTCTTGACTCCGGGCCAAATTCCTTTTAAGTTCCGCTTTACCGAGTGGAGAGACTTCTTCTTTGCCTGCATCAGGTTTTAAAAGATGACTCACCGAGCTGGCTATGCACTCAAATGATTGTGTTTAACGGATGAGAACTTTGGGCTATTTCTATTCAAATCCTAGATTAAGGGTTTGGGTATTTTCCCCAACCCAACAAGTCGCTTAAAACCCAAGTCGCATAAAGATACAACTCGCTAATGTGACAAGTCAGCTAAAAACTCAAGTCACTTAAAGAGTCAACTCGCTCACATAGCCAAGTCGCATAAACGTAAGATATAACTTTTCACATACACATCAAACCATTAACACAAGGTGGCTAAGATGGAATTCTAGAGAAAGTTAGAGGTTTAGGGAACTTAGTGAGAGAAAGTGAAAGATATTATTATGAGCTCCAACTCTACCTTGGTAGAGTATTTATAGTCTTACATAAAACGCCACACATCGGTCGTGGATCGCATGCTGCAAAGGTAAAGACCGTCCCGCCCTCCACGGTGTTACTTAACTAAATACTACTTAACTTAAAATAACTACTACTCACGAAGTTTAACGATTACATATACTTGAGGTGACCGACTCTTTAATACATGGAATTTCTAATTCCTAACAATCTCCCCTGGGAGGTCACCTCAATCATGCACTAAAATTACATTGAATACAAACAGATATGACATTAACAATTGTTCTTGCATGCTTGATGTAGTCCTTGTTCCGCTCGTAGTCATTGATTCTTCACATTGCATGTTTGGTTAATCCGTGGAGGTCTTTATCGATCCACGATAATAATTTGAGCCATCTTTTGAGATCATCACGGCATAAAAATCTCCGACATCCATTGTGGTGTTGGTATTATGTGATGTTGTGACTTTAGGACCGACATGCTCACATTCTGGATCATGATATCTTCTCATCGAGTAGAAGCATTTGTTGAATCATGATATTGGCAAATACGAAAGCATGGAGTGAAAATATCAGAGTCATTGATGCACTAATCATGATTTCTTTTGAGATGAATGTGTAGTGTGAGCATGCGGCTATGGATTGACCGCTTCATTCTACCGCGAACGTGGTGTACTCGCATAAGACAGTTAGCATAAAGCGCATCGAAAGTGTCTTTGATCACTTTCGTTGAATTGAGGTACACGCGCCCACTTCCTGATCAAGACAAGTATCGCTCGCGGATCGTATAATTCGAAGAATTTCTTGACGTGGTTTTCGCAAATGTCTAGCTGTTCTCAAACCGAACATCTCAAAGAAGACAACACGGAGTGAGTGAACCAAATAATTTGAGTCCACCGATTGATGAAAAGATATTTGAAAAACAATCGAGTATTGCTCAATAGAAATTGTTTTGCAATACAAAGAAGGTTTTAATGAAAATCAATTATCAATCATAAAACACCTTTTGATTTGGAAAATTAGTACACACGGCCGACGCTAATGAAAAGAGTTTTAAAGCACAAAGACCGTTTTCAAAGGTATCCTCCAATCCATAACCCGAACTGTGATTGATTCAAAAGATTGAATGCCTCATTGTTTCGTTGTCACATGGTTGATCAGATCTCACATGCCACCAGAGCTTGTTAGATGTTGGCTCTAAGGCTTTCCATCTTCACATTGTGAATATGTAAACACATCACGATGTTCCGCAATACCACAAGGATAATGCGTAGGACTCAAGATATAATCTCTCTTCCACATTGTGTGAAACAGAGAGTCTTCATTGAAAGTGTCCTAATGAGATTTATTGATGATCTCGTGGCTCTAGACTCAATTTGTGCATATTTGGATCCTATATCAGAGACTGGGGAGAGGGTCTCCTCTCTTCAATATCAACAATCTCTAAGAGAAAGTCGATAGATAATGTCGGTTCCCGTGAGAATGAAACAAGTCCTTTTAAGAGGAACTTGAGTGGGTTGGAAAGTTGAAGTGCAAGGCGCGGCCATGGGTCCATGACGCCTTGTCTTCAATACCGATGTTACCATCAGAGTATATATGAATTGAACCCGGTTTCTGCCCTAAGGTTGAATAAATGGAGGGCTATTTGTTTTCACTCTATTCTCATTCAATTTTTTAATTCTTCTTCAACCCCTTCAAGGCTTACCGAGACTTCATAGCTAGAACCTTGTTGGGTTTATTCCAAGACTAGCTCGGCCTCGTCCCGCACTCTTCCCATTCTCATTTTTCTCCTTTTATCATCATACCTGAGAACTCTACACTAACTAGTGGATAGTTCCTGGTAGATCCTCCGTTCTCGGCGGATCATGGGAACAATACCTAACCTTATCATCCTTATATCACCGTACATAAAGTAAAGTTGGTCGGTCTTTTTTGGTATTGTTCATGCCATTGGAACCAATTGAAAACCATTTGAAAATCAATCCAGATACTTGTGATATATTATCAAAGCATTTTGTACCCGAATTGTTTTTGATATTTTTAGAATAAGAGCTTCCCCTCAACATGTGCATCAAATGTTTGAAATGTTTTGCACACGGAGGCAAGAGAGGAAGAATTAACTTCTTTGATTACCATTTTCTAAAAGATATCAACATCACTTCCCAAATCGAATCAAGTAGATAAAGCATTTTGGGGAAGGATGAGGTTTTCATGATTTTGCTCCCCTCAATATGTGCCTTGAGATTTGAAAAGAGTTTTGCACATACTAGAGGGAACCCGCATATTGAGATAAGATCACGTTTCAAATCATTAGGTTTAATATAGATGCTGCCCCTCAATGTGTATGGAAAATTTGAAATCGCTTGTCACTACTGGGAGGAAACATGCTACATCACTTAGAAACCATTTATCTAATTATCATTAAATCCTATTTAAATCACAACTTCTCCCCCGATCACAATTATTAAAACATTTGAGATTTGTGATCTCTTATAGATTTAAATTGATTTTGAAAGCTTTTAAGGAGAATTGTGACTTGATTATGAAAGCGTTTTAAACTGATAAGGATCGATTTAGAGATTTTAAACTCCATTGGTTAAACATGCATGTACATCTTTTGAAAACAATTTAATGCCAAATAACTTTTTAATTTAATTGAAATCATTCTCCCCTCAATCAATGACATAGGTTGTTGATTGAGAGATAGAGATTTTGACAAATAAGTCCCGATGATTATCAAAAATAGAGACCGAGTTATTTTTCAAAGCATTTAGTTTTCGCCATAAATGTTATAGAATCGAGCATGGAATTTGAAAACATGGTAAAACATGGCTCGTTTCTTTTTTTAAAACCGTTATTGCTCGAAAATGACAATAAACCATTTTTCTCTCTCTCAAAAAATAATTTTTTTTGATTTTTTGATTTTTTTGAATTAACAACATCTAAAGTCCCGTGTCATTCTTTGAATGACAACACAAAGACCGTAGATATTATCGAACTGAGAAAACGCATGACAAAAAGACAATATTTTTGAAGATTTTCGAATTTTTCAGATTTTTATGGATTTTGAAGGTTTTATAATTTTGTATTTAGTTTTTTTTTTTCGAATAAGTATTACAAGAGATAGATGAAGATAGACTTTACTCCTCGCCTTCCTCCCTCAAGACGCTTGAGAGTATTCTGTTGAAGGCTTTTCGCCAAGACGGGAAGAATAAACTCAAAACGTGCTCTTGGAAGAGCTTTGGTGAAGATGTCCGCTAACTGATATTCAGACCTCACAAAATATAGTTCCACCACACCTTTTTCCACTTGTTCCCCGATGAAATGATGTCGAATGTCGATATGCTTTGCTCTTGAGTGTTGTACATTGTTGCATGAGAGCAAGCACTTTTATTATTACACAAGATGAGGGATTTTGTTGAATTCAAAGCCATAGTCCGATAATTGAGATCTCATCCATAAGATTTGAGCACAACAAGATGACATGGCTATGTATTCACCTCCGAGAGGAAATAGAAGTACTCATTTGAAGACCATCACAAGCTTATCACCCAAAAACCAGCACCTCCATGTGTACTTCGACGGTATCTTGACAACCGCATGAGATCGATCTCAGATAGTCCGTTATGACATACCGTGTCCTTCGGGTACCATAGTCCCATATTGATGGTTCCTTGGAGATACCGAAAGACCCGCTTAACCGCTCAAGGTGCTTTTAGTAGGCTTAGCCGGTATCTAGCACACATGCAAACAAATAACAAGATGTCCGTCTACTAGTGAGGTACATCGTGGATCCAATCATACTACGATATTTCGTTTGGTCAATCATGATCCTTGAGTGGTCCTCATCTAGTTTGGTTCGATCAATCATGGGGTGTCAACGAGGTCACATGAATCAAATCCAAATTTCTTTAAAATCTCTGTTGCATATTTAGATTGATTAATGAAAATGCCTCCGGACTTTGTGAAATTTGTAATCCCAAGAAAAATGACATTTGTCCCATCATTGACATTTGAAACTTAGAACTCATTTCATTAGAAAAATGATCAAATTCCATTGGGTCAGCAAAAATAATATCATCAACATAAATTTGAACATGAGTTAAATGTTTGCCTGACTTCCTGTGAACAATGTAGGATCAATCGCTCCTTTATCAATCGGATGATAGAAGAAACTTTGATGTGTATCATACCATGCCCTGCTGCTTGTTTTAAACCGTAGAGAGCCTTCTTCGACGATAAACGCGTGAGTAGGATGCTCTTGATTCACAAATCCTTCAGTTGGCCGACGAGACGACTTCTTTAAGATCTCCTCGTAAATGCCGCTTCACATCCATCCGATACACTACCATGTTCTTACTAGCGGCATAGCTTAAAGATTCTCGATTGCCTCGATTGAAAGCAACAGAGCAAAAGATTCTTCAAAGTCTATACCTCCTCTTGATCCTTTAGCAACTAATCGAGCCTTGTTTTCAACACATCACCATGCTCATCAAGTTTTACTTTGAAGATCCATTTGAGATCTATAATCATAGCACACTCGGAGCGGTACTAACTCCCATACATCAAATCGATCAAACTCATGAATTTCATCTTGCATGGCATTGAACCAGCTATCTTCATTCATGGCGGTTTTAACATCTTTTGGTTCGATCTTAGAAAGTACGGAGTTGAAGAAACACCATAAGGCATCGGTTTCAAGTTGTTTCCGTGTGATAGGATCGAGAGGATTTCCAATGATGTTGTCTAATGGATGATCGTGAGTCCATTTTCTAAGGTGTTCATGTGGCAGTTGTTGAAGAACTGAGGTAGCAGTCGATGTCTCTCAAGAAGATGTTCTGGATGATGATTCAGAGTAGCAAATATGTTTTCAAATGGAGCATCCTCAGGAGTAGCAAAGGGATTAACTTCATCATTGATGCCCGAAACATTTCCATGATGTACATTTGAAGAATGATGATTTGTTGATGAGATCAAGGATCGCAGAGGGCTTCTTGACTTAAAGATATTGAGATCAAGGATTGACTTCATTCACAGTGAATATGAGCATCCTCTCGTTGCAGAATCATACCTCATTAGTGTTTGAATCTTCATCAAACATAGGATCAAACAATTTCTTTACATCATCTGCAGATGGAGGTACATATGGAGTTTCTTGAGTAGAGTTTGGAACAAGAGATGAACCAATGGGATGTCTTGAAGTGCGGGTCCGAACTGGATTGTCCAGAGCCATTTGACCGTCACTCATCAAACGTAACGGAATGGTTTCCATGATATTTCGGGTCTTTTGTTATAGATTCGCCTTTTTGTTTGGCGTATCCTACAAATACTCCAATGTCAGCTTTAGCCCTTAGTTTTCCTAAGTCTTGACCCTCATTAGTTGGATAGCACAATGCACCAAACACACAAAGGAAAGAGAGATTAGGTTTCTCGTTGTGGACAAGTTCATATGGAGTTTTTCCATGCAATGTGTGGATTAGGGAACGATTTTGTGTATAGCATGCATGCGCGCTTTCACCGTAGAAACATTGGAACCTTTGAGTAAATCAACATTGTTCTAGCGCTTCAACGAGTCCATTGCCTTTCAACTACACCGCTGCTTGAGGAGTTCGTGAAATACTTCTTTGATGACTGATTCCAACGCTTTCATAAAATTCATTAAGTTGTTTGTTGACAAACTCGCCCATTGTCGTTCGACAATTCTACCGGTTTTGTTAAGTCGAACCGCGTACTGTTGATGAGTTTGATGATGATATCGGAGTTTCATCCTTTGTCCTTATGAACTTGACCTGTGAATCTAGAGTAATCATCAACCACAACTAACACATATTTCTTCCCAAAGATATTTTGTACCCTCATTGGTCCACATAAGTCCATATGCATCATATGAAGGACTTCTTGATGAGTTAGTAGGTTTGGGTTTATGGGCATATTTCTTGCTTTTTCCAATTGATGCTTGAACAAAGATGATCCTTTTCATACTTTAGTCTAGGTAAACCTACAACTAGGTCCTTTCTTGAAAGATCGTTGATGGTGCCGAAGTTCAAGTGATTGAGAGACGATGCCATAACCATGACTTTGTTTTTGAAGCCTTTGAAGTGATTGGAGAAGCCCTCATCATGTCATCGATAGAGATGGTGTAAAGGTTTGACCCACGAGTTCCTTTTAACAGTTCCTTACCATGAAGATCTCTAACAAAGTGTTTTTCAAGGCAACTTCTAGATCGAGTCACGAATTGACCAACGGAAAAAGATTATGACCCAACCCTTCAACATAGTAGACTCTCTAGATGACACTATCACCAACAACATAATCTCCATAACCCATAATAGCACCTAAATGATCATTACCAAATCTAACAGCCCCGATGAACTTGCTCACGAAGTTCATGAGCCGCACCGTCTCCACATATATGCTTGGAATGACCAGTCCGTCAACACACGTAACGATTTGAACGACCTGCATTGAACACGACAAAAATGGATAACTGGATAATTGGGATCCCCATGCAAGAATGGGTTCCATTTGGTTGGTAACAATAATTGGAACACCCACATCAAATCGAAACATCCATATAGAAGTAGAAGCAATGGAATCATGGGAATAGATGCAATGCCGGTGTCAGATTTGCCCTATTCAAAGTATGTTTACTTCTAAGGGAATAGTTCTACCAAGTAGGCATCCATTTTCTAGTGGGCATATCTTAGGTGAGAACAAAACCGATTATTCTTATGACCAAAAGGTATCCAATAATAACCTATCTTTATAAAAGTTCTTCCCGTGGTTTCCAATCGCTTTCTAAATCGCTTTTGCCTTTTGCCTTATTTGCACGCATTATTAGCATTAGCAATTTTAATCGGCATTTGACAAAGATTAGACAAAGCATTCACACCACATTCATGATTAGCAAATGTAATTCAAGCATGCACACATTACAAGGTTTGCAAATAGTATCGAATTAATTAATTACGCGACGCTTAAGGCTAATACTAGAATCAACACGATTCGCTTTATTCAACTCAAGCCTAAAGTTCCTAGATTGGTCTTCTACTCTCTTCCAATGCACATTCTTAGCTTGCAAGGTCCTATCATTCCTTGTATATTCTTGAGACTTTGACCGCCGCTTTAAAGTCACCATTACTCTGTAGGGAATGGGAACATTAGTTGGTTGATCTAATTTATGCATTTCTGAACTTGATGTGCAAGGATCTGAAGTACTAGAAGGCACATTAGTGTATACTTTAAGATCGTGATTTGAGCTTTTTGCGTGCACACTAAAGTTCACTTTCTTAGCACTAACATATCTGAATCAACTACTTGAAGGCACATTAGTGTTTCCTTTTAAGATCGGCATAGAACGGATTTCTGCTTGGCACTAGGCATAGAACAGGCATACTTTGCCTTTTTCACCTAAGGTTAAGGATTTTGGGCATGTGGCAATTACACATTCTAGCAACTCTTGAGATCGTTTGCCCTGGAGGCAAGCAAACCTAATTTCACTATCAAGAGGTTTATTAATGAAATCCTCTTCAACAATCTCACTGAGACATTCTAGACTATCCTTAAGGTGAGCACAATATTCATGAAATGCATGTTCATTATTCCTATGAGAGGAATATATTTAATCATCACGTTGTATTTGCAGTCTAAGGGTGACTTTGAGACAACATTCTTATTGAAAACAAGTGGCGCTTTCCCATTTCCCGACTTTAGATTCTCAATTTTGTAAAGACGTTCGTTGTTTTGGTCACGGGTGACTTTCATTGAATCATATAACTCTTTAAAATGTCGCTTAACTTTTTCATTTTCTTCTAGAAAACTCTCGTTTCCTTTTGTAAGGCATCAACTAAGTTTTGAAGATGAAAAGTTTGAGAATACTGAGAATCTAAAGGAAGGAGGGGATTTGCCATTGTTCGCTTGACCCTTTAATTGAGAGATTTGGGCTTTCAACTTTCGATCGCTGTGAAGCTTGAATCGTTCATCACGTTTGTTAATTTGAAAAACCGCATCAAACTCGAGCATCCGACGATGTCTTGATATTTGAAGTTTTAACATTTTCTTTAAGATGTTGATATTTTAGTTGTAAATTAAAATGCTCAACTTCCCGTTTAGAAAAATGTTTAACCAAATTGTTGTGATCATCCAGTTCAATTTTCTCGTTTAGTTTAGAATTAGTTTTTCAAGCTCAATGACACGATCATGGGAGACTTTCAGGGCCACCGATAGTTCATGAAATTTGGAAGCATTAATAGAGCAATTTGAAGTTGAAAAAAGATATCTTGAGCAACACATTCAGGAATAAGAGTCTCATTTAAGGTATGCAAGTTCTTCCTCTCAATCTCATTATATTTTAGTGCACGCCCATAATCACTAACTTCAACTACCATTGCATCAAATTCCTTTTCCATTTCTTTAATATCTGATTTTGTCCCCGTTTTAAGACTCTCAAAATGATCTTTTATTTGTTTAAAGAAAGGCATGACCTCAGTTAAATAACATTCTTTCATTTGCTCAAAACCCCTTTCCCTTCGCTTATCCCGCAATGGTGTGATCCTTTTCTTACAAGTTTTCTCAAAATCGACAAATAGTTGAAGAATAACATATTGGCCGATTAAGGTCTTGCTTTTAGTGGCAATAGTTCTAGGAACTAAATGCATTGGTATATTTGGAGGATACTCGCCGCTAGGAATTTTACAGGGATTCTTTTCAACAAGATTTTCTTTTGCAAGTCCATATCCTTTTCCGAACACTTGTTCGGGGTCAACAATGTTTGAGGCTTAAACATGTTCAAGGAAATCCAGTTTTCCTTCTTGTAGTCATGGGAGTGATAATAATCTTTTTCTCTTTGCATTTAGGTCATCTAGTTTTTGTTCATCCTTTCCTGACTTCATCCTTTCATTTCTTCCTCGCTGCACTCAAGCTAACTAGGTTTCTGCCAGGTTAAGAATTTCATTACCATCATAAAGCACCTTATGAGCATTTCTAGCCTTTTTAATTACTCGATTGGTTCCTCAACAAGGGGAATGCTATGCTTATCGCTTAAGACTCTATGATTAGTGACCATGTGAGAAATCTAATGGTGTTTCCTTGTATGTACAACTTGTTCTCAAGTTTGTTTTTCAAAGTTTTCAGATTAGAAAAATCTCTCAAGAGTTTTGATTCCTTTGCATTAAATTCTTGCTTAAGCATTTTCACATTTTCTTGAAGTTCTTGTTTTTGTTTAGATGTTTTATAGAGTTTTTCTTGCAAGGAATTTAATTCTTGTTTCAATATTTCTTCTCTAAACTTACTTTGTCTAATTACTGTACTTACTTGGTTATCCATTTCCTGCCACGCAGTGGTCAACTCAAACTTAGCACGTTGTTCATAAATAGCAACACGATCTTTATAGGCATTTAGTTCAGAAATAATGGAATCATCGTGGGCACATGCGGTGTATTCATCAAAAACATAGTCATTGTTGATCTAAGATGCATCACTTGGTACAACTTCACTTTCACTTTGTTTCACGGATTGATCATATGGGACAATATTGATATTACCCATATTTTCAATATTTGATTCAATAGTTTTTCTGATTGTACTTTGTCATGCATCCGTGCACAAGATCATCGATAGTTTTAATACCAGCTTGTCATGGGATGGCCCAGATAGTGATGAAGAGGAGACCTTGGGAGAAACCATTGGAGAAATGCTAGCCATAAAAATTGTGTGTGCAGTAGGTCCATCCATCATCCACATCGAGTCGTGATGCATCACATCACGTGACTTGAAAGGCATTCTCGATGATTGTGACCTATCTCCGAATAGGCCGCTCATCCACATCGCATCATAGGTCTTGGCATTGCCTTCGCCAGAAATAGCAATTCCTCTTCATTCCAGTAGCACCATTGTCCCGAGCTGAGCCGCCAAGAGATCTTCTCCGAAGCATCAAGATTCTCAGGCGCTTGGAGATGTACGCCTTGCAATGTGTCCTCTCCACCACGCTATAACATTTGATGAGCTTAGTTTGACCTTGGTTACCATTCCTTCCTCGATTCTGGTTTCTAACATAACCTCTCCCGCTCCACCTCCCCCGAATCATATCGGTTTTCCTGAATGGTTGCACCACGATCCTTCCATCTTTAATAGTGGCTTGATTGTGTGGGTTAGATGCGTTCGAGGTTGTTGTTGGTTTGTGGGAGAGTATTCATGTTTTGACTGATGAGAAGAGCTAGTTTATTAATGAAGCTACCCCACGCAGAGTATCGTTGTACATAGGATCGTGAATGAGTTTGTGATTACCATTACCCAGGTATGACTTGTGATGCTTTGGTTGTGATTCGATGTTTGAGTAGAAAGTCAGAGAGTCATTAGGACGAGCTTGTCTCTCCCCGGTTGGTTTTGAACTGATTGAGAATTAATTTTTCAAACATAGCATGTCTCTCATTCCGAAGGAGGAAGGCATAGAGTTGCTCATAGTTTGTATTCTTCAATCCTTTAGTGAGCTTCACAGCGGTAACAAACTTGTGCCATTCGGGATTCATGTTGTTCACTAATTTTGAGTTCAACTGAATGTTAGGCATAGTCATTCCGATGTTCCTCATGTCATTAACTAACTTATGAAATCTCACATAGTACTCATAGACACTCTCATCTGGTTTCATCTTGAAATGCTCAAATTTGTCATAGAGTTGGGATTCTCTGTCTTCCATAGTTAATTCAACTCGAGAGAAGCATCTTAACATTGTCCCAAACCGCCTTAGCATTGTTATGATTGATCACTTGTAGATGTCTTTAGGAAGACCTTGAAGAACAATGTTTGAAGCCCTGATATCCGCATCAAATCTCTTTTTATCCTTATCATCAAGCTCATCATACATCTTAGGTTCCATTCCAGAAACAGAGTACCATCTCGATTAGTATCAAGTATGTCTCTAGTCGCCTCAACTCGATATGGTCCTTCATCAATGGATTTGAGAATGTTGACACCATTTTCCTTTCCAAGGCAATACAGTCTAATTCGTTGAGCCCAAGAGTCGAAGTCATTCTCAAGCATGGGTGGACGAGTATCTCAACCACCGCTTGAACATCCTCGCAATGTGGAGATATAGTGGGAACGTTGGTAGACATGTTACAGATTATAATGGATTTTATAGCTCTATGATTAAACCGAAATGGATTCTTTCACGGATTTTATAAATCAAGAGAAAACCGAAACAATCACTCAAGACCCTAGATGATAAAATACTAAATCGCTAGAAGATAATGCACTAAGTCGCTAGAAATTAGTGCACTAAGTCGCTAGAAATTAATGCACTAAGTCGCTAACCCTTAATTCGCTACACCCCTAAGTCGCTAGAGTCCCAAGTCGCTAACAGAAATGCAAGTCGCTAAGTAGTAACTCGCTACGCATCAAGTCGCTAACCAAATTTTGGCAAAGCATTCGCTACACAAGTCGCTAGAGACACAAGTCGCTAAAGAGCAACTCGCTACCGACCAAGTCGCTACCACCAAGTCGCTACCCGTAGTGGAGAATCCACTACTTGTACTTAAACTCGCTAGATCTAACTCGCTAGTTCCAACACTGTAAGTCGCTACAAAATGTGAAGCAAGTCGCTACCAAGAAACTATTCCGTGAGCTAAGTCGCTAGCTTGAAAAAACCATATAAACCTCACTTTTCAATCCAAAACAACCCAACCAAGATGATTCAAGCTTACCAAATGAAAACCTAAACACTTTTGATGATTCTAAACATAGAAGTACAACCAAAATCAAACTTTAACACTAGAAATCAATCAAATGATGCAAAACCACTAAACTTTTTCAAACTCAAAAACCACCTAAAACCACTAGAAATCCAAAGATGTGTAAGATATGATCTAACCATGGCTCTTGATACCAATTGAAAGATATAACTTTTCACATACACATCAAACCATAAACACAAGGTAGCTATAAGATGGAATTCTAGAGAGAAAGTTAGAGGTTTAGGGAACTTAGTGAGAGAAAGTGAAAGATATTATTATGAGCTCCAACTCTCTACCTTGGAGGTAGAGAGTATTTATAGTCTTACAATAAAACGCCACACATCGGTCGTGGATCGTGCATACAATGGGTAAAGACCGTCCGTCCTCACGGTGTTACTTAACTAAATACTACTTAACTTAAAATAACTTACGAAGCTTTCTAACGATTACATATACTTGAGGTGACCCTCTTTAATACCGAATTTCTAATTCCTAACATAAACTAACTTACTTCAAGAAAACTCGCTGTTGTCAACTCTGTAAACGTATTAACCGCCAATAGCCAAGTCGCATAAACCAACTCTTCCAATAACAAAAGCAACTTCGCTTCCTAGAAACGCACCGCGGGTTCAACTTGCTTCGTACAATATTCAAAACAACTCCAACCAATTTATGATTCAAGCCTTCCGCAATTCAAACCTAAACACATATGATGATCCTAAACAAAAAAGTACAATCAAAATTCAAACTTTAATACTAGAAATTGATCAAATGATTCAAACTCTTCTAAACACTTATAACCCCAAAAACCTTATGAAATTCACCAAAACAAAAGTAATAGAGCATGAAAGATGAAAGTGATCAAACCATGGCTTTTTGATACCAATTGTACCCTTATGGGATTTCACAAAACACATCACACCATAACCATATAATGGGCGCATACAAGGTTTGTAGAGAGAAAGTTCTGTAGAGAGTAGAAAGGGAAGAGAGTTGAGAACTAAGTGAAACAAAAAGAAAATGGTTGTCCAACCCTCTACCTTGGGAGGTAGAGGGTGGTATTTATAGTTTTCTTACAAGACTTATTCCCACGTCGTGGATCGTGCATACAAATGGGTAAAGACCCGTCTGTCCTCCACCTGTTACTTAACTAAATACTAACTAATATTAAATGACTACACACGAAGCTAACGATTACATATACTTGAGGTGACCTATTAATTTTAGATTGATTTTCTAAATCCTAACATTTTCAAAAACTTTAGATTCATGTTATGTGAATTGCATGGATTAAGATAAAGTATACATCTAAGAGAATGCAAGTAAATAAAGCAATCTTAAGGGATAAAAAATGACACAACCGATTGAATTAGTTCGCTACAAGGGATACCTTCCTTGCCCTACTCCACTCCCTCGAAGTCACCTACTCCGAGAGTTCAAGCACTATGTCAACAAACTTCAACTTGTTGAGTAGAAGCCTTCACAACGCTGTAGCTACACCTTTTTCCTCAGAAAGCAAATACCGTAGTCCATAACACGGAGGACCAAACCAACACCTACTATTACACAACAAATATGTGTGAAATATCAAGTACAAGATCTTTGCTACGTAAATCTTGTGGGAGAAACAAATCACCAAGGTCCCCTCATTGGATGACTTGTAGAAAGCTATATGAGAATCATAATAGAATTAAAAGAAGAAAACTCTAGATCAAGTGATTTTTGTTATGTGCATAGAGAGAGTTAGTAATCTAGGGTAAGTAAAAATGAAGAAATGGTCTCAATTTATAGGCAACATCTTGCCATCGCTGTAATCTATTCCACCTGGATTCCTTTGTTCGCGGGATCCGCCTAGCAAGTGTACTTCAGTGGATTCGGGAGCTCCTCTTTACCATGGGTTGGTTATGGGTCATGGGTCATGGGTTTGTCCATGGGTATTTCATTAGATACAATGTATCTAATAGATGCAATGCATCTAGTCAAATGGTTATGGGTCAATACCATAAGTGGATATGCTCCATGGGTTGTAGGTTTTACCCATCCTAATAAACTATTACAACAAATGATTTATTACAACAATTTGTATTAAATGACTATATGTAAATGCTTTACAAAAATAATATGTATCCTTATAATTTTACTTATGATAACATTATATTTGTTATCAACAAAACACAAAGAGATCGCTAAATATTAATAAACGTTTTTACGGTTTATTTGTATTAACATATACCTTAAGGTTATTTCCTACGAGATCTCTAGGATTCATAAACTAACACTAAGGTTATCTTTGGATATTTAGCCTACAATTACGCTAGGTGGTTATAAACTAAGGATCACAAAGATTACTCAAGCATTAAAAATACAACGATGACCTAGTAATCTAAGCCATTACAATTAAGATAAGAGACAACCAACCAATAATTAATAACTAAGTTTCATAGATCTAAGCAAACACACAAGAAATTTAGCCGAACATGTTAAACATGCAAGCATACACACATACAATTGAAGACATAATAAAATCAATTACTTATCTTGATGTAAAATAGGTATGAGAACCCTATAATATCGGCCCAAACCGGACCAAAATCGTTTAGGTTTTTACCCTAAGTCTACCTCCAGTCGAAAACTCGATTTCTATATAATTTTACATACGCGACGACGCCGCCTTATAGTTGGACGCCGTCGATCGCCATTAGCTTTCGCCTTGGGCCGTCATCATTAAGACTCAAGATCATAGGTTGTGGCGCGACGCCAAAGAAAACCGACGCCGTCAACTGGATCTAGGCCGCTCGAGAAGAAAATCTTCCACGTTCTTACTTTTAAATTCTATCACGGTGTAAAATAGCAAATTCGCATGAGTCGTCATAAAATAGGACGCATACCGGTTACACGTGTAAGTCCGCCAGCTTGAGTGTCTTGATCTTGACTTAGCCATTTTCATATATTGCTCCTTTTCGCCCAAAATGCATCATTCCAGCATTTTGCTTCCCAGAGACCTAAAAAGTGAAAAGGAATGAAATTAAGCAGTAACGGATATAAAAGTGGACGATTAAATGACCCCTTAAAAGTGTACGTTTTAAATCATTATCAAGTTTTCACCTCCATTATCATAATATATTGCAAACTGACTTCGTGAGTAGCATGGCGTTCAAGAACCTTACAATTCATCAAAAATATTATACACATTGCAGTCCATAAATTACATACCAAATATTTGCATAAAGTGAATAATAGGTTGGAATCAAACATTAAACTTAAACATTTATAATTTGGTTTACTTAGACAGTTGTAACAGACAAATATTAACATAGATGGGTCTCTGATCTCCATCTTAAATCCCTTTTTCTATTTATACAGATTTTACAGGTTTCACACCGACATTTTCTTGTAGAATGCTGAGATATCAAAAGGAATTTGAGGGGAAGGTCAGAGTGCGCAACTACGTTGAATACCTTATGTCAATATTAATAAATGAAAATTGTGGTGAACTTTAGGCTGGAGTCTTTCGATTATAAAGTTCAAAACATTCTTTATTTGCCAATATTGACATTTGATGTTCCATGTTTGGCGCATAAAATATGTTAGCCTTATAAAATTCAGAATAAACTGTTAGTGCCTGGATATGTTTGTGTGAACAAACTACTGGAATGGTGGGTGTAGAGGCTGACCAAAGGATTTTAAAGGTATCACCATAATCAGCCGGTTAATAAAAGGTTATGTAACTTATATTCACTCATAAAGTACTTGTAGTTACTAATGGGTGTTGTAACTTTTTTCCACCCATAGGTCAATTTATTAGATATTTATAAGGAGTTTTGAAATTTATATTGCTAATGATATTGACTGTGATACTTAAATTTATGATTCTGTGGATTAGTAACATGGATAGTTAGATGAAGATTCACTAGTGTGGATCACAAATGTTTTGATACTGGTAAATTTAGCATGATTGAGAATATTTTTAAAGTCATCACTATATGCTAATTCACATTTATTTTGGATTTAAAACAACTTTGGCAAACAACAATTGTGAAGGTTACAACTTTCAGTTTATTTCAAATAAGCATTACATATGTTATTTTATCTAATTATAATCGTTTTTAGAAAACATACTTTAATGTATAGAATTTTGTAGTATTGGTACCTTTTATGATATAATAGAGTATAAAGAATGGACTCAAAGCATTTGACGTTGGAGTAATCAGCATATAGGTGTTTTATTGCGGTCTGTTAACGATAAATGTTGTAAGAAGGGAAAACTATTGTTTAATATTTTTTAAACGATAATGAAAGTCTAACAACAATTGCATCCTTAGTTGTTCAAACGGGAATACAAAGCTTTGATGTTTGAAATAGTCAGAAACAAACATTTAAAGCCAAAAACCTAGCATACCAACTATTTTTTATGCTGTTAATTTAATAAACGATGAACACTACTCGGACTCATCCTCAGTAACTGTAAACTTTCTTGCCTTTTATTCAGGTGTACAACCGTCCTCGACAACGTCTAGATCATCATCCTCGATAGTTGTTATTTCGGCATCAGAATCTTCAAATTCCAAGCTAAAGCAATGTCAAAATAAATGGTATGTTAATGAAAATCCCATTTCTTAATCGGATATGAAAACGTAAAATTATTAGCCAACCTTGTGTCCTTTTTATCCTCAATAGATTTAGTTAGGGTAGAGACAGTGGGGGTCTTTACCAATCTCTTTAGTGGAGAGCTTTTAACAGGTGAGGATGCAGCAAATGTACTTGAACCGGCACCCTCATCCACGGTATGAGTTGGATTATTCCAGCATGTAAAGCTCTCAGACGTCCCATGCTCATAGTAACTGCTGGATTTTAGCTCAAACGTGTATGTGGTACCAATGAGATTTGCTATCATTTTAGGCACATTCGGATAGTTTTCAGAAACCTGCAACAGATAGTAAGTGGCAGATATGGCATATATTTACGTTATGAAATATAAATATACCTGATCCCCCAATTCCATTATTGTCTCAGCTAAGCACCCAACCAATTCTATTGAACTCTTATCAAACAATACAACAACAGCAGACTCTGTTCCATCTGACACATCAAATTCAAGGCTATATCTATGAGGGAGACAATGTACAGGTTAGGTAAGTTACATTTGATATTTAATGTCGGTTGGCATTGGATTTTCTACAAAGCGACCTAACCTTAAAACTGGGTATAAGATGGGCTTGTCACACGAATCACACCAAAACTTCCTTTCTTTACGGGTAGAACCTTTGCTACACTTAATGTCACCACAAGACGGGTAGTTCCACCCCTTTCGAGTCCTAACACCATCGATCCTAAGCTTGCAGTTGTAGGTCAAACGCTGCATAAACAGATGATTTATAAGTTGAATGACATTGGAAAACAAAGACAACATGATAAATGCGAAAATAGTAACTTACATTGTTTTAATAGGTTACAGGCCCATAGTAGCAGATTCTCCAATGTACCATCTTTTAATATGGACATGTCAACCGATAAAGTACTTTATTCAATTCATGATGTTAGTATTAACGTAAACATGTAGTAACATAGTCATAAGATCCATACAAAAGATAAGTATGATTACCTCATCTCAGCTTTCAGTTCCTTAAGTGAAGGGATTTGAGGATCATCATAAATTGATATGGAAGAGCTGCTCGATAGGTAAAGCTTGTCTGAAAGGTAAAAAAAACAAACAAAAAAATTGTATATTAATAATTACTTTATGGAAAACATGTGTTGATTATGCTTAGCATACGTACTGTTGTAATCTTTGACATTCAAGATGTCAAGAGATGACGGACATAGGCCAAAGATGTTTTTGCCTTTTTCATGATCGCTAAAGGTCTCCAAACTTCCCATACACCAATCATGTTCACACTAGATACAAATATCATGAACCCATTAGTGTCCATGTATAAGGTGTGTTTATACATGTAAGAGATGAGGTTTACACATAAACACTTGACTGCAATGCACTAACATTTGGTTTGCCAAATAAAAATCAAGGGTTCTGGAGCCTGGTTTCTACTGTATGGTCCTTCCACGTTCGTCACGTAACCGGCTACATCTGTAAGGTAATGCTCTACATATTAGCATGGCTTCATAACCATAATGACAAAAGGCAGTGAAAATATTGTTAAAAAAGACCTTACCAAATACTTACATCAGAAGTTCCGTGTTGCCAAATCTTCAAGCTCAAAAGGGTATCTCTGAAAACATCCATCCTTAACAATGACTTTCTTTGCACTTGTTGTCCCTTCAAATTCCAAAGATGAAGGGATCCCTTTGCATAATACGATACTCATCCTTATTAGGCTTGACTACAAAGTCTTTAATAGAATATACTAACTCTTCTTTCATCCTGACAAAATTATGAGCTATGTGGTTCCTTGCAGTACAGTGAATTGAGCTACCCTTCACAAAGTTTGTTAATAGAATATACTAACCCTTCTTTCATACTAACCCTTCTTTCATACTTATCAAATAATGAGCTTAAGTATGTTTGTTCGGGAATCTATTAACTACAATGTTTGTGCTCGTGTAGCGCCCAAGAATAAGAGAGATGCCATATCCCCATTCTACTGCACCATCAATTTTACAATGGTCCTAGTGACACCGACATATCAAGATCATCCATGAAAAAGACGGTTTGTCGCACAGCCACATCTTTGCCCAAGTTTTGTGCTGTGCTTCGACATGTTGGGAGTGGAATTCAAATAGTTGCGTTAAAGTTAATGAGTGATGGAAGATTAACAATGTATCCCTAATTTATGAGGCCCCATTCTTAATTGTTGTATTAACTATATGATGATTATATTCTATTCCATTTGTAAAATAACCTACAATCAGATTGTGCATATGAAACCTTTAACTTGGTTAAATTAACTACAGTTAATCTATCCAAGCTCCATGGCTTAGCAATATTTTGAAAAAAATGCTTAGCAAGTTAAAAAATGTAAGTAAATAGACAAGAGTTTTTAACGCTTTTATATTCTTATTAGAAAGCTAATCAAAGAATATATTACCCAAGTGCTTGCAGAACAACATTGGGATTGAATGACAATGTATGGTGTACTCCTCACTTATGTACAACTATGTTAACCAAACATAACCTCGTGACTTAGTTGTAGTTTAGAGGAGTAAAATCTTGTAAATAAAAGCTAAGCATTTAGTGCAATAAGCTTCACCCTTTTAACACTTAATGAGAATCGCTATTTATACAAGTATAAGATACAACCATTTTCCTAAAACACAAGACTGACATAAGCTTCAGATAACAAAATACCTTACGTATTTTGTCTTTGATACACAAAGCTATTTCTAGTAAGGAACATGTTTGCTTTCCTAATGTCATTTTTGACACGCTGTTGTTCTTTTATCCATTGAGTGTAAGTTGACCTTTGCAAGATAAGGACACACTCTTATCCTTCAAACTTATCCCGCTTTATTCTGCCTTTACTTTAATATTCATATCTTCAAGCTTTTTTACTTATTCACATCATAGTTAGGAGGATCCTGGGATTCGCTGAAGCTATTGTCATTACTTCAATGAATCTATCATTCTTCGCTCGTGTATCATCTAATCGAGTTCACTTCACCTAATGTGAAAACCTTTCTTCTTAGGCTTGTCCCGAAGCTTAAAGAGACTAACGCAATGTATGTTCATTCAAGGATCTATGATGTTTATATATTATTAAACACTTAGGTTGTTTTATCTTTAAATCCTTGTTTCATGGAGCTTGGGAATATAACATCCAATTGGCCTCCTATTTGGATATAAATATAGCCTAAGTGTTTCTAATTTAGTGTGAGTGAGCAAACGTCTTTCTTCTCACTCAAGATTTACAAAGTAACTAAAGGACACCTAATAACATAAAACATCATTGTTCTTAAAATATATTACACGTCCTGTTAACAATGAAAATAAAAGATAGTGGCAGGCAAATGTATGTTGTTCTAATCCAACCGGTAATCCGTGGGTTTCAAGCTTTGGTTTCTTAGACTTTTCTCCCATCGTGTGTGCACTAATCTTGATCCTTAGGTGCGGATCAACCTTTATTATCTTGACTTTGACGCGCCATCACCAAAAGCCAACCATTGCTTCAATTCCTGCTAAGTCTATGTCGCCACCTTGAAGGTGGATCGCCAAATTCATCAGTAAAGAATAGACCTCTCTCAGGCTGTTCGATGGCTAGCTGGTTCATAAATCAAAATCCTTCAGGTGAGGGTCGTTGCGCTTCAAGCTGAATGAATTTTGACCTTTGCCCAAGGTCTTTCTATTTCTAGAGGACCAAAGGGGCAAGGTTGATTCATCAATGAGAAGAGATTGGATGCCAATATCTTCAGGCATTTTATTTAGTCTATTGTATCTTTTTCTCAGTGAGTCTATGAGATCTTTAACAAGTGTACTTTTGTATGATGGAACCCAGTTCATCCAATTCTGTGATTCCAAAGTTAGAAAACTTAAAGGATCTTGAACCTCGAAGGTTCTTTTGTCAGGCCCTCTATAGACACTGAGGACTGCAGGCTTGGTTTTAGGATCAATTTAGATCTCATAAATAATTTCAGGCCTCTTTCTGCTTATCATTACCCAATTGTAATGATCATTCCTTTTCTATCTTCATACAATATCCTCTTTCTCCTCTTTCATCCTTTTCAAGGTAAAGTACCAACATCCCGAGCCACCCACTTTTCATACCCGCAGTCTTTTAGGATCAATACCAAGCTTTTCAGCTTCTTCATTAACAACCTCAATTAGGGCAGCTTTACTTATTCTTTCTTCCTCAGCTGCTTTCTTTGTTAGTTCTTCCTTTGCAAGATGAGCATCCATCTCTTTCAGTCGATGAGATATAATTCATTATTGATTACATGGGGATCCAAGATAGGTTCATCGTGGTCCGACCGACGGTTTTGAAGCTGCATGTACCGCTGAGTTTGATGCTCGTGCTCGTGTGTAAGAATACCTTTGCTTTTATCTTGAGGAGGATGATGATGGTGTTGTTGTATTAGGTTGGACTAGTGAGATTGGAATAGTTGGAGTTGGCTCCCCCTCAGTGTGAGAAGGATTTGGTTCACTTGTAGCTGCTTCAGTGACTTTCTCCCCTTCAACTATTGCTTGGAACTCTGAGAGCTAGAGGGGTCGCTCTGCATCAAGTTGAGGAGCAGCATTGACCCTTGAAGCTTGATAAATTTCCGTATACCATGGACTTTATATCAAGTATCATGCCTAAGACCAAAGGAACTTTTCCTCAAGTTTGAATCGAGAGGTTCCAAGACCGTGTCATAGAATTTGAAGATTTAGCCAGATCTGCCACATTCTTTTCCAACAAACTAAGAGATGACTTGATCTCCTCTATAGATGAACTTAGACCCTGAACATTTAAGTTATTCACATTTGGATGAGTTCAGTGAGGCTTGATGAGTTCTTGACATACGTGTCAAGAGAGCCTCAAGAACTTTATTAGTCAGTACGGTCATCTTTGACGTACTTTTGATGTTGTCAAGTTTGGTGTGAGCATCCTTAAAAGAGTTAAGAAACTTCTTCAAATGATCATCCAGGGTTTCAAGAGCAGTGTATATGATTTTCCTGTGTTCACCATTATCCATGAAATTTTTTTCAATAGAAACCTTGAGATCAAAGATAACTAGCAGTAGCTTTCACATGTTGATCCCAATCATATTTCATCAAGAATACCATCATACCTCCAGTAGCCTTCCTCTCTCCTTAGGAACTGACGCTTGTTCTTTCGAGAGGAAAACATTATCATACTTCCCTTCGGCATGAAGATGCTGTTGCAAAGTCGAAGAATCATCAATAGCTTGGAAGGGTGACTCTTCAGACTCTTTTGGAAGAGACTGATGCTCTTGTTCAATGGGTTGAACATCAGTGTCCATTTCATCACCAGCAGTAAGAACTTCCTCATCACTTTCAACATCAAGTTCCTCATCTGATTGGAGAAAATCCTGTACATCTGCCATGGATAGAAAACCAGATGGGGTTATGTGTTATGTATTAGTGGGTGGTTTTTGTCCCCCTGAGTCTTTGTCCCCCAAGGAGCCTTCAGACACTTATTGGTGTTTCCTAGTGTCATCACTAGGATCAGTGGATTTGCTGCTGGTTCCATATTCCTGGGGGGTACAGCTCCCTTCGATTCTTTGTCCCTCTATGTCCCTTCAAGCACCTGAGTTTTCCCAAAGTCATGATGCGGATGCAGTGGAAGTGAGATCCCTATCAAGGTGTTTTGTTTCCCAAGTTGGGATCGCTTTTGCTCGACAAAATCTTTGATTTATGCATGTCCTCATTGTGAAGTGGAAGGCTTCCCTATCAACGGTTGTTTGTTTCCCATGGATCTGGGGAGTAGTAGTTGGGATCGGGCATTGGCCGAGATGTATAATGTATGATCCTTCGTTGTCGGGTGTTGACTTGGTCTCCTGTCTTGTCAGCTTGGGGTCTTTTGGCCTTTTGGATTGTGTTCCGAAGCTTCAGGCCCCGGGACTTGGTTGGTTTTAGTGTCAGCTATATTTCGTGGACCAAGGATGGGATCCTCTTAAAATTTGAAGCACTCGGACGACATGTAAAGCGCCAAAAGTAAAGTCCCGAGTGTAGTTGTATCCCGCAACTCTTGTAGCACAAGAGACAAATCTAGGGTATGAAACGTATTTCACCCTAGATTTGCCCTAAAGCTTGGTTACGAGATCACTATAAATGATCTCTCCTATGTCGATAGTGGTCCCTGTCATCAAGCAGTATGCCATCCTCAACTAAATAGAGTTAGTCTATTCTGTGGATGAGTGGTTCCCGCTGACTCCGGAATCACAAAAGTGAACAGGATCTTCTAATCCACGAGAAAAGAGTTCTTGGTGACAGGGGTTTTGTCCATTGACTTTGGATCAAAAGCAATTTTTTCCAACTCAGCTTTCACCATGGTTGGGTTGGGTGTTCAACATATTTTCCATTGTTACACCAAATTTCATTGATGAGCAAAAGTTTTAAAGTCCAAACTAAGTTGTTTCTCCCCATTTAAGACTCAAATTTTGATGAGAAACCCTGAGGGTTCTTGTCCTGTTTCATCGCTGAAGGGTTTCGGGTCAAAGTGTCATTACAGAGTTGCCCAAAACTCCTCGAGGTAGTTTTGGTACAAATATAGGTAATTTTATAAAGGCCGTTTTTAGTGGGCAGTTGAACAGAAACTTCATGATTCCCTTATAGGCTGGGACTTCATTTGGATATTCAAAATTGCCTATAACATTATTTGTTTTAAATTTATATATTTTCTAGACTTCCAACCCAATGTGGTGCAAACATAATGCTTTGAGTTCTTGCCATTTTTCCGAAGATGAAAAGTTTTTTTTTGTTTTGATGACAAGAAAATCAAAGAGGTTTTACTAGATATTTTTGAAGTAGGATCAAGAGTTGCAGTAAAAACCATTTAATTTGTATCAAAGATGAAAGAAGTTTTATGCCATAGATAAAAAATGTAGTCCAAAAAGTTTATGGATCTAAGTAGCCTTGAATGACTTATATTAAACTTGAATAAATCCAAATTCACTGTGTGAAGAACTCTTAACAAAATCTTGATGTGTTAATGTGGAATCTTCACACACAAAGTATGAAGAACACAAGAATAAACTAACTCTGATTTTAATTAATTACTTTGCTCAAAGTTGGTTAAGGCTATAACTATATACATTAACCTAATACCTCTGGGGACCCATTTATACACTAAGGAAACCCTAATAGACTACAAGACTTGTAGAAGGGTAAATATATCTCTTCCTAAGATATCTTTATGCGTATATATCTATTCCTATATATAACTCTTAACAAACTATTATTTTTTTATCATAAATAGACTTAACTATCAACTATTATTTGTTCTGCTGCATTCTTAACTACATTAGTATGGCAGCTCTTAACCACTAATGCATTTAATTCCGCTTCCTGATTTAACTATTTACTACCGAATTAATAATAAAAGAATTAAACAAACTTAACTGCTTTACAAAATATAATTCCCCTACAATCCTCCCTTAACTTGATCTTCACCGAACTTCAAGTTTTTGAACTCCTTGAGGATCCCGAATTATCTTTGAGTCGCATCTTTGAGCTTTCTATTATGTGTGTTCTCAACATCATACACGCCATCCTATCACATCTGTTTTATCTTTTCTGAATCAGATCGTATGTACATCAATTCATGTTTCATACTATTCTCATCACATCCGTAGTGTGTTAAATCCCGTGAGAAAGGAATCGTGAGAACATTTAATGGATTTGATGTCTCTTTACCAATTAGCCATTTATATTGGAGTAGCCAATTTGGTGTATAAGACCATGGTACATTGATAACCATCCCATTTTTAGCAAACCAGCCTAATATCAACAATGAGATTTGATTAGTCTTTTACCAAAAAGTCAGAATTTTCAGACTAGTCATGGTTTTCCACCGCCTTTACCCACAAGCCATGAAGTTGTGGGCTAGCCAACTCATTTCATCTACACATATATATGAAAAGTTGAGCACAATACAATTTTGGTGCAAATTGTCACCATAAACTTATTTGAGCCTTACTGTAGTCGGTTTTCATGGATTAGTCTTCTTGTATGGTTAGACATGGTGAACCGATAAACATTTGTTGTGATAAGGTAAAGAACAGAAATTCACCAAGTGAAACCCTCAAAACCATTTATACAACTAAAAAATTATTTCTAAACATATTACCTTATTCTTCAGTCGTTGTCTCTTCTTCAACTGATCACATATTCTCGCTAGCAATTGATTACTACATATCCTTGAATGAGATTTTCAACTACCTCCTATTCTTTTCATACCAAGTTTTGAAAGTATTCATACTTGAAGCATTCAAAGACATAGTGGATATTCCACCCTCAGCAAGTATGAATAGATCCACTCCACTTTTTGTGATAAGTGATGAACATCACAATACTATCATGTAATTTTCATGAAACACTAGAATCTTGACATGCCAATAGACATCTCAGGATTCTGTTCTATAATCTTTGAAGTTCGCCCAAAGTTCTTGTCCTTCACATCTGAATTTTTAGCAATCATGAGCTTTTGTTGAACCTAACTCCCAGAGAGTATCCAAGTCTTGTCTATTACAATATTTTATCGATCTTCAAGATTCACATAGCAAACTCTTCCACTAAACCGACATTACCTTCCAAGCTTTTCCAAAATTGTCCCTCAGAGATCTCCCAATCTACTATTGATCAACTGAATCACCATCTTCGGTGTGACTGTTTCCTCCCCTATTTGGAAGAATTTTACAAATCAATAACATCATAAACAGATTCTTGAGAGTTAACCGAATCATCAAGAAAAACACCTTGCATGGCCTTCAAGTTCTAAACCTCCTCTTCTAATGCTTGTACTTTAGACCTAGAGCAATTTAACATGCAAGATCTTCCTCCAAGCTTGTACTTAAAGACAAAGTAGTATCATGGATTCATTGAGATATATTCTTAGACATTCGCCAAGTGGGAAACCATGATGACACACAAAGAATATGGATGAAAAGACTACTGCTTTGAAACTTATGTGAAAATAGAGTCATTATGTGAATATATATAGGTTTTACCTTTTTGGAAAGATGTATCTTTGGAAAAAGAATAAGTTTAAAGATTAGAAAGATAATTATTACCCCGTAAAATATGGTAATAGATTTAACGACCAGAATTAAAGACCATACTTAACCTTAAAGCTACCAACTTTAAGTACCAGATTTAAAGACTTATTAAGTCTGCTAACTAACCTTACATACTATACATTTAACCTCCCCTTAAATGTAGCAATGGATTTACCATATCAATGTTAACAACTACCAAGAAATTGAACCTAAGTCCATCAAATGCTTGTCAACAAGTCACTTACATTATTATCAAGTGATGTATCTTTTCTACCCCATGACCCTTCAAAAAACAATATCTTATAAAGTGATGCCTAATCTCTAATGTGTTTGTCTTAGAATGATAGACTGGCTTCATCAATACATATGTGCTTTCATTATCAATGTTGATTGAGGTGTTCATAAAGTTTAACCCATAATCCAACATCTGATTTTGATCCAAAGCACCGTCCATAGAAATAGCGTTAGCTACATATTCAAATTTTCGCTTGTTGAAGTAGCCACGATTGTTTGCTTTTTGCATTGCTAGAAATCAACCTTCTTTCAAAATTAACAACCCTCCCAAGAATTTCGTTCATATAGCCCCATGATAATCACTATTAGAAAAGCTTCCGTGTCAAAAGGAGGACTCTCTAGGATACCATAGTCCCAAATTGCTCAAGGTATTCAGAAAATCTGCTTTTACAAAGATGAAGATGTAAAGTCTTTGAGTAACCTCAAACTAGAACACAAACACACACATCATACATAATATCAGGCCTAGAGGCTGTTAGATATATCAAAGATCCTATCATGGATATGTACAATCTGACATCCACACTAGCATCCTGCTCATCTTTTGTCAATGGCACCTTGGTCTCTATGGGTGTGACAGCAGATTTCACATTGACCAGATCAAACTTCTTTAACATATCAGCAACATACTTGTCTTGAGAGATAAATAGCCCATCTAATTTCCATTTGACTTGCAATCCAAGAAAGAAGGTGAGCTCTCCCATAGAACTCATCTAAAATTTGCTCTTCATCAATAATTTCTATCTTCACACACACCAAGACCTCTTGTAGAGCCAAAATATAATATCATCAACATAGACCTATGTGGGAAAACTAGAAGGGGGGTTGAATAGTTTTGCCGATTTTAAGTTGATTTCAAAACTTTAGATTCGATATTATGTGAAATCATATGGATGTTGAGAACGTATAGATCTAATGATAATGCAAGCAAATAAATAAAGTAAAGGGATAGAAAAGACACAACCGATTTATAGTGGTTCGTCTACAAGGTCACCTTCTTCTACTAACTCCCCGAGTCACCTACTCGAGAGTTCAAGCACTATGTCAACAAACTCCTTCACTTAGTGGAGAAGCCTTCACAACGTTGCTTACACTTTTTCCGGTACAAAGCTAGATACCGAACAGAAGCACGGTGGACCAAACCAACACAACTATTACACAACAAATATGTGAAATATCAAATACAAGATCTTCGCCACAGAAATCTTATGAGGTGACAAATCAATCAAGGACCCTTTGCTTGATGACTTGTAGAATGCTTGTGATCTCTTAGAGAAGGACCTATATGAGGATCACAAATAGAAAGAAAGAAGAACAACTCTTAGATCAAGTGATCTATATGTTAGAAGAGAATGAGAGTGTATGAGAGATTTAGTAAGAAGAGGGGTGAGTTAGAATGAAGAAATGCTCTCTATTTATAGGCAAATTTCTCCTCCTGCTCATCCGGATCCCACGGATCCCTCCCACCTGGGATCCGTCTAGTGTAATCCTAGGGATCCGTGGGACGCTCCTCTTTGCCCATGGGTTTTTTTGTTATGGGTCATGGGTTATGGGTTGGTCCATGGGTTTTTTTTAGATTCAATGTATCTAAGTATACATTGTATCTAGCCAACTTAGGTATGGGTTAAGATCCATGGGTTATGGTCCATGGGTTATGGTTTTACCCATCCTAATAAACTATTACAACAAATGCTTAATTATTACATTTTGTATTTAAATGGCTATATGTAAATGCTTTACAAAAATAACATGTATCCTTATAATTATACTTAAGATAACATTACATTTGTTATCAACAAAACACAAAGAGATCGCAAAATATTAATAAACGCTTTTACGGTTTATTTGTATTAACAATCTCTCCCCTTTTGTTGATGACAAAACATAATGTTATGATGAGTAAAACTTAAGAATAGATGTAAGTTTTGAAAGCCCCTAAGTTTTACTTCTTGTCCCCCTTTTTGTCAAACAAAAGTTAACCCTTGGAAGAAATAAACAAACTCCTAACTCCCCCTTGACGGTAGCTCCCCTTGTTTTGGGGGCCAAGTGAAGAAAAAAAAATCCTATAAAAAGAAAGGTTAGTAACATGCTTATATAATCTTGTGGTTGTTGAGAATCAAGATTGGGAGCCAAGGTATGTAAACAAGGCCTTGTAATAAAAAAACAAATTGTAGTGGTATGTATGCCACTTACAAGCATGTAAAGATAAGAACAAGACTTGTTCTTAAAATGACTTCAAAGAGAAAATAATACTAAAAGTAGAAAATAGTAGTAGTGATTCCTTCCATGCTTGCATAAGGTTATGGATGGAGGTTTTGATGAGTAATGGTATTGATGCGATCAAGGATGAGGTTGAGTATGAAACGCATTTTTCCCTAACTTCTATTGCAATTTTCCTAGTGGATTGGCAATGTTCACAATGTAAATGATGTGGGTAATGAGTGCGGAAGTTTTCCGGGTTGTTTTGATTTGAGTTATGTGGAAGTTGTGGTGGAAAAATAGGAAAATATGGATCAATATCCAGAATGTTTGTAAATGGTGGTGGAAAAGAACCTAGATGTTCTTGTAATGTGATGGGAGCTAATGGTGGTGATGTTTCAAGATCTTGAAATATAGTATTTGGAGATGTGGGGGTGTTGAAAAGACTAATTCTTTTTCTTTAGGTTGGTTAGATCTTGTTGAGTCTTAAGGAGTTCCAAAAGAGTTATTTTAGGTGGTGATGAAGTTGGTGTACTTGTTGGTGATGAGGAGGTGCTATAATGGAAGCATCTTGTGGTGAGTTATTTGTTGAGGATGAACCATTTGAGGTTGGTTTTGCTAAACATCAAGATCGGATACTAACCCGCTGGATATCCTAGCATTTGATTGTGGTATTTTGGATGGTGGAAGTACAAAGGTTTGGATATCATGATTGTTTGTACTAGATGATTCTCCTAAAGGGTTTTGGATGACATGATGAAGTGTGTTTGTGAGAAGGAGATGAAGTATGCAAGCATTTTGGGAGTTCTATATATAGAAAAACAAAGCATTGTAATGATTGCTTGACCCAAAATGTGGATTAAAATCTAATGATTAGATATGAATTCAAGGCATGTGATCATGAGAACACAAGCATTAAAGAGCATACTCCCAAAATGAAACAAATGTGGATTTTTCATCCAAAGTGAAAAAATAGAAGTTGAAAACAGCTTCATTTACGGATCCCACGGATCCTTCCCTTGAGGATCCGCCCAAAGCATAAAGGTTGGGATCCGTGGGTCTAGATTCGTGCACAAAATTTTCTTTTTTTTGGAAACATTTTGCCTAGTGTGTGCCTATATGCAAACTATTTGGAGTTTCGGTTATCTCGACTCCTAAAAGAAATAGAAAATAAACTAGAAGTATAAAACCATCCTATTGAGATAACCCGAAAACACATATTTAGTACATGAGTACGTAATTTTGTGTTATCAATGCTCCTAATTCATTGTTGCTTAAATGAATGTAACCGAAAACACATATTAGTTATGTGTCCCCTTTAGCATTCAAAAGACATGAGATGCAATGAAAACGGGTTTTACTTTGTATTAATAATGAAAAGCGATTTGTCCTAGACGTGAGAAATTGCTTTTGTGAAATTGATACTAGAAGGTATCATCCTTTTAGAAAACATTTTGAAAGTAGGTTTTCTTTGAAAATGTGTATGTGTAAAAAAAAATAAGAAAGCTATAAGTGGAAAACTCATCTTGGGTTTTGAAAATTCCCTTATTGTTTGTGAGTTTGTCGTGAAATAGAAATCCTAGACTCAAAAAGAAGAAGGCTAGTGTTTTACATACCTTGTAGAGTCAAATTAATTTACGTTTGTTCCATTAGACCAAGACCAAGACGAAGTAGGTTGAATTGTTCCCGCTTCAACGGTTTGGTGAGGACGTCGGCTATGTTGTCTTTGGATGCTACCTTCTCAATAGAGATGTTCCCCTTTTGAACATTGTCTCTTAGAAGTGATGACGAATCTCTATATGCTTTGTGCAGAATGCACAATCGGATTCTTGCTTAAGTCGATGGCACCTTTGTTGTCACATAGGATGGCTATGTCGCTTAGATGGATGTCGTAGTCTACTAACGCTTGTTTCATCCATAGTGCTTGTTGGCATGCTTTGTCGGCGGAGACGTACTCGCTTCGGTTGTTGATATTGCAAGTGCCGTTTGTTTCTTAGAAAACCATGATGTTAAACAACATCCCATAAAAGTACATACCCCACTTGTACTTTTACTATCAACGTAATCACTGCATGGTCGAATCTGCATATACAATTGTTTCTACTCCGTGCCCTTAGGATACCATAATCCTAATTGTGTTGTACCCTTAATATATCTAAATATCCTTTTACGGCTTCTAGGTGTGATGTTTTAGGGTCTTCTTGAAACCTAGCACATAAGCAAACACTAAACATGATATCCCGCCTACTTGCCGTGAGGTAGAGAAGGCTACCTATCATGCCACGATATTTAGTATTATCTACGGATTCTCCGTCTTCATCTTTTGTGAGTTTGGTGTCGGATGACATTGGAGTCCTAATTGGTTTTGACTCTTCTAGACCCAATTTCTTTAACATCTCCTTGATGTATTTAGATTGATTGAAGAAGATACCATCTTCTACTTGTTTTATTTGTAGACCAAGAAAGAAACTAAGTTCTCCCATCATACTCATCTCGAACTCGTCATGCATGATTTTAGAGAAATCATCACACATGTCTTGACAAGTGGATCCGAATATAATATCATCTACATATATTTGTACTATGATTATATGTGACTCTCTTTTCTTAGTAAAAGTGTGTTGTCAACTAACCCCATGGTGTAGTTGTGTTTAACTAGAAATGACTTGAGTCTATCATACCAAGCTTTTGGAGCTTGTTTAAGACCGTAAAGGGCTTTCTTTAATTTATACACATGTTTGGGTTTTTCAAAATCAATGAAGCCCGGAGGTTGAGCTACATATACTTCTTCATTTATGAAACCATTTAGAAAAGCGCTTTTGACATCCATTTGATAAAGCTTTAGATCATTAGCACAAGCATAAGCAAGAAGTATTCTTATAGACTCTAATCTAGCCACAGGGGCATAGGTCTCATCAAAGTCTATTCCCTCTTGTTGGTTATACCCTTGAGCAACGAGTCTAGCCTTGTTCCTAGACACTACTCCGTTTGCATCTAATTTGTTTTATAAACCCATTTGGTTCCTATTATGGTTTGATTACTAGGTGGAGGGACAAGTGTCCAAACATCATTAGAAACAAATTGATTTAGTTCTTCTTGCATAGCCATTACCCAACTTTCATCTTTTATGGCTTCTTGTGTATTCTTAGGTTCTAAGGTTGAAACGAAACAAAACAAGCTACTTTGGTTTTGAACTTGAGACCTTAATGTTCGTTCGTTTAGTTTTCCTATGACTTTATCTACTGGGTGATCTTTGGACTCTTTAATGTTTATTATTTCATCACTTAGAGGTTCTTCTTCTTCACTTATCTTTTTCTTTATTACTATGGCTTCACTTTCTATAATCTCGTCATCGACAAGAGGTGGAGAGGGTTTGGGTGGACTTTCATCAAATTTTATATTTAATGACTCTTCTACCTTCATTGTTTCTTTGTTTAATATGACGTAAGCTTTGCTATTTGGCTTGTAACCTAAAAAGATACCTTCGGTTGATTTAGGATCAAATTTTGTAAGGTAATCTTTAGTGTTAAGAATAAAACATTTACTACCAAAGACTCTAAAGTGATTTAACGTAGGCTTTTTGCCTCCAAGTAACTCATATGGAGTTTTTCCTAAGATTGGTCTAATCAAGACTCGATTGAGTATATACGTTGAAGTATCAACGACATTACACCAAAAATTTTGAGGTATGGATTGTTCATTAAGCATGGTTCAACTCATTTCTTGTAGAGTTCTATTCTTTCTTTCTACTACCCCATTCGATTGTGGAGTGTGTGGAGCCTAGAAGTTGTGAGTAATACCATTAGCGTCACAAAAGCTCCTCGAATTGCACTTCATTATCAATTCCCTACCATGATCCGTCCTAATAGACACTATGGGACTTCCTAGTTGTCTTTGGATCTTTTTGCTTAATATTTCAAAATAGTTAAAGGTTTCGTTTTGTTCTTTAAAAATTTTGTCCATGTATACCTAGAGTAGTCATCCACTATTACCAAAGTGTAGTAGTTGCCTCCATAACTTTGGATAGCGGATGGACCAAATAAATCCATATGTAGTAATTCTAGACACCTAGTTGTGGACACCATGTTTTTAGCTTTATGACTTGAATGAGCTTGTTTTCCTACATTACAAGCATCACAAAATGATGTTCATATTTTAACTTAGGTAGATCTCTTACTAGATCTTTGGATGATAGCGATTGAAGAAGTCGCATGTTGGCGTGACCCAATCTTTGATGCCATAAGGTCGAAGTATCATCCATAGAGGTAAGACATAGTTTGTCTTTAGGTTCATTACGATTTTAATGACATAGACTCCATGTTTCCTAATTCCTCTTCCTATGGTTATGCCATTTTTAGTATCTTACTACCGGTTTTGGTAAAAGTACATTGCACTTTTTATCACATATTTGTCCTATACTTAAGAGGTTAAAGTTTAGGTTTTCTTCGTGACACACATCGTTAATGGTTAGAGATTTGTTAGAAATCGTACCTTTGCCGATGATTCTACTTTGCTATTTCCAAACACCACATTACCTCCATTTATGGATTCATATGTGGAGAATAGATCCCTATTGCCGGTCATGTGCCTCGTGCACCCGCTATCCTTGACCCATTCATCGGGGTCTAGGTCGACCTTTAAGCACACCTAAAACAATAATAAACTCAAAAGTTTGGTCCCCATTTGTTCATGGGTCCATTAGTGTTAAACATTCCATTCATGTTAGACATGTATGGATAAGATGAGTATGCATTCCATGGAGCAAAGTTTTGAAAAGGAAAACCATTTTGCATGTTTTGATTCAATCCCATTTGATGGTTACTGTAAACGTTATTAGGTCTCCTAAATGAGTTAGGTTTTGAAAAAGATGGAGCTTTGTTTCTTGCAAAAGTAGGATTATATTTTGGAGGTGGTTGTCTAGTGGTGACATGATTTGGTTTCTTCCTATTAACTATAACAAACTCAGTTCTAGATGAGGAAGCTACGTTATTATTGCTACTTGCTTATACAAATAGATCCACGGATCCCTTTTCTACACTAGCGGTTCCTTTTAGGGGATCCGTGGGATCCGCTACAACAAAGATTGGCTGGTTTTTCTAGTTCCTTAACAAATTTTGTTTCTTTACTTTCACTAGTTGATGGATCAAGTTGTTGACTACCTAGACCCTTTTTATTGTTACCGGTTTTACGCCATATCGGTATTGTATCTAAAGTGTTCGTGCTCATTCTAGCAATTTTAGAATCTTAGTGATCCACTAGTGTTTGAAGTTGAACGCAAAGTTCACATTCACCACTTGCTATTTTACCCTTTTCTAAACGTTTTAGTTTTGCTTTTAATTCTATGACTTCTTTATCTAAGCGTTGATTTTGACTCTTTAAAAGCTTGTTTTTGTTAACTAGTTTTAAGCTAATATTGCATAGTTCATCATATTCATTATGCAATGAGTCGTCATCAAGTGATGAGCTACTATAGTATTCGTGACATACCTCGTCATTTGCCATGAGACAAATTTCTTCGTCCTCCTCGTTGCTCATTCCCCACGTGCCAATTTAACGCCTTTTGATCATCCCGTTTGGGACACTTACTAATAAAGTTGTTTGGGTCCCCACATTTAAAAGCAAAATACCGATCATCCTTTGGCTTCTCGTCCTCTTTGCTTTTCCGAAAGCCTTTCTTATCGTCATACGGTTGTTCGACGTATCTTCCCTTTCTTCTAAAGAACTTTTTAAAGTCCCTTACCGCCATAGCGTACTATTCGTCGTCACTACTCGAAGATGAGTTCTCCTCATCGCTTGAAGCCTTTTTGGCTTTAAGGGCAAGAGATTTGTGGTTCTCTTTCACCTTTGAGGCTTCGGAATCTTTAGCAAGGACAAGCTCGTAGACTTTTAGGTTGCCTATGAGTTCATCGAGGGTGAGGATTGTCAAATCTTTTGATTCTTCGATTGCCGTCACCTTGGATCTCCACTTTGATGGAAGTGCCCTTAGATATCTCCTAACATGGTTACGGCTAGAAAAGATTCATCAAGTGCTTGTAAAGATGTAATAATAGTATTAAAGTTAGCAAATGAATGATCTATAGTTTCCTCATCCGATATTGAAAATTGTTCATATTGTTGAACAAATAAATCAATTTTATTATTTTTAACTTGTTGGTTGCCTTGATGAGTTACAACTAAAGAATTCCAAATTTCTTTAGAGGTTTTTGAGCATAGAAATTTTTCAATTCCTTTTTCGTAAAGCATTATATAAAACCATTTTTGCTTCACTATTTTTAGAAAGCTTTTTCTTCATTTCATCGTTTAGTTTATCATGAGGTATGTGAACTAAATTTCCTTTATCATCATTTGAGGTAGCCTCAAAATCACCTTCAACAATAATGTACCAAAGATCAATATCTTTAGACTTCACATACGTTTCCAATCTATTTTTCCAATATATAAAACCATTAGTTTCAAGTAGTGGTGGCTTGCATAGATTGCCCTCCTTATAATTTTCGAACCCATAGTGATCGAAAAGTTTTAAAATACAATTTTATTTTAAAACTTTTATAAACTTAGCTCTTGATGCCAATTGTGGAAAACTAGAAGGGGGTTGAATAGTTTTGCCGATTTTAAGTTGATTTCAAAACTTTAGATTCGATATTATGTGAAATCTATGGATGTGAGAACGTATAGATCTAATGATAATGCAAGCAAATAAATAAAGTTAAGGGATAGAAAAGACACAACCGATTTATAGTGGTTCCGCTACAAGGTCACCTTCCTTGCCCTACTCCACTCCCCGAGTCACCTACTGAGAGTTCAAGCACTATGTCAACAAACTCCTTCACTTGGCGGAGAAGCCTCACAACGTTGCTTACACTTTTCCTAGACAAAGCTAGATACCGAGTCCGTAGTACGGTGGACCAAACCAACACAACTATTACACAACAAATATGTGAAATATCAAATACAAGATCTTCGCTACAGAAATCTTGCGGAGTGACAAATCAATCAAGGACCCCTTGCTTGGATGACTTGTAGAATGCTCGTGATCTCGCCTTATAGAAGGACCTATATGAGGATCACAAATAGAAAGAAAGAAGAACAACTCTCTAGATCAAGTGATCTATATGTTAGAAGAGAATGAGAGTGTATGAGAGATTTAGTAAGAAGAGGGGTGAGTTAGAATGAAGAAATGGCTCTTTATTTATAGGAAAATTTTTCTTTTCCACGGATCCCACTCCCTTCCACTTGGGATCCGCTAGTGTAATCCTAGGGATCCGTGGTACGCTCCTCTTTGCCCATGGGTTTTTGGTTATGGGTCATGGGTTATGGGTTGGTCCATGGGTTTTCTTAGATTCAATGTATCTAAGTATACATTGTATCAAGTCTTCTTTGGTATGGGTTTAGATCCATGGGTTATGGTCCATGGGTTATGGTTTTTACCCATCCTAATAAACTATTACAACAATGCTTATTATTATTACATTTTGTATTTAAATGGCTATATGTAAATGCTTTACAAAAATAACATGTATCCTTATAATTATACTTAAGATAACATTACATTTGTTATCAACAAAACACAAAGAGATCGCAAAATATTAATAAACGTTTTTACGGTTTATTTGTATTAACAAGTGACATTTTGGTTTCGTGGCGTTATGATTTATTTATTTACAAGTTTTAAATGTGAACAATTCACAATTTAGGTTAAAACTAGGCTTAGGCGTAAAAATCTAAGTTTATGCGTAAATGTAGGCTAAGGTTATACTGCGAAGCATAAGCTTATGTAGGTTCTGACTTACGCTGCAAGAAAAGAGGGCCTTAGGCGCAAAGCTTATGCGCGTAAGCTGTGATATGGAACCTTACGCTAAGGCTTTTACCTCGCAGTTATGGAACCTTGGCGCTAGAGGTTATCAAGTTACATATCCTTCACGGTGATACGCTGTGAGTCCCCATTGTAGAACCTTACTTTGTAAAGGTTACGATAAGATTACTCTTACAGCGATAAATATCTTCACGCGTATGTGATCCTTATGATATTCAAGTAACTTGATTATGAATTTTCACAATTTAGAAATCCTGAAATAGTTCACATCATATTCAATATTAACACATACATTCAATTCTTTCATTTTAAATCAATGAATTTCAAGTAATAAAATGCTTACGCCAGATTCTTATGTGAAACCCTTAAACCCTAAATGTTCACAAGAATTACGACTAAGATATTTAGCCAGCAGGAAATGCATCAAATCTTTCTCGGTTATCTTAGGGAGGCTTATATGACTATGTTGGAACAAAGAAATACCAAAACCGCGGATATACCCAAGCTATGAAAACATAAACCCTAATTTTCAAATTATAATTGACATTTCGAATCGATCTAAGCTTAGATATGATCATTAATCAAAACAACATCACACAAACACCCAACTGTACCATATCTCAAAAAAATACCCTAAATCAACTTATGAACTTAATTTTGAAAAATGGACACCTGTGGTTTTTGGCAGATTTGGCCGATGTTTGCCTCAAAACATAGTTTTTAAAACATTTTTAGTCACCCATTATATCATAGCAAATATACACTTGATTATCTTGTGTTCATATGCTTACATGTGTAGAACAAGGAAAAATAATACAAACTAAAGATTTGAAGGCCGTTGATTGTATGTAAATCAAAACGCTGTTGAAACACGTTTAGATTATGAAATCACTTACAAAAATTAAGTGATCAAGAAAGCTTGGATTTGAAGATTTTCGTTGTATGATAGGTGAGATGAAGGTTGTTGAGTTAATAAATGTGTAATGAATGTAAGAGAAGTTGGTGGAGGTAAGTTTTGTTTAAAGATAGTTTGAACATTTGGATATCTTAGTCCCTCCACCTAAATCCATTTTCATCCAATTTTAAGAACTTCCATTTTGTTACCAAACGAATGATATTTTGAACTTATCTATACCCCTAATTTAAGTAATGAAGAAATTTTTATAAATTTGAGTCCAGGAGGCCGGTATACCTTAGATGTGAATTACCTATTAAATAAACAACCGGCGCAGGTAATATGCGCGGTTTTATGAACCAAAAATATTTTCTCCTCAACACTAGATCAAAAAAATACTCAATCTTTTAAGATGATTTGTTGACGGAAGATTTGTACTTGCGCTATGTTAGTAAGAAAATATAGATAGAAGAATATTTTTTGTTGTTTTATCGATTGTTTTTTTTGAAAATATTTACAAAAGATGTTTTAGTGTTTGATGGTTTTAAGAATAATGTTTAAAAGTTCATCCCAGCTCTCCTCGAGTCAAACATGGGTATACCAATCCGCACCAATCTACTAAAACTTAGCGGAGCTAAGGCTTCGTGAGAAGACTGCCAGCTTGGTATTCAAAGCAATCTACAAAGTATAATTCAACCGTAATTTCCAATGCAGGTTCGATGAAATGATATTGAAGCATTCGTGCTTGATTTTGAGGTTGGAACTAAGTTGCACGAAATCGCATTAGCACTTCGATTTTCGCTCAGCACATCGGATTTGTCAATATGTAACCATAGTTCCTTGAGTTGTGTTCTCACCAAATGACTTGAGCACGCCGCATATGGCTACATATTCCGCTCGCTATACGTATGTACAATCTGCTTCGACATTGCTATGACATTCGGCTTTATCACCAAGAAATTGTAATGCTCTTCAAGTACTTTCCGAGAGTCTAAGCAAAACATGGATCAGCTGGGTCAAAGTGCTTATATATAAGCCCAGTTCCGTGAATCCTTTATACCTGCATCCCATGCCATGGTTCCCTGATATACTCCTGGAGGATTCTTTTTTAGCCCTGAGAGGTGGGGCTCTACCTTGGTCTAGATCAATAACGGAGCAAAAGATATCAAGAAAAACAATATCGCCCGCTTAGTCAAGTGATACATGAGAGACTCAACAATGATACTGTAGGTGGGGGTCCACCATTTCCGCAAATCGCATCGTTTCTTGGTATGTGGCATAGGTGTCACTGTTTTGCATTCCAAATTTGTTTAAAAGTTCAAGGGCATGTTTAGATCTGACTCAAGAAATACCATGGGGTGATTGTTGATGAATCCTAAGTGTTCCCAGAAAGAATGTAAGTTCACCCATCATGGACATTTCAAAATGTTTCTTCATAAGTTTTGAAAAAAGCTGTTGAGTATTTTTAAAATGTGTTGACCCAAAAAGATGTCATCCACATAAGTTTGAACATTAAAAATGTGTGTGCCCCGTGATACGTGGCTGAATAAAGGTGGTGGACTGACCAACTTTTAATGTAAATTATTGGCGATAAGAAAGGATGATAACTTATCATACTAATCCGAGGGCTTGTTCGAGATGAGAGAATTTTCTTTAGTTTGTAGACACATGATTAGGAACTCCTCGGATCACCATAATCCTTCGGCTGCCAAGACATAGATCAAGCTTCTTCTGCAATGGCCATAGAAAGGCAAATGACATCCATTTTGAAAGAGACCGTGATGTCCATATGAGCCGCAAATGCCGAAAATCCTATTTTCAACACGAAAGGTAACCGGAGTGCGAAATGATTCTTCAAAGTCAATACCTCTTCCTGCCTATATAGCCCTTAGCCACCAGACGTGACTTATTTCCGACACGTCCCTTCAAAGATCCAATTTGTTTTTCCAAATCCATTTGAGACCAATGATGAAGACCCTTGTTGGTCTTTCAACCAATTCCCATACTTCAAGATGTTTAAACTGATTGAGTTATTCTTGCATTATTCAATCCACTGCCTTTGTCATTGGCGTCTTTAATGTTTTTAGGTTCAGACAAGTATTGCCGGTGCATAAATGCACAGTTCACCGCCCTGTGGTGAAGACGCTTGTCGCCAAGCATTTAATCGGGTTGATTCTACCACAACAGCCTCATATGAGGATGTCTGGTCCAACCATGAGTGGAAGGTTGATGTTGATATACATTTGCAAGATCGAGGATTCAAAGGGTTGTGGATGACTCCGTTATCCGTGCGCAGCTTAATAGCAAACGGTTAGCAGATTTGGATCAAAATCACAGTACTTCATTGTTCGTGAATATCACCGGTTCATTTGGCCGTTGATGCGGTTTGTTCAACTATTGTTGTAACTCAACCGCGTGCTTCCTCAATAAGAGTTGTTGTAGTGTGTATCGTGTATTGAATATGATCAGTTTGAAAGTAAATGAAATGATTGATACACCCGAGCATCGTCATCAATATCATCACTAAAACAGAGTATAATAGCTTTTCCATTTGGTTGACGCAGTGTCGGGGCTGGGCTTGATGGTGTTTAAACTATGACCGGCCCCAAAGTCATAAGCTCTTGGCCGCGTCCTGGTAAGCTCATCAAATTTGCTGAATCGCTTCCATAACCTCGATCAAAATGCATTTATCCCGGATCCCAGAACCTTTAGAATTATTTACAAAGATCCAATAAAGACTCCAATGCCGATTTTGGCTTTTGAGCTCAAAGTCATCTATCACATTATCTGAGGAAGGTGGGATCCAAAGATATGAAAGTGTTTGAGATCTGGGCCATTGGTGGACATACCTAAAAGGTGTTTGTTGTGGCGCTTAGGTAACTTGAGCTATTTTGAGTGTAGCATGCAGCTTGATATGCTTCAGCCCATAAGTAATCCGAAGTTTAGCATTGATTAACATCGCTCTTGCAAATTACCCACTAACGTCCGGCCTGCCTTCTTCAACAACTACGCTTTGGTTCGTGTGCGTGTAATAGATGCTTGATGCTCAATTCTAATTTCTCATAATATTCACGAAGAGTTTGATTTCATAAATTCAGCTTTGTTCTGCTCAATTTGTCCGACGGTGTCTGAGTCAACTTGAATTTCAGAGAAAGGTGATGATCAATCTGTCAGGAGTTTGAACTTACTTCAAGAAAATAAAACCCAAGTCCATCCGGAGTAGTCATCTACAATTACCAAGATGTAGCATTTGCCATTAATCTGCCTACACGCAAGATCGGGCCACAAATCCATGTGAAGAAGATGGCTACTTTGAGCTGCGGTTCCACCTTTGAAGGAAAAATGAGCACGAGTGTTTTTCCCTGTCTGCCGTTGGAACAAAGGTGATCTTTAGAATAACGGAATCTTGGAGACCTTCAACAAGTTTGTACGAGCAAGGTTGGTTAGTATTTGAGTTTAAATGTGAGAGACGCTTCTACCATAGCCAAGATTTTGTTGATGTTGCCTTTGAAAGAGACAAATGGAGTATTAGCACCATGCTTGCATTGATATTGTGTACAAACTTGAACTATAAGTGCTGCATAATAAGATCGCTTCCCTTGTAGATCACTTTAATGAAAACAAGTTTTCCTAAAAGCAACCCAAATCTCCATCATATAACCGAATTCCATCGAGAAGAGAGTGTGACTGAGTCCTTCCACATAATAAACCCCTAATTTCGAGCAAGTTACATTGATGTAATTCAGAGTTCATGATAGTCGCTGGCATCATTCCCTTAATCCGACAAGCAATGAACTTTGGCAATAATGTTTGATAAATGTTTAAGATTGCATGTCATGTGTCGGAACATCAGCTATCACAATCTGAAGATGATCTCAGATCACCGCATTGGCTACACGCATCATTACGTATGGAATAGGAAGTAGATGTGAAACCCAAGAGTTAGATGGTTCCGGAGCGTTTATATTAGATACACATATGTCAATGATTTTAGGTATCCATTTAAATCCTAGTGTATTATGTAACTATTTTTGCCATCTCCAACTAGTCTTTGCTTTAGTCTTAGTGAATGCACTATGTGGTACTACATTCCTGGAGGGATATCAAATACAGGACACAATGCGCTTCTAGAATCTAAAGAGGGCGGTTTACCAAGCACAGACTTAGAATCAAGATAGCCTTAGCAACACACTTATCATGACAACCAGAGAACATGCTTTTATGACAACCAACACAAGAAGCTCCAAACATAACATTTAAATTTACTTAAAGGTTCAAAGATGCTACAACACTTTTTCCATTACATTTTCGTGACGCATATCTAAAGTGGGTGCAACTTGAGTTTTATTCAAATTCTACAAATTCTTCTACTTCAAGACTTTTATTGATCTTTTCTTAGGTCGCAACTTCCATTCTTCCTTGTATTGCTCCTAGGCCGTGGAAGTATGGACGCTGGGAAAAAGAGGCAACTATTCCCGTTTTTAGAGAGGGAAGCCATTAATAGTATCTTGTAGGTTTGTCATTGGGCAAATGAAAGTGTCACTTTTCTAAGTGTTATGTGTGCAAATTTCTTAATGTTACTATGTTAACTTGTTCATATACTTTCCTAACTTCTCTTTTTAACTCACTCCATAGTGTGCAATGTAAATCTTGATTTTCTAACTAAGATTTTAAAAGTTCATGACTCTTTAGTGCATGCAAGATAATGATCAAGTTCGCTTGATGCTTCATCACTTAGTCCTGCTTGGAAAGTAAATCAAATATGACACTATATATTCCTTTAACTTTTGCAAGTTCTAGTTCATGCTTTGAGATTTGACATTTCCAAAGATGCGCTTTGATCATCCAAATTGCTTTCAAAGTTTCTTTGAATTAAAGGTTTTTGCTTGCAATCGGCTTTATTTTGTTTTGCTGCGAGTTCACGTAGAATGACAATCTTTGACACCATTGAAGATGACGCTTTTGTATTTGAAAGCCCGCTATCAGCTGTTCATTTTCAACTTTTAAAGACTCATTTGAGGCACACATTATCAAGATTCTCAAATAATTTCAACAGAATCAACAAGATTTAAAGAAAGATATAATCGATGCATATGGCAAGAATGCAACAACACTATATTATGGATATCAACATTTATAACATCTTCCAAGAGTCGATCAACATCTTGGTAACATTTTCTTTGTACGCTTTTGTATTCAATGTTTCGCTTTTCTCGAAAAATCCATTTTCATTAATCCAAGTTCCTTAAGGACATTCCCTTTCCCAATACAATGCACAATTTTTCAAATTTTTAACATGGGGTAAAATTCTTTTCTGAAAATATCTCTTTGTTCTCGCTACTGCAGGATTGAAAATGTTCAACTTTTATTTCAAATAATGAAATTAATCTCACGTTCTAAAAGTTTGAGGTCGAAGAAAATGTCAAAAATATCTAAGAATTTGACGATTTTCGTTTGAATCTCTTACTTCACCGAAAGTGGTAAAGACCATAAATTTGTGCATAATTTGCTGGGGAGCAACATTAGAAGACTCATGAAAAGTGATAATCCTAGGTGTGTTAGAAGAATCCTTTTGTGTGACAAAAGTGACGACTTTTGAATAGTTAAATGGTTTTTTATAAACAACATTTTCTAATTTTTGATCGACCCGCTTCATCGTGATCTAATTCTCTTGACGATATTCAACAACACTCATAACAGAGTCATCAATTTGTGATTCCAAGACCCGAAACTTCTGTGGATTTGGTTTGAATGATTTGTTTGAAAGCTTTGGTTTATAATCGCTAAAGATTCTACCCTAATCCTATCATGGCTTTTTAAAGTAAACTTTGAATAGTTGTGATTGACTCACCATGTTTAGTAAACAAAATTTTAAACTCTTTGAGTTTGTTTTGTGTTGACAATTTCTTCAAGATGGTCATCTATTCGCTTCAAGAAATGCTTTTTGTATGCAGAGAACTGCTTTTTGACAAGTTAACAAACTCAAAATTTAGCTTTTTGAGTTTCCAAAGTAAGAGCTTAAGTTGTTTTTTATGTTCATGTTTCAGCTTGTTCTATTTGAGACAACAGCATTCTTCGGCGGCTTAGATCACGATTCGCCTAATGATTTTCTATTTGGAGATTTAGCAAAAAGCGGCTTCAAAACCTTGTTCATGCTTTGAGTTTTGAAAAATCGAGTTGCCTTTAAGCATTCCAATATCCCCCTGTTACGATTGCATTTTTATCAGGTATTTCGATTTAGTGCACGACATTCTTTCATTCTAGATTGCTGGTCTTGGTAAGAGATCAAACATCCGGATTTAGGCAAAGGTTCGCAGGTTCAACGCGAGTCACGATGATCACTATTCAGATCCTCGGGCTATGACCATCGGAGTCAATTTGAGTATCTAAAGGTAAATCTATAAGATCATCTCTGATCGCCAAAGTTAACGCATCGGCCGCAGCTGAGAATCGCCGTAATGAGATGGACGGCCATGTTGAACATTCCGAGCCTCGCCTATCTGAATGTTACTACATATCGTGACATGGTAAGAACGCATGGCAGACAAGCCATCATCAAGCCGTACATTGGGCCTCGTGGTTACCAAGTGTGAGAGCTTTGTTGATATTAACTTTTCACATACACATCAAACCATAACACAAGGTGGCGCTTAAGATGGAATTCTAGAGAGAGAAAGTTAGAGGTTTAGGAACTTAGTGAGAGAAAGTGAAAGATATTATTATGAGCTCCAACTCCTACCTTGGGAGGTAGAGAGTATTTATAGTCTTACAATAAAACGCCACACATCGGGCGTGGATCGTGCATAAGGTAAAGACCCGGCCCTCGTCCTCCACGTTACTTAACTAAATACTACTTAACTTAAAATAACTATGACTACGAAGCTTTAACGATTACATATACTTGAGGTGACCGACTCTTTAATACCCGGAATTTCTAATTCCTAACAATCTCCCCTAAGGGAGGTCACCTCAATCATGCACTAAAATTACATTGAATACAAAAAGATATGACATTAACAATTGTTCTTGCATTCTTGATGTAGTCCTTTGTTCCTAAGCTCAGAGTCATTGATTCACATTGCATGTTTGGTTAATCCAAGTGGAGGTCTTAATCGATCCACGGATAATGTTGAGCCATCATTTGAGATCATAGTAGAAAATCTCATACATCCATTGTGGTGTTGGTATTATGTGATGATGTGACTTTCGGACCGACATGCTCACATTCTGATCATGATATCTTCTCATCGAGTAGGAAGCATTTGTTGAATCATGATATTGGCGTAGCCAGAGCGTAAGCATGGAGTGAAAATATCTGAGTCATTGATGCACTAATCATGATTTCTTTTGAGATGAATGTGTTAAGTGAGCATGCGTCTATGGATTGACCGCTTCATTCCGATCAAATGCAAACGCCGGGTGTACTGCATAAGATGAAGTATAAAGCGCATCGGTGTCTTTGATCACTTTCGATGAATTGAGGTACACCCCACGGCTCCCTCGTTGATCAAGATAAGTACCGCTCGCGGATCGTATAATTCAAGAATTTCCTTGACAGGTTTCAGAAATGCCTAGCCGTTCTCAAACCGAACATCTCAAAGAAGACAACACGGAGTGAGTGAACCAAATAATTTGAGTCCACCATTGATGAAAAGATATTTGAAAAACAATCGAGTATTGCTCAATAGAAATTGTTTTTGCAATACAACGAAGGTTTTAATGAAAATCAATTATCAATCATAAAACACCTTTTGATTTGAAAATTAGTACACACGTCGACGTGCTAATGAAAAGAGTTTTAAAGCACAAAGACCGGTTTTTCAAAGGTATCCGCCAATCCATAACTCCGAACCGTGATTGATTCAAAAGATTGAATCGCCCCATTGTTTCGCTCGCTTGTCACATGGTTGATCTCAGATAATAGATCTCACATGCCACCTACCAGAGCTTGTTAGATGTTGGCTCGTAAGGCTTTCCATCTTCATGTGAATATGTAAACACATCACTCGATGTTCCGCAATACCACAAGGATAATGCGAGGACTCAAGATATAATCTCTTTCCACATTGTGTGAAACGAGAGTCTTCATTGAAAGTGTCCTAATGAGATTTATTGATGATCTCGTGGCTCTAGACTCAATTTTGCATATTTGGATCCCCTATACGAGACTAGGGAGAGGGTCTCCTTCTTCAATATCAACAATCTCTAAGAGAAAGTCGATAGATAATGTCGGTTCCCGTGAGAATGAAACAAGTCCTTTTAAGAGGAACTTGAGTGGTTTAGAAAGTTGAAGTGCAGTATGCCACCGGGTCCATGACGCCTTGTCTTCAATACCGATGTTACCATCAAGAGCATATGAATTGAACCCGGCTTCTAAGGTTGAATAAATGGAGGGTTATTTGTTTTCACCCTTTTCTCATTCAATTATTTTTAATTCTTCAACTTCAAGCTTACCGAGACTTCATAGCTAGAACCTTGTTGGGTTTATTCCAAGATCACTGCTCCTCAGTCCGCACTCTTCCCATATCTCATTTTCTCCTTTTATCATCATACCTAAGAACTCTACACTAACTAGTGGATAGTTCCTGGGTAGATCCCTCCGGCTCGGATCATGGGAACAAAACCTAACCTTATCATCCTTATATCACCGTACATAAAGTAAAGTTGGTCGGTCTTTTTGGTATTGTTCATCCGCCATTGGAACCAATTGAAAACCATTTGAAAATCAATTCAAATACTTGTGATATATTATCAAAGCATTTTGTACTTGAATTGTTTTGATATTTTTAGAAAGAGAACTCCCTCAACATGTGCATCAAGTATTTGAAAAGTTTTGCACACGGAGGGCAAGAGAAAGAATTAACTTCTTTGATTACCATTTTCTAAAAGATATCAACATCACTTCCCAAATCGAATCAAGTAGATAAAGCATTTTGGGAAGGATGAGGTTTTCATGATTTTGCTCCCCTCAATATGTGCCTCGAGGTTTGAAAAGAGTTTTACACATACTAGAGGGAACCTGCATATTGAGATAAATGATCACGTTTCAAATCATTGTGGTTTAATATAGATGCTCCCTCAATGTGCGGAAAATTTGAAATCGTTTGTCACTTACGGGAGGCAAACATGCTAATCACTTAAGAAACCATTTATCGAATTATCAGCTTAAATCCTATTTAAATCACAAATTCTCCCCCGATCACAATTATCAAATCATTTGAGATTTGTGATCTTCGTAGATTTAAATTGATTTTGAAAGCTTTTAAGGAGAATTGTGACTTGATTATGAAAGCGTTTTAACCGATAAGGATCCGATGTTGAGATTTTAAACTCCATTGATTAAACATGCATGTACATCTTTTGAAAACAATTTAATGCCAAATAACTTTTTAATTTAATTGAAATCATTCTCCCCTCAATCAATGACATAGGTTGTTGATTGAGCGATAGAGATTTTGACAGATAAGTCCCGATGATTATCAAAAATAGAGACCGAGTTATTTTTCAAAGCATTTAGTTTTCGCCAGATAAATGTTATAGAATCAGAGCATGGAATTTGAAAACATGGTAAAACATGGCTCGTTCTTTTCTTTTTAAAACCGTTATTGCCCCCAAAATGACAATAAACCATTTTAAGACGAACAACATCTAAAGTCCCGTCATTCTTTTGATGACGCACAAAGACCGTAGATATTTTCAACCGAAAACATGACAAAAAGACAATATTTTTAAAGATTTTCAATTTTTCGATTTTTATGGATTTTGAAAGTTTTTATATTTTTCTATTTGGTTTTATAGGTTTTATAATTTTGTATTTTGTTTTTGATAAATATATACAAAGAGATAGATGAAGATAGACTTTACTCCTCGCCTTCCTCCTCAAGACGCTTGAGTGTTTCCGGTTGAAGGCTTTTAAGCCAAGTCGGGAAGAATAAACTCAAAACGCTCTCTTGGAAGAGCTTTGGTGAAGATGTCCGCTAACCGATATTCGCCTCACAAAATATAGTTCCACCACACCTTTTTCCACTTGTTCCCCTGATGAAATGATGTCGAATGTCGATATGCTTTGCTCTTGAGTGTTGAACGTTGTTGCATGAGAGAGCAATAGACCTTTTATTATCACAAGACAGAGGGATTTTGTTGAATTCAAAGCCATAGTCCGATAATTGAGATCTCATCCATAAGATTTGAGCACAACAAGATGACATGGCTATGTATTCACCTCCAGAGGAAATAGAAGTACTCATTTGCTTCTTTGAAGACCACAAACAAGCTTATCACCCAAAACCGAAAGCACCTCCGTGATGTACTTCGACGCGGTATCTTGACAACCGCATGATCGAGATCTGATAGGCCGTTAGTGACATACCGTGTCCTTCGGGCACCAAAGTCCCATATTGATGGTTCCTTGGAGATACCGAAGACCCCTTAACCGCTTCAAGGTGCTTTTAGTAGGCTTAGCCTCCGTATCTAGCACACATGCAAACAAATAACAAGATGTCCGGTCTACTAGTCGAGGAGGTACATCGGGATCCAATCATACTACGATATTTTGTTTGGTCAATCATGATCCCTCAGTGGTCCTCATCTAGTTTGGTTCGATCAATCATGGGGTGTCAACAGGTCACATGAATCAAATCCAAATTTCTTTAAAATCTCTGTTGCATATTTAGATTGATTTATAAAAATGCCTCCTGACTTTGTGAAATTTGTAATCCCAAGAAAAATGACATTTGTCCCATCATTGACATTTGAAACTTAGAACTCATTTCATTAGAAAATGATCACATTCCATTGGGTCAGACGAAGCAAAAATAATATCATCAACATAAATTTGAACATGAGTTAAATGTTTGCCTGACTTCCAAGTGAACAATGTAGGATCAATCGCTTCCTTTATCAATCCGATGATAGAAGAAACTTTGATAGCAGTATCATACCATGCCCTGGAGCTTGCTTTAAACCGTAAGAGAGCCTTCTTCAGACGATAAACGTGAGTAGGATGCTCTTGATTCACAAATCCTTCAGTTGGCCGACGAGACGACTTCTTTAAGATCTCCGCTCGTGAAATGCCGCCTTACATCCATCTACACTACCATGTTCTTACTAGCAAATTAGCCGTAAAGATTCGATTGCCTCATTCGAGCAACAGGAGCAAAAGATTCTTCAAAGTCTATACCCTCCTCTTGACGATATCCTTTAGCAACTAATCGAGCCTTGTTTTTCAACACATCACCATGCTCATCAAGTTTTACTTTGAAGATCCATTTGAGAGTTATAATCATAGCACACTGAGTGTACTAACTCCCATACATCTAGTCGATCAAAATCATGAATTTCTTCTTGCATGGCATTGAACCATTGCCTTCATTCATGGCGGTTTTAACATCTTTTGGTTCGATCTTAGAAAGTACGGAGTTGAAGAAACACCATAAGGCATCGGTTGCAAGTTGTTTCTGTTGATACAGGACGAGAGGGGTTTCCAATGATGTTGTCTAATGGATGATCGTGAGTCCATTCTTCGGTGTTCATGTGGGCGTTGTTGAGGAACCGAGTAGCCGAGTCGATGTCTCCGAAGAAGATGGTTCGATGATGATTCAGAGTAAAATATGTTTTCAAATGGAGCATCTTCAGGATTAGCAAAGGGATTAACTTCATCATTGATGCCGTAAACAGTTCCATGATGTACATTTGAAGAATGATGATTTGTTGATGAGATCAAGGATCACAGCAGGTGCTTTTGACTTAAAGATATTGAGATCAAGGATTGACTTCATTCACAGAATATGAGCATCCTCAAGGTGAATCATTACCTCATTAGTGTTTGAATCATACAGTTCATCAAACATAGGATCAAACAATATCTTTACATCATCTTCGATGGGGAGGTACATATGGAGTTTGAGTAGAGTTTGGAACAAGAGATGAACCAATGGGACTGCTTTGAAGTGCGTCCCGAGCTGGATTGTCCAGAGCCATTTGACGTCACTCATCAAACGTAATGAATGGTTTCCATGATATTTCGGTTCTTTTGTTATAGATTCGTATCCCTTTTGTTTGGTGCGTATCCTACAAATACTCCAATGTCAGCTTTAGCCCTTAGTTTCTCTAAGTCTTGACCCTCATTAGTTGGATAGCACAATGCACCAAACACACGAAGGAAAGAGAGATTAGGTTTTCTATTGTGGACAAGTTCATATGGAGTTTTTCCATGTACGGTGTGGATTAGGAACGATTTTGTGTATAGCATGCAAGGGCGATTGCCCAAATTTGAGAAACATTGGAACCTTTAGTAAAAACATTGTTCTAGCGGCTTCAACAAGAGTCCATTTCGCTTCAACTACACCGCTCTGTTGAGGAGTTCGTGAAATACTTTGATGACCGATTCCAACGCTTTCATAGAATTCATTGTTGTTTGTTGACAAACTCAGCCCATTGTCTGCTCGACAATTCGACGTTTTGTTAAGTCGAACCCAGAAATGCTTGATGAGTTTGATGATGATATCGTGAGTTTCATCCTTTGTCCTTATGAACTTGACCCATGTGAATCTAGAGTAATCATCAACCACCACTAACACATATTTCTTCCCAAAGATATTTTGTACCTTCATTGGTCCACATAAGTCCATATGAATCATATGAAGGACTTCTGCGGATGAGTTAGTAGGTTTGGGTTTGCATGCATTTCTTGCTTTTCCCAATTGACATGCCGAACAAAGATGATCCTTTTCATACTTTAGTCTAGGTAAACCTACAACTAGGTCCTTTCCGGAAAGATCGTTGATGGTGCCGAAGTTCAAGTGATTGAGACGACGATGCCATAACCATGACTTTGTTTTTTTTTGAAGCCTTTGATACAAGCAGAAAGGCCTCATCATGTCATCGATATAGATGGTGTAAAGGTTTGACCCACGAGTTCCTTTTAACAGTTCCTTACCAATAAGATCTCTAACAAAAGGTATGTTTTCAATGCAACTTCTAGATCGTGAGTCACGAATTGACCAACGAGAATGATTATGACCCAACCCTTCAACATAGTAGACTCTCAGATGACACTATCACCAACAACATAATCTCCATAACCCATAATAGCACCGAAATGCTCATTACCAAATCTAATGTCCCCGATGAACTTGCTCACGAAGTTCATGAGCCGACCGCCCCCAAATATATGCTTGGAACAAATGAGTCCAGTATTACAACGATTTGAACGACCGTAGCTTGAACACGCATAAAATGGATAATCGATAATTGGGATCCCCATGCAAGAATGGGTTCCATTTGGTTAGTAATAAGATTTGGAACACCCACATCGTAATCTAAAACATCCATATGTAAGTAGAAGCAATGGAATCATTGGGAATAGATGCAATGTCGGTGTCTCAGATTTGCCCTATTCAAAGTATGTTTACTTCAGGGAATAGTTCTACCAAGAGGCATCCATTTTCTAGTGGGCATAATCTTAGCAAAGGTGAGAACAAACCGATTATTCTTATGACCAAAAGGTATCCAATAATAACCTATCTTTATAAAAGTTCTTCCTGTGGGTTTCCACTGCTTTCTAACAGCCTTTTCGTTTTTGCCTTTTGCCTTATTTGCACGATTATTAGCATTAGCAATTTTAATCGGGCATTTGACAAAGATTAGACAAAGCATTCACACCACATTCATGATTAGCATGTAATCAAGCATGCAAGATTACAAGGTTTGCGATAGTATCGTAATTCAATTAATTACAAGACGCCTGCTAATACTAGAATCAACACGATTCGCTTTATTCAACTCAAGCCTAACGTTCCTAGATTGGTCTCTCTCTTCCAAAGCACATTCTTAGCTTGCAATCATTCCTTGTATTGTCTTGAGACTTTGACCCGCTTTAAAGTCACCGACATTCTCAGAGGGACATTAGTTGGTTGATCTAATTTTTGCATTCCCCAACTTGATGTGCAAGGATCTCAAGTACTAGAAGGCACATTAGTGTATACTTTAAGATCTGATTTGAGTTTTTGCAGCACACTAAAGTTCACTTTCTTAGCACTAACATATCGAATTGAACTACTTGAAGGCACATTAGTGTTTCCTTTTAAGATCGGCATAGAACGGATTTTGGCACTAGGCATAGAACAAGGCATCACAGCCTTTGCCTTTTCACCTAAGGTTAAGGATTTGGGCATGTGCAATTACACATTCTAGCAACTCTGAGATCGCTGGCCCGGAGGCAAGCAAACCTAATTTCACTATCAAGAGGTTTGTTAATGAAATCCTCTTCGACAATCTCACGAGACATTCTAGACTATCCTTAAGGTGAGCACAATGATTCATGAAAAGCATGTTCATTATTCCTAAGATGAGGAGGAATATATTTAACCTGTTGTATTTGCGTCTAAGGGTGACTTTGAGACAACATTCTTATTGAAAACAAGTGGGCTTCCATTTCCCGACTTCGATTCTCAATTTCCTTTTGTAAAGACGTTATTTTTTCGTTGTTTTGGTCACCGGTGACTTTCATTGAATCATATAACTCTTTAAAATGTCGCTTAACTTTTTCATTTTCTTCTAGAAAACTCTCGCTTTCCTTTTGTAAGGCATCAACTAAGTTTTGAAGATGAAAAGTTTGAGAATTCGAGAATCTAGAAGAGGAGGATTTGGGAGCCTGCTCTTATTGTTCGCTTGACCCTTTAATTGAGAGATTTGGGCTTTCAATTTTCCGATCGTTGTAATCGAGCTTGAATCGTTCATCACGCTTTGTTAATTTGAAAACCGCATCAAACTCTCGAGCATCCGACGATGTCTTGACATTTGAAGTTTTAACATTTTCTTTAAGATGTTGATATTTTAGTTGTAAATTAAAATGCTCAACTTCCAGCTTAGAAAAATGTTTAACCAAATTGTTGTGATCATCCAGTTCAATTTTCTCGTTTAGTTCAGAATTAGTTTTTCAAGCTCAATGACACGATCATGGGAGACTTTCAGTGCAACAGATAGTTCATGAAATTTGGAAGCATTAATAGAGCATTTAGCAAAGGAAAAAGATATCTTGAGCAACACATTCAGTAATAAGAGTCTCATTTAAGGTATGCAAGTTCTTCCTCTCAATCTCATTATATTTTAGTGCACGCCCATAATCACTAACTTCAACTACCATTGCATCAAATTCCTTTTCCATTTCTTTAATATCTGATTTTGTCCCCTTTTTAAGACTCTCAAAATGATCTTTTAGTTGTTTAAAGAAAGGCATGACCTCGGTTAAATAACATTCTTTCATTTGCTCAAAACCCCTTTCCCTTCCGCTTATCCAAATGGTGTGATCCTTTTCTTACAAGTTTTCTCAAAATCGTAAATAGTTGAATAATATATTGACTGATTAAGGTCTTGCTTTAGTGGCAATAGTTCTAGGAACTAAATGCATTGGTGTATTTGGAGGATACTCACGCTTTAGGAATTTCCTACAAGGGGGATTCTTTTCAACAAGATTTTCAGCTTTTTGCAAGACCATATCCTTTTTCCGTAACACTTTCTGAGTCAACAATGTTTGAGGCTTAAACATGTTCAAGGAAATCCAGTTTCCTTCTTGTAGTCATGGGGAGTGATAATAATCTTTTTCTTGCATTTTTAGGTCATCTAGTTTTTGTTCATCCTTTCCCTAGTGACTTCATCCATTTCTTATCTTCCTCAAGTGCACTCAACAACTAGGTTTCTCCTAGGCTTAAGAATTTCATTACCATCATAAAGCACCTTATGAGCATTTCTAGTATTTTTAATTACCTCTGATTGGTTCCTCAACAAGGGAATGCTATGCTTATCGCTTAAGACTCATGTTTGTGTGACCATGCAGCAACAATGGTGTTTTGTATGTACAACTTGTTCTCAAGTTTGTTTTTCAAAGTTTTCCGATTAGAAAAATCTCTCAAGAGTTTTGATTCCTTTGCATTAAATTCTTGCTTAAGCATTTTCACATTTTCTTGAAGTTCTTGTTTTTGCTTAGATGTTTTAGAGAGTTTTTCTTGCAAGGAATTTAATTTTGTTCAATATTTCCTCTAAACTTACTTTTCTAATTACTGTACTACTTGGTTATCCATTTCCTCGCCAACGTGGTCAACTCAAACTTAGCACGTTGTTCATAAATAGCAACACGTTCTTTATAGGCATTTAGTTCAGAAATGATGGAATCATCAAGGCACATGCTGTATTCATCAAAAACATAGTCATTGTTGATCTGGAAGATGCATCACTTGGTACAACTTCACTTTCACTTTGTTTCACGTATTGATCATATGGGACAATATTGATATTACCCATATTTTCTATATTTGATTCAATAGTTTCAGTTGATTGTACTTTGTCATGCATCTGTGCACATCAAGATCATCGATAGTTTTAATACCTCAGATGAGCTTGTCGGGATGGCCCAAGTGATGATGAGGAGACCTTGGGAGAAACCATTGGAGAAATGCTAGCCATAAAATTGTGTGTGCCAGAGGTCCATCATCCACATCGAGTCGTATGCATCACAACACGACTTGAAAGGCATCTGATGATTGTGACCTATCTCCTCGAATAGGCCGCCATCCACACCGCATCATAGGTCTTGGCATTGCCTTCAGAAGAAATAGCAATTCCTCTTCATCTCGAGTAGCACCATTGTCCTAGCTTGCTTCAAGATCATCTTCTCTCAAGTAATCAAGATTCTCGGGCGCTTTGGAGATGCGCCTTCTTGCAATGTGTCCCTCTCCACCACAACATTTGATGAGCTTAGTTTGACCTTGGCCATTCCTTCCTCGATTCTCGTTTCAACATAACCTCTCCCTACCCACCTCGCCCCTCGATCATACCTTCCTCAGACGTTGCACCACGATCCTTCCATCTTTAATAGTGGCTTGATTGTGTAGATGCAGCTCAGGTTGTTGTTGGTTTGTGGGAGAGTATTCATGTTTTGATTGATGAGAAGAGCTAGTTGATTAATGAAGCTACCCACGTGAGTATCAAAGATCGCCTTGTTTGTACATAGGATCAAGAATGAGTTTGTGATTACCATTACCCAAGGGTATGACTTGTGATGCTTTGGTTGTGATTCCAATGTTTGAGTAGAAACAGTAGAGTCATTAGACGAGCTTGTCTCTCCCCTGTTGGTTTTGAACCTTGAGAATTAATTTTTCAAACATAGCATGTCTCTCATTCTCAAGGAGGAAGGCATAGAGTTGCTCATAGTTTGTATTCTTCAATCCTTTAGTGAGCTTCACAAAAGTGACAAACTTGTGCCATTCGGGATTCATGTTGTTCACAAATTTTGAGTTCAATGAATGTTAGGCATAGTCATTCCGATGTTCCTCATGTCATTAACTAACTTATGAAATCTCACATAGTACTCATAGACACTCTCATCCGGTTTCATCTTGAAATGCTCAAATTCGTCATAGAGTTGGGATTCTCTGTCTTCCATAGTTAATCTGAACTCGAGAGAAGCATCTTAACATTGTCCCAACCGCCTTTAGCATCCGTGTTATGATTGATCAGCTTGTAGATGTCTTTAGGAAGACCTTGAAGAACAATGTTTGAAGCCCGATATCTGATCAAATCTCTTTTTATCCTTATCATCAAGCTCATCATACATCTTAGGTCTGTCAATTCCGTAAACAGGAGTACCATCTTCATTAGTATCAAGTATGTCTCTAGTCGCCTCAACTCGATATGGTCCTTCATCAATGGATTTGAGAATGTTGACACCATTTTCCTTTCCAAGGCAATACAGCCTAATTCGTTGAGCCCAAGAGTCGTAGTCGGCTTCACAAGCATGGGTGGACTAGTATCCAACCAACATTTTGAACATCTCTTTAGCAAAGTGAGAGATAAAGGGGAACGCTGGTAGACATGTTAACAGATTATACGGGATTTTATAGCTCTATGATTAAACCGGAAAATGGATTCTTTCACGGGATTTTACTGAATCAAGAGAAAACCGTAAACAATCACCAAGACTGGATGATAAAATACTAAATCGCTAGAAGATAATGCACTAAGTCGCTAGAAATTAGTTCACTAAGTCGCTAGAAATTAATGCACTAAGTTGCTAACCCTTAATTCTACTACCCCCTAAGTCGCTAGAGTCCCAAGTCGCTATAGAAAAACAAGTCGCTAAGTAGTAACTCGCATCACAAGTCGCTAACCAAATTTTGGCAAGAATTACGCTACAAGTCGCTAGAGACACACAAGTCGCTAAAGAGCAACTCACATCACCAAGTCGCTACCATTAAGTCGCTAAGTGGAGAATCCACTACTTGTACTTTAACTCGCTAGGTCTAACTCGCTAGTTCCAAAACATCGTAAGTCGCTACACAAAATGTGAAGCAAGTCGCTACCAAGAAACTATTCCGTGAGCTAAGTCGCTAGCTTGAAAAACCATATAAACCTCACTTTTCAATCCAAAAACAACCCAACCAAGATGATTCAAGCTTACCAAATGAAAACCTAAACACTTTTGATGATTCTAAACATAGAAGTACAACCAAAATCAAACTTTAACACTAGAAATCAATCAAATGATGCAAAACCACTAAACTTTTTCAAACTTAAAAACCACCTAAAACCACTAGAAATCCAAAGATGTGTAAGATATGATCTAACCATGGCTCTTGATACCAATTGTTGGATATTAACTTTTCACATACACATCAAACCATAACACAAGGTGGCGTTTAAGATGGAATTCTATAGAGAGAAAGTTAGAGGTTTAGGGAACTTAGTGAGAGAAAGTGAAATTATTATTATGAGCTCCAACTCTCTACCTTGGGAGGTAGAGAGTATTTATAGTCTTACAATAAAAACGCCACACATCGGCTGTGGATCGTGCATACAAAGGTAAAGACTAACTGGCCCTCCTACTGGTGTTACTAAACTAAATACTACTTAACTTAAAATAACTACGACTTGAGATTTCTAACGATTACATATACTTGAGGTGACCGACTTTTAATACCTGAATTTCTTCCTAACAAGCTTGCATTTGTGCCATCAACATCACTACTGCATTAGCCTGCAAGTCCTGCATATCATCATCTGAGTCCAGCATCCGCCATAAAGCTCGTTCTTTGTTTGTGTGGGTTCCACGGCCTTCATCCTTAAGAGCCAAAGTAAAGCCTCCTTGTGATAAGCACTGCCTCTAGTCCTCGGCTTTGGGCATGCATTGGCCAGGTGACCCTTCTCATTACAATTGTAGCAACTAAGACCATTTATCCCATTCTGGCATTCCCGGTCAACCACTTGAGCTCTCTGTTGTTGTGGATCACCCATGTTATTCCTTCCCATAGCATTAAACCCTTGACCACCTCCCATCTGATTTACCATAACCACGATTCTGAACTTCAACACGTCCATTTTTCACAACAACCTGATTCCTTGTATTTGATGAGGAAGAATGTGATTGTTGTTTGATTTGTTTGTATCTGCCGAGCTTAGCTTTAATCATAACAAATCCTTGTTGCAATGCATCGAAAGCATCGGAGTCCTCATTAGCTTCACTGCAAAGTGCTTGATCATTGTTGTTGTTGTATGGAACCAATTGATTTTGTTGAGATTGTTGCTGTGACGTATCATATGGTGTAATATTTGCAGTTGGTGGAGGGCGGGTTGAGGAGGGTTGAGGAGGTTAACTAGTTTGAGCCCACAAAGCCGCTGTTGATTGTCTAAGTGACGTTGGAGCCGGGAGTCCACGGATAGCCTTTCTTTGTCAACTTCTTTTTGGTGAGGCTTCAAATAGTCGTACAACAATCCGTATGTAGCATGATGAAGATTCTTAGCTTGACGGATGAAAATAACATACTTCTCCCAACTCGGGACCAAGACTAGTTAGGAACTTAGTATTGATCAAGCAATTCTTGGCATGATGATGTTGTGTTTATCCAAATCATTGATGATGTCTAAGAATCGATGATGATAAGATTCTAATGTCTCTCCGGGTTCAATCATGAAGTGTTCATAAGCCAAGTAAATTTTGGATTCCATGTCTTCTTGATTAAGTTCAGTACCTTCCATAAGAAGATGAATATGTTCCCACATTTTCTTAGCAGTCTTTTAAGCATCAACACTTTGAAGAATCGGATTGGGTAATCCTAAAAGGATATATTGCATTGCTAGCTCATCAGCTTCGAAATGTAAAAGTTCATCACCAGAAAGGTCAGCGATAGTTTCAATGTTTGTGAGATCATCTCTTGGTGGAATATCATTTGGATCTCCGGGTGTAACGACAATAGGCATCTGAAATGGTCCTTCCAAGATGACCTTCTTTAAGAACTTTCCATGTGGCTTCTTTAGATCACAGAACCTAAAGAACCTAATCACCCATTGATCATAGTTTCCGGGAGTGAGCATTGGAGGTCTATCAAGTGATCCTGCCTCATGAATGGATTGTTGGCTACTTAAAGCTTCACACATCTTTGCAAACCAAGTCGGTTCCTTCATAGTATTCCTTGATGGATGTTGATTGTAAACGTTTGTGTAAGGTTGTACTTGAAGACTAGGTGGTGGTTGAACCATTTGAGGTGGAGTTGCTCCTTGTTGTGGATAATGTTGTTGATTAAATTGTTGTTGATAAATTTGTTGTTGTTGATTGAATTGTTGATGTTGTGGACTAAGTTGTTGTTGTTGTTGTTGTTGATTATACGTGTAAGGAAAGTAGTTAGAGTATGGAGGTTGAGACATGTTGAAAACTTGTGTTGTAAAATGGATCTTTGTAGTCGAATGAAACGTTGTTGATGAAGTGTCCTTAGGCGTAGAAACCACGTTAAGGCAAAGCAATGCTTATGTGTAAAAACACCAAACTTACGCGTAAAGTGATATTTTCTTTACGCAGTAGGATTAGCTTACGCGTAAGAATTGAGAAACACTAAGATTAGGCGTAAACTGAAAGTTAAACGTAGAAAACTTATTGCGTAGGATTAGCTTATGCGTAAGACAAGGCTTAGGCGTAAGAAAAATCTTAGGCGTAAAGAGTTCTAGGCATAAGTTTGAGCTTATGCGTAAAATTAGGGTTTTTGCCCAAAAATCTTTTTTACACTATCACGAGTTGTAAACGATATCCAAAGTTGAAGTGGTTTTAGGCTTATCTAAGCAAGAAAACACTGAGTAAACCACGAAAACTGAAGATCAAACCAAGGAAGTCTTATGCGTAAGACTAGGGTTTTGTTACGCGTAAAATGTAACCAAAACGGATTCTTAGCTCAAAGTGATTCTAAACCAGATTTCTGTGAGTAAACAGCTTCAATATCACCAAAATAACACAAGAGTGTGAAACTTGATGATCCAAGACTTCTAAACACCTTATGCGTAGAAATAAACCCACGTATTAAACCAAGCTTAAAAACGAAGAATTACACGTAAAGTTTGAAACTTTTTGCTTAAAACTGAAATTTTAACACCTAAAAACTTTGAAAGTACAATAATCTTGGATTGAAAATGTAAAAATTTGAATTTTTTAAACGTGAAAAGTTTGTAACCCGTGTTACGCGTAAAACCAAATAACTTCAAAAACAAAAGCTTTTCACCCAACTATTTGGCGATTGATACCACTGTTAGGTCACCATGTTTGTAACACAAGCCTCACTAAGTAAGAAAGAAAGATAAGATGATCGGTTGAAGAAAACAAACACTATGCGTATGATATGTGAGAAGAGTTAAGCGTAGATAATGAAATGTAATGAACAACCAACCCTCAAGTGAGGGTTTACAAGAGTATTTATAGGAGGGAACTAGGGCAACACACCAAGTTCCCATCCTTTCCTTATTAGGCTTGGGCCTAGGCTTATGGGCCTTCTACATAAGCCTAAGCTTAATAACAAACTTAAAGGCCATAATTAAGCTAACTATTACATATTAATTACTAACACTCTAATTCTAGTTTAGGAGTGATTCCAACACATCTTCAGGGATAACAAATTTTTCATATTGGTGAACAAAGAAGATCAATTTTGTTATCCTTGACTTGTGAATTTCCTTGATGTGTAATAATTAGAGATTCCCAAATCTCTTTTGCGATTTCACACATAAAAATTCTTTCATATTCTTTTCTAGGCAAAGCATTATAAAGCATCATTTTAGCTTCATTATTTTTAGCTATTAGTTTCTTTTGATCATCACTTGAAATATCTTTTGTTGTAGGATTAAAGTCACCTTTAATGATAACAAACCAAAGATCTATATCTTTTGACTTTACATATGTTTCAAAACGGTTTTCCAATAGATAAATCCATTGGTTTCAAAGAGTGGTGGTCTTTGCATAGATTGCCCTTCTTTAAAGTTTTCGGAATCCATGGTTTGTTTTAAGTTTATAAAATACAATATATTTTAGAAATTCTTGAGCAACGAGGCTCAAGGTACCAATTGTGGAAAACTAGAAGGGGGTTGAATAGTTTACCAATTAAAATCTTTGTTTTGAAACTTATTGTAGGATCAATTGATATTGATCAAGGATATGTTAGTAAATGATTAACAATATGCAAGAAATATATAGAGAGTAAATAAGGAAAGAAACAATAAAACCACAACAAGTTGTTTATAGTGGTTCGGTCTACAAGGACTCTTTTTCCTTGCCCTACTCCACTCCCCAAGTCTCTAACTCGAGATTTTAACTTCACTAGTCAACAAGCTCCTTTCACCGGCGGAGAAACCTTTACACTTTGCTTACACACTATTTTCGACACAAAGCTAGATGTCGAGTTCTTTTACAAGGGTACAACCACTCCCACACACTATGTATTTTAAGGACTAAAACACTAACCACTCACACTCAGAAGTTTAAGATGGTTTGGTACAACAATGATGTATGAACAAGACTAGATCATACAACAACAAAACAAACAAGACTTCCAACTATTTGTTGAAGCTTTATTATGCCTTGATCTTCTTTGCTACAAAAGAGGATCACTATAATGATAAGAAACTAAGTTAGAAATAATAGAGAGAAGGAATGTATGTGATTATGCTAGAAAGGGATGAGAAAACAACTTGGGTTGGCTTGTTATTTATAGCCAAACAATCTGTTGTCACCATGGACCACGAAACCAAAATAATGGTTCCACCCGTGTATCATTTTGGTGCCACCGATATGAGAGTAAGATTACAAAGATCTTACCAAAGTCAACCAAATCTAACCAAGATCATGTAAGATATGTAGAGTCTAAATCTAACTAAAATATCTTATGAAATCCTCTAGAGATTTCAATGATGCACCACCATGATGTCATATGTTGTTTTCTATTTTTAGAAATAATATGTTAAATGTAAATACATATATAATGTTTTGTTTTAAGAAACTAAAACATGCTTGATCTAAAAATGTTGACATACATTATGGTTTAGAAGGATATCAAAGTAACTTGATATGTGACTAATCAAAATGTAAATGCTTGAGTGATGAAGATTTTATTTAAGGAAAGCTTGTTTTAATATTTATTTATCTTGACAAGCTGTATACTTTACAAAAATTAAATTTACTTTTGTCGTTAACAAAACTTGGGTAAAGATCATAAAATATAAATAATGTTTAATGACGATATTTGTATTAACAGTATTATGCAAAAGGATAAGTATGATAATGAATCATCAAAAGGTTTTTCCAGGAGATACTTACTCGAGTTGTACTAGGGGCATTGGCGTGTTGTTAGAAGCTAACCAATGTCATTACACTATTAAGATATGTCCAAGTCGGAGTTGTTTGTTTTATGGACGATATTTAATATGTGTATGTCTAGAATCGAACTCGAGACCACGGAATTGACAACTTTACGTATGAAGAATTAAATTTCAAATAATTAAATATTAAATGTTATGTTTAATTATTAAAAACACAATAAACGACTAGCGGGCGTTAAAGTAATTGAAGGACACTGACTAACGACCGTTATAGAGGGACTATAGATGAAATTAGATGTCAAGAAGCTTCCGGAATCCCCAAGGGATATATGGCCGGTCGTATAGGGCTTGGGGAAACCCAATCCTAAGCTAACTTGTCCTCTAAGTTTGTCATGCTATAAATACAAGGCTAGGATTCATTGTTTTGTAACTTTTGTGCGCACACACTAAACCCTAACTTGTTTTCTCCTCTCTTGGTGTTTGGCCGATTGGAATAAAAACCCACAAAGGGTCGATCGATTTTGTTTTATCAAACAAACTGTTTTGTATTTAAAAGCTAGCACTTACTTTAATTTGGTATTAGTATGTGTGTATAAGAATGTGGTACAAACACACTATTATTTGTATCTTGGATTGAATTGAAAAAATGTAAGGGTCAATTCGTTAATCTACATAAACCCTAATCAGCGTTTTAATCTTGATCCGATTTGTGCTCGCTTTTGCAAAAGGTAAGCATACGTTTTATTTTTTAATTAATTAATTGTAATTATATGTTCTTACGCTTCCGCATGTACTTTGATGTTTATTGTGTTTAAATTTATTATTGTCATGTTATTTAATAACAATACGCATGGCACAGGGTTTAAGGTCCACAAGTGACGTTGAGGAATTAGCTGAATTAACAAGTTTATTACCTATTCCATATCTTAACTCGAGTCGGACCATTGGGAATGCCTAGCCAATCAAGCAGGATCTTTCACATATAATGTATCAGAGATCGATCTCATCTCTAACTCTTCGAGTGTTGATTCTTCTTGGCCATCTAGATGGAATAATCTTGTGCCTAAAAAGTAAGCATAGCATCCTGGACTCCTGGAGGACTGAGCATATAGAAGAATTCCAACAAGAGTTAACTTGGATAACAAGGGTATCGACTGTCGACTTTCAGTCGCTTCTTTGTCCGTTTATGATGAACACATTGAGACGGATGAACATTTTTTTATTAAATGTTTGGTTGCAAAAACTACATGGAGAGAAGTCTTCAAGTGGTGGAAGATTCAAAATGTTCATTTGGACAACCTCCATTGTGTTCGATCCATGACGTTGTTAAATCTACCCTTTGGATATTCTTTGGCGGTTTAGAAATGGGTGTGCTTTTGCAGTAAAAAAAACAAACAAAGATCTCATTCTTAATCATTTAGTGCTTCGCTAGTTCTAATATATTGCCATTCAAACTAAAAACAAAAATACTCAACTCCTGCCGATACAATATATGTTGCTTTCGATGTTTCAACCTGTTTTTCTCGACCAGTTAGATCTATATCAGTATCAATAATGGAATTTCATATTGTTGTTAATATGACAATCAGGAGATTATAAAAATACATTGTGTTAATACAAATAAGCCGTAAAAACGTTTATTTATATTTTAAGATCTTCTAATGTTTTGTCTATAACAAACGTAAAATCATTTTAACGAAACAAATAAAATACGTAAATGGTTTGAACTCATAGTTTCTAACATATTTGCATTTTCACATAAAACACTAAAACAAGTATAAGTGATTTTATGATTTAATATTACATATGTACAACAACTAGTGTTTACATATTTGGGTAAAATATACACATAACTAGTATGTAGTATATTGGGTAATATAAATGGGTAGAAACTTAAGTATCACAACCCATTGACCAAATACATTGAATATAGTTGGGTACAACCCAAAGCCCATAACCCATAAAGCTTGACCCATAACCCATTGCATGACATCATGCTTATATCATATATGGATAATATCCATAACCCATGGTATTGACCCATACCCATATGACTAGGTGCATTGCACTCAAGAGATACATTGTATCTAGCTAAAGACCCATGGATCAACCCATGACCCATGACCCATAACCAAAATACCCATGGGTAAAGAGGAGCGTCCCACGGATCCCTAGCTTTACGCTAGACGGATCCCTTGTGGGAGGGATCCGTGGGATCCAGGGAACAATAGATTTTTTCTTCTATAAATAGTGAGCCATTTCTTCATTGTTTCTAACCCCTTTTCTAACATACTTTCCCCTTGAGTTAAAAAATCTCTAACCCCAGATCCAAGAGATCTATGTTTGTAGTTTTGTTTTTGTGTGATCTTCTAGGTTCCTCTTAAAGGCGAGATCACCACCTTTGAAGTCAAGCAAGCTCAAGTCCATGAGTTGCCATGCTTCCTCATCATCAAGACTACTGAAGTCCTCTTGTTGATGATTCTTTTTCTTTCTTCTAAGAAGTGTAGTGTTGGAGACATTAGTGAAAGATGTCTCAAGTGTCAAGACGAAGACATTAGTGAAAGGTGTCGATCGTCCATACTATAAGCATTAGTGAAGGGTGCCTAGAAGTCAAGTCACGAGACATTGGTGAAGAGTGACATGGAGATCTAACTAAAGGCATTTGTGAAACGTGCCTTAGATGTACATTTGATATGGTGTGTTTCGATGTACAAGTTAGATTAGCATTAGATCCAAGGATATTGATATCCTTGATGATGTTGTAAAAAAGGGAGTTGATCTCTTTTGGGATTAGTCATTGGTGTAGTGTTGGGTCGTGGTTCCTCCATTGTAATGGAACTCGGTATCTAGCCTAGCACCGGATAAAGGGTAGGCGACGTTGTGTTAGGTGTGGTTCACCTTGGAGTGAAAGAACCCCGGTGGTTAGCCTAGTACCGGAAAAAGAGTAGGAAAAGTTGTGAAGGTTTCTCCACCATAAGGAGTTGGTGTCGTGTAGTGATTACGAACTCTCGAGTAGGTGACTCGGGGAGTGGAGTAGGGCAAGGAAGGTGTCCTTGTAGCCAAACCACTATAAATACTCGCGTTGTGGTTTTGTGCTTCTTACTCTTATCTTTTCATTACATACTTTTATATGTTTGTTTATCAACATCCAACACACATCCAAATAGATTGACATAAGTCGATCTAAATAGCTTAAAAGAAAGTTTTAATTGGCAAAACTATTCAACCCCCCTTCTAGTTTTCCACAATTGGTATCATAGCTTCGTTACCAAGTTTCTTGAAGTATATTGTACTTTAAAAACTTGATACGATCCATGGTTAATTGAAAACTACAAAGAAGGTTTTTCATAAAAACAAACACCATGTCTTTTAAAACTCTATGTTTGGATGTTGATTAGATAACAACATTTTTCTTATCTATTTTTCATTTAATTGCACTAATCCTCTTTGTCATGTTGATTAGTCAAAGCTCATATCCACCAAGCCATAGGAATCGCTTAGTAACAAGATTACCTTCCCTAAGAAGGTATCTTAAGTAAAAAGGAGCTGGAATTGTCTTCTGACATTTGTTGTGTCATTTGTAAAGACATTCCTAAGTGCATTTGAGGTATGTCTTTCTACTTATCTCTAAATGATATTAGTTTAATAAATAAGTGTGATTACTTAGGTATTTATTTGAGTAGCTTTCGTGTATACACATGTTTTACATATAGCTTCACTAGGAAGCTTTTTCTCACATACGTGTAAAATTTTCGTCAAAAGTCGTGGTATATAAAACGTGTTTTCTACTTTCAATAATCCAAAAACCACATCCTTTTTATAATAAAACAAAACACAAATTTCAAAAATTCCTCCTTCCCCATAAATACACCATCCGTCTTCCTACTCTATCCCCACTTTTTCAAATCTTCCAATTTCAAAAATTTCCTCTCATTCAAAACTTCATCTTCCTCCCCATTTCATCTCAACCGAAACCAAGAAGGATCGTATTCAACATGGTTTACATCGCCCTCGTGCTCATCGCCTTAACACTCATCGCACTTGTGTTCCCTATGATGAAGTTCACATACGGAGACATATACTTTGTGTTGTTAATCTACATTGGGGTTATATACCCAATCTTTTGTATCATCCTTAGCATTGAAATGAAATATTACTAATAATCTAGTTTATCTAGGTTATTATCATAATGTGTTTATCATTTCTTTCTATTTTCTCGTGATACATTAGAAGTCATGTATGCATGCTAAAAGAAAATGTAGGCTAAAACACATATCTTGGTATAAAACTATGAGATCTAAAAACATATGCTTTTCATCATAAAATATGTTTCTGCAACTATAGATCCACGGATCCCGGTGAATGTACTAGCCGGATCCCTTTTTGAAAGGAACCGTGGGAACCGTCCTACTGGAAAACAGTTTTTCATGCAAATTAAAAACCACTTTCTTCCTAAATGTAATATTCCACTAGAATGTCAAAACCATAAGTAAGTTAACTGTCATTGTTAATAAAACTCTAGTAAAAACGTTAGATAATCATTGGTTGACCACAAACATCACTTTCTATTAACTCATCATTTCTATAGGTTCAACTATGACGCATGAATATGAGTTTTATTTTTCACTCACTAGCATCTACACTCCGAACATCTCCCTTGAGCCCAACACACCTGGAAATCATGTCCGTGGGTTCAATAATCTCGAAAACCGTCACTTCCACAAAGGACGTATTGTAGACACCTCTCTACAATTCGAAGAAGGTATCAATACCTCCTTCCGAGCCAAAGGACTAGAATGTCTTCTTGAAATCAACGAGAAGATATGTCCAAGGTTCATAATGGAATTCTTCCGTCAAGTTGAACTCGTTCGTAACGAGGATCGCTCTATATCTCTTTGGTTTTATATCAAAAACCAAAAGTTTACTTTAACCCTTGGGCATTTTGCTCACATCCTCCGAATTCCAAATCACGGACAATGTGCCTTCACCGAAGATTGGTCTCTTGATTCTCTCTTCAACTTTCGTGAAGAAAATAGTCCATATTGTTCACACATACCCTCCCCGGAGGATTTAAATCGCATAATATTCAAACCTCGACCATATTACTCCGATCCAAACATTATCTTCACACGGGATATACGAGAAGAGTACAAGCCCCTTGCACTCATCCTACGTGAAAATGTTTGGAGTCTTAGGGAAATCGAGAAATTCTTCCAGCTTGTTGTGCTCACATAATGTATTGTTTGCTAACACAACAACCATACAATCGCACCTACTTCTTCGCTAGAAGCGAATTGTAAATCTTCAAGGCTCCAAGAATAAACTCATCCCTTATGGAATGTTCTTAACGCGCCTCTATCATAATGTCATGCATTTTCATCCTCAATTTCAAAGTCCGTTGTACGTACTTGTGAACAAGATGATGGAACCGCTAAACATATCTCTCATGAAGACTTTCTTCATTCTTGATTCCACCAACACTCATCAACCACTTGATGATCCTTCTAGCAAAAATGCTCAAGGAACTTAGTAGTATTTCAAATAGGATCAATCCTTTTGTACTCGTTCTTTATCAATGTAATCCAATTTTATTCATGAAATAAAACGTCTTACATTTGATATCTTAGTGTTAGAAACTCCTAAACTAACCTTGTAATATAATGCATTGTCAAGATCATTGCATACCTTTAGTAAAGGTTCTGCTTAGCAGATGGACGGATCCCAAAGTTTGTGCTAGACGGATCCCTATACTTAGGGAACCGTGGGATCCGGAAAACAGAAAATGCAATTGCAAACATTGTATTTCAAACATGTCCTTAGAACACCTCACACTAAGCTAGACATAGTGTCTTAAGGCAAATTAAGTCCTTATCAAAATTATGTAGATCATTCCTACTCACACATAGATCACACTCAGAGCTTGTAGATCTATCATTTCACTTAAATCCATTACTCTTCCGCTCTCAAACTCACACATCATTTTTCACATAATCCCTCATATCTAACTTAGGAAATCCTTCATAGCAAAATTGATCATAATCATCCTTACGTCAAAATTGGTCGAAATTGATCAAATTCTAGTTTTTCCATCTTAGGCCTTTATGATATCCTCCAAAGCATTACTCTAAGTCACTATCTGATCTCTAGGGTCATTTAGCTTCACTTGACACTCTCAAAATCCTTAGTGTCTTCCTTGTTCATTCATTGGTACTCATGAAAGTTCCAATTTCTTCCATAAAAGGCAATCATTAGCCACACTACTCATTACCCTCATGTACTTAAGCATCCCTTCATTTAAGACACTTAGGAGGACTGAAACACTCAAGATGATATAGATCTTAGACCTTAGAAACATCATTTTTACTCTTTCATAGCTGCAAACCGGATCCCTAGGATTAGCCTAGACGGATCCCTCTGAGGAGGGAACCGTGGGATCCGGGTGACAGATTATGTCAACTCTAGCTAAAACAATCATTTCAAGCTCATCTTTCTAACTTAAACACTCCATCTCATCTTAAATGAGTTCCTAGATCAGTACAAACTGTGAAGTTGACTCTTGTGCATGTTAATCATCACATTCCAATGAATTTTAGTGGCTTAAGGCTTGAATGCACTTGCCAAATCTCTTGCTTTATAAACCACAATATTAGGACTTCCATAGTCATCACCTTCATCCTCATTTTCAGCACTTAAAAAACCCCTACAAACTTCTTGAAATCATCTCATCATGAGGAAAACTCCAAGTAGTAACTTATCCACCAAAGAACCACCCAAGAAAATTGCTCGTGTTATACACGAAATCTCTTCTACCGAATCATCTCTGGTCAAGCCAACAAATGCAAGGATCTCTTCTCAACCAATCAAACCAATTCCTAAAAGGATAGTACCCACAAAACTACCTATGCCAAACACCACCATACCTCCTAGGCCAAACAATATCATCTCCACTAAACCATCACCATTGGTTCCTAGAGCTATCTCTTTTACATCTCCACTATCATCACCACACCTCTACAATTTAGAGGATTTGCCTCCTAGGCCGTCTCATCCTCCTCCGCTGACAACATTCTCCTCATTAGGAGGAATAATGGTACAAAATCAAGGTGTTGAGTCAACATTAGCTCCAGCTTCCTTTTCGCCATTTCCATCATATAATCCCATTTGGATTATGAGAAATCATCAAAGTCAACCATCCGACCATATGGAAGTTGACACTTCTCTACCACCACCATCATTCTTAGTCGAGCCATTCTCAAATGCACCTCCACCAATCCCTCCGTCGTTTGAGGCTCCACAAGCCGCTTCACTTGATCCTTCGCATCATGCAATTTCATTTCTCCCACCACCACTACCTAGCCATGACAAAGATTGTTATCATTGTCAATATGTTGAAAGTTTGATACATGAAGTACGAGAAGACCAACGTTTCATGTTTTATCACCTCCTCGAACGTTTCGATGAGATTAAACCTAAACAAACTTGAGCTAGAGAATTTTAGTGGTGTCCTAGTTTCAAGCGTTACTTAGACAAGTCTAGTAATTCCAAGTCATGTATCGATCATTTTCTTAGTTTTTAGAGTCATATATATCATATCTCTAGTTTTATTAAATGAAAATACATGCTCCTTGCTATATCTGTGTGTATATGAGTATGTTGTATAATACATATCTCACTTTGATATTAACATAATATGTTATATCATCATTGCTGAAATTGATCATCAGCTAGACGGATCCCTCATATTTGCCTAGACGGATCCCTACAAGGAGGGAACCGTGGGATCTGTGATACAGAAAACTATTTTTTTCTAACTTGGATAACCTTTGCAGGAAATTGTGCATTATACTTGTTGTCTAACTTTTGTTTTGTAGTTATTCAATTTACACATGAAGACTTTGACACCCTAAAGCTAGGGGGAGCTTTGTGTCAAAGCAATACATTGCAAATTACTTGCAATATTAGGATTACATTTCATGACATCCCTTTGGAAAATTGCAATCAAAAAGGGGGAGCACATTCGTCACATAGATGAAATCTTTTGCAAACTTAGTTGCAAATGAACTGGCTTAGTATTATTCTCTTGACGCCCTTACATAGGGATGGACTCGTCAAGGGGGAGTAAAGACGAGACCCTTTCCCGTTACTTGCTCTCTATTTTTTTTATTATTCCTTTCAAATGTTTTTCCTAAAACAATGTGTTAGTTTCCTTTCGAAGCTCTTTTTGTTTCGACAAAAAGAGGGAGAAGAAAGTAAAAACTACAAATTTAAACTTTTACGAATGTATCAGAGATCGATCTCATCTCTAACTCTTCGAGTGTTGATTCTTCTTGGCCATCTAGATGGAATAATCTTGTGCCTAAAAAGTAAGCATAGCATCCTGGACTCCTGGAGGACTGAGCATATAGAAGAATTCCAACTAGAGTTAACTTGGATAACAAGGGTATCGACTGTATCGACTTACAGGCGCTTCTTTGTCCGTTTGTGATGAACACATTGAGACGAATGAACATTTTTTTATTAAATGTTTGGTTGCAAAAACTACATGGAGAGAAGTCTTCAAGTGGTGGAAGATTCAAAATGTTCATTTGGAAAACCTCCATTGAGTTCGATCCATGACGTTAAATCTACCCTTTGGATAATCTTTGGCGGTTTAGAAATGGGTGTGCTTTTGTGGTAAAAAAAACCAAACAAAGACCTCATTCTTAATCATTTAGTGCTTCGCTAGTTCTAATATATTGCCATTCAAACTAAAAACAAAAATACTCAACTCCTGCCGATACAATATATGTTGCTTTCGATGTTTCAACCTGTTTTTCTCGACCAGTTAGATCTATATCAGTATCAATAATGGAATTTCATATTGTTGTTAATATGACAATCAGGAGATTATAAAAATACATAGTGTTAATACAAATAAGCCGTAAAAACGTTTATTTATATTTTACGATCTTCTAATGTTTTGTCGATAACAAATAAAATACGTAAATGGTTTGAACTAATAGTTTCTAACATATTCCCATTTTCACATAAAACACTAAAACAAGTATACATGATTTTATGATTTAATATTACATATGTACAACAACTAGTGTTTACATATTTGGGTAAAAGATACACATAACTAGTATGTAGTATATTGGGTAATATAAATAGGTAGAAACTTAAGTATCACAACCCATTGACCAAATACATTGAATATAGTTGGGTACAACCCAAAGCCCATGACCCATGGAGCTTGACCCATAACCCATTGCATGACATCATGCTTATATCATATATGGATAATATCCATAACCCATGGTATTGACCCATACCCATGTGACTAGGTGCATTGCACTCAAGAGATACATTGTATCTAGCTAAGGACCCATGGATCAACCCATGACCCATAACCAAAATACCCATGGGTAAAGAGGAGCGTCCCATGGATCCCTAGCTTTACGCTAGACGGATCCCTTGTGGGAGGGATCCGTGGGATCCGGGGAACAGTAGATTTTTTCTTCTATAAATAGTGAGCCATTTCTTCATTGTTTCTCACCCCTTTTCTAACATACTTTCCCCTTGAGTTAAAAACTCTGTAACCCCAAATCCAAGAGATCTATGTTTGTTGTTTTGTTTTTGTGTGATCTTCTAGGTTCCTCTTAAAGGCGAGATCACCACCTTTGAAGTCGAGCAAGCTCAAGTCCATGAGTTGTCATGCTTCCTCATCATCAAGACTACTGAAGTCCTCTTGTTGATGATTTTTTTCTTTCTTCTAAGAAGTGTAGTGTTGGAGACATTAGTGAAAGATGTCTCAAGTGTCAAGACGAAGACATTAGTGAAAGGTGTCGATTGTCCATACTATAGGCATTAGTGAAGGGTGCCTAGAAGTCAAGTCACGAGACATTGGTGAAGAGTGACTTGAAGATCTAACTAAAGGCATTAGTGAAAGGTGCCTTAGATGTACATTCGATATGGTGTGTTTCGATGTACAAGTTATATTAGCATTAGATCCAAGGATATTGATATCCTTGATGATGTTGTAAAAAGGGAGTTGATCTCCTTTGGGATTAGTCGTTGGTGTAGTGTTGGGTAGTGGTTCCTCCATTGTAATGGAACTCGGTATTTAGCCTAGTACCGGATAAAGGGTAGGCGACGTTGTGTTAGGTGTGGTTCACCTTGGAGTGAAAGAACCTGGTGGTTAGCCTAGTATCGGAAAAAGAGTAGGCAACATTGTGAAGGTTTCTCCACCATAAGGAGTTGGTGTCGTGTAGTGATTACGAACACTCGAGTAGGTGACTCGGGGAGTGGAGTAGGGCAAGGAAGATGTCCTTGTAGCCGAACCACTATAAATACTCGCGTTGTGGTTTTGTGTTTCTTACTCTTATCTTTTCATTACATACTTTTATATGTTTGTTTATAAACATCCAACACACATCCAAATAGATTGACATAAGTCGATCTAAATAGCTTAAAAGGAAGTTTTAATTGGCAAAACTATTCAACCCCCCTTCTAGTTTTCCACACATAGGTTCTCCAAAACTCCTTACGGGTAGAACTTTATCATTGTTTAACTTCGCTAAATGAATATAGATTCTTTCAGAAGTTTTATCAAGAGGATGCTTCTTTTACCCAACTTTGATCCAATGAACAGTTGCATCACACTCGTATTCTATTATCATATCAACCAATCCTTCTTCTTCTCCAAGATAACTAAAATGATGATCCAGATTCATATTACCTGAGTCGTTATGCACATTATTATCGTCGTTAGCTAACTTTTCTAACCTCATGAACCTGCCCACTAAAAGATAGAAAGAAACTGAACATCGTGCAAGAACAAACCAACCCTTTTGATTGTATTCCAATATATAAACGGAAATCTGATTGCCTGGTGAACTAGTTTTCTGCACCAGCTAGCAGTTACATATCCGTATATCTAAAGGATGGACCTGCCACAATAGCATCCGTTTTATACAATATTTTTTCACAGGACCGCCTACAAGCAGGTGAATCATCTAAAAGCAGGTCAAATTGTGCCTGCCCTAACAACTGTTTGACGAGCATTGCAATAGACTCGTACACTTTCTTTCGACTTATCCTCCTACCGATACAGGACGATAACATGTGGAATTTACTTTTTCTCTTTCATCATATCCTCCAATCACTTATCACTAAATGACTAAATCACTTATATATACACATGCACCAGTATTACGAGTAGGAGGTTTTGTAGAAAGTAAGTGTGTTAGCCTCTAATTATGTTAAGATCAAGTGAGACTATAGTTTTAATTATTTACTTAGTACTTATGTTAAAGACATGGTTATGTATTATTTATGGGTCGAATTTAAGCCTGCACATGGGTCAAATTTGGTTAACCCAAATAGCCCATATGTTGGCAGTTATGATAGGTAGTTATAGGCAGTTATCCATCAAAGGGTCACAATGGTTAGATGATGGAATAACTGTCAATTGGTGACGTTTAGAAAACTATATATATGTTTTCTTCTTCAGAAAACATATAACAACATTTTGCAGTATTATATACAAGTCTGTTTTAGTATATCTCTTGTTTTCTACCCATTACTGTTACATTAAAATCACACACTGAATCACACAATTATCACAAACATGAAACACTTGTTGAAACCCAAAATTGTTGGTCACAAGCCTGTGTACAATTGGTATCAGAGTTATGGCTCTCATCCATGGGGAAGGCCAACTTCTGGATTTCAATCAGGAAGATATATCTTAAGAGAAACTCCTATGAGATTGAATCTGTGGAACACAAAAAGAAAGAAAAGCATTTCACCAAAAGGAAAAGAGATACTAACACAAACTGTTTTGGAGAATGAAGCATACAATACCACAAAGAAATCAGAGGGCTTGAAGAAATTAAAGAAAAAGATTATGGGCACAAAGAGGGACAAAAAATCCAAGTGCTACATCTGCAAGGAAAAGGGACATGCATTCTGGGCATGGGAAGATAGAAAGAAACTTGCTGCCTTAGAATTGGAACAAGAAAGGGACACCACAAGAAGAGTCATAGCAGAAGAAGCCAAGTACCCTGAAAAAGTCTTTCTCACTGCAGATTACATGATAAAAGGTACAAACACAAATACTTGGAATGAAATCTGGTATGCAAGCAACTTTTATAAGTTCCATATGTGTCCTAGTAGAGCCCTATTTAATGAAATTGATTATAAGTTCAAGATGATAGGAAAGGAGGAAAATGAAAAGAAATTCATTTTCTCCAATGGGATTGGAGATATTACTGTAAGTACAAATGAAGGTAATATAGTGATTAGAAATGTACAATATACCCCTGAAGTTTCATTTAACATGCTTAGTTTAGAGTTGCTTAAATCACAAGGGTATAGGGTAGAGATTAATGATGATATGTGTAGCATTCACTACATGTATCATGATCAAGACATGGGTAATTAGTCACCATTCATAGAGAAAGGAGAAGAACAAGTTGGGCTAAAATAAATTGAGAATGAACACAATCAGTATCTAGAAGATCAGTTTAAGAAAATAGACCCAACAGATGAGTGCTCTTTGATAAGAGGCTTGGAAGAATTGGATTGGAACATCCAAGATACTCAAGACTATGTTGATGATGAGTATCTCAGTTACAATGGAACCCTCTATGCTTTAAAGGTAAATTCCTTCTCAAGGTATATTTCATTTATGAACCTATTGAAGAAGGATGATCTGTTATACAAAAATTGGGAGGTGTTCAGTAAGAGGTTCATAGAATTAGTGAAATGGTTTTATCTTGTACATCTAAATTATGATGCACTGGAAACCATACCACCAGTTGTTAGGGATGTGGAGTTGAATCTGCTATGTTTCCATAAGGTTGTTGAAGGTTTGGGTGGTTACTTCTCAGTCACAATAGGTGACAAATGGGGAGTGATAGCACAGTTGCAAGGTCTAGACACCAAAGATAGTGAAGCAGTTAAAAACTGTTATAAGAAGTTTGTTGATCTCATTGTGATATACCATGAAACTGCACAAGTTCCTTGGGGTGAAAAGCAAATAGAAGTGGGTGAAACTAGCAAAAGAGCAGAAGCCAATGACCCACCAGGCCAGAAGGAAAGCACAGTGAAGGATGGAGCACATGAAGATGGATCAACAGGTTTGGTGTTAGACTGGACACTGATGATGAAGAAGGACAAGACAGCAATGATTTTGAAGTCATTGCTTGAAGAAATCAGCAAGAATCAACTCAGAAGACACTTTGATCTTAAACAATTAAGGGAGAGAATGTTAGCATCTAATTGTGTTAAAATCAAGTGAGACTATAGCTTTAAATTATTTACTTAGTACTTATGTTAAAGGCATGGTTATGTATTATTTATGGGTCGGATTTAAGCCTGCACATGGGTCAAATTTGGTTAACCCAAAACAACCCATATGTTGGCAGTTATGATAGGTAGTTACAGGCAGTTATCCATCTAAAGGTCACAATGGTTAGATGATGGAATAACTGTCAATTGGTGACGTTTAGAAAACTATATATATGTTTTCTCCTTTAGAAAACATATAACGACAATTGCAGTATTATATACAAGTCTGTTTTTAGTATATCTCTTGTTTCTACCCATTACTGTTACATTCAATCACACACAGAATCACACATCATTATCAATCATGAAACATCTTTTGAAACCCAAACTTGTTGGTCACAAACCTGTGTACAAAGTGTAGGAGGATATTCCATTTTCCCTGTTCGACTCATCAATACAAGTGTAGCTGATCACATGTAATCAGAATCACCAGCAAAAAATTTAAAGACCAAGAGATAAGTCGGGTTCTAAGTCTAGCTTTACCAAAGATATAACATGTTAAGACAGAGAGAAAAAACGTCCCAAAGGCGGCGGGTTTTAGATCATCTGATTACAAACTGTGGACTCGAGGTACGCAACAACGTTACAACAATAATGTATGAATTCAGAAGATTTGATTGGAGAACGATAGAGTATAATTAATTTATTGGAATGAGAGGGGTGTGGAAAAGAGAGTTTGATGATACATTATTTTTTTTTTCTTTTCGAATTTCGAACTGTATATCATTTCTAAAACTAATCTCTAGACACAATTATGTAATATATGCATTTTTCAAAAAAAAAAGAATAATATGCTAGCTCAACCGACACCCCAAACAACAGAAGAATTATTCTGAATGGCGAAATTTTATTAAGCACTCAAGCAAGGAGCTAGAGGTAAAACTAGAAAAGTTACAAATCACAAAGAAATATAACAAAAGTTGATTAGATATATAATCTAATTTCAGATGAAAGATGAACTTGTGAGCCATCAAACAAAAACAGCAAACGTATCGTAGCTAAGATAATCAGTTAAAATATCATATATATGTTCTTAGCAAAAGGCCAACAATTCGGGATCTTGTTGAAATGTATTCATGACTTCCTTTTCAAAACACACAATGGCATCGATTCCATCGTCATTGGGAGTGTCCAACAGAACTGTAAAGTTCTTTATTCCACCTCCGACAGTTACTTTTACTGGCTTTCCCCACCCGAAATCAATCCTATATGTAGGAAACCTGCACAAGCTAGAATATATGTAACTCTCATCAATTCTTTTTGACGTCTCTAAGACAGTTTCAAATGACTTCTCAGCAACGATGCTGGTGGCAACTTCCAAGTTTATTATACTTTGACACTGTGACATCCTTTTCCTTAATTCGCCAATGGTTATATCTGGTGCGAGTTCAATTTGATTGCTTGTTGGAAATTCTAACATCAGGACAATATTTCCCATGGTTATTCTAGGCAACTTCTCTACCATAATATTTCTCATATCGACTGGAAAAGCCATTCCAGTCGCCTTGAAGGTTCCTGGGTTTGCCCGGATAGAAGCTGCCACTGCACACTTATGGAGTAACCATGTTAAAACTTCAACCCGTGTAGGATTCATAATCGGTTTTCCAGATTCCACGGTCATGGCTATGACCTTGGCTTTCAGATCATTTAACTTTTGATTAGGAAACAAAAAAACTCCTTGTGACACAACCAACACATGATTTGCAACTTAGAATTTCCGGAACATTAGGTTGCGTTTAGATGAAGGAAAACACCCTTGTTTTCCACAAAATGTTTTGTGGAAAACAAGGAAAACAGAGATCGCGTTCAAATCAACGTTTTCCAACAAAATATTTTGCAAAACACAAATCCCCTATTTCCTAACTTAACAAGGAAAATTACAAAACAAATTTTAGTTGTTTTCCTTGTTTTCCTTTTAACCCTCAACCCTCCCTCCATTTCTTCAAAACAAAAAATAGAAACATCAACTAAACGCGTTTTCTATATTTTTAAGTGTTTTGTGGAGATTAATTCTCCTTCCAAATTTTTATAAAACTAGAGATAGAAAATAAAAGAATTTGTTCTCCAACTAAACGCACCCTTAATATTTCTAGTTTGCCAATGAATAACATTGGGATTGATGAGAGATGCATCTTTTTTATCTCTAAAACGAGATTGTTTAGTGACGGTGGCCCAATGATTGATGAAATTCAACGTAGTTACTCCGTCACCTATCTTGTGGCTTAAAGATGTTGCCACTGCCACTCCTCCGCATGCAAAATGGTTGACTTGAACACCTAAAGGGCAAGTGATATTGTTTTCATCCTTGTCACCTTTAAGGTTTGGATTGTACCATATCAGATCATTTGGAAAGAGTTGGTCGAAATCTTCGTGCTCTGAATGTTGGAGAAAATCTGACAACGAGCTATCATTGCATGCTTCAATGAACTCAACCCCGTAATCATTACAATCAACACATTTAGGGCCATATTGCTTCAGCCTACCAGCAAACGGATAGTACTGGGTCAACGTTTGTGATAATGAGTTCTTCAACTCGAATGTTTTATCAGTGGAACTTTGATAAATTTTGGAGCTTGGGTAGAACGCCATGTTGATACAAAAGTTGGGCGTTCCTGGTTTGGAGCTCCGGTTCTCGTACCAATTAAGAATTGCTGCTTGAGACCTGCGCACTAAGAGACAAGAAACACCGTTAGGCTTATCGTGGGATTGTCTCCCACGATTATCCTCCGACGTGAGAGTGAGTAATCGGTTTTAGGGTTTAAGGAGTTTTTGGGTTATGAGATCGTCCCTTAAACGAGGGATATAATTCCCTTTATATACGCACGGAATCCTTGTTGGTTCCGTGTTCCCCAACCTTCGGCGTATCCCGCCTAAGTCGGTTGGGAATGATTATCTGCTTATTTTAGAAGATATAGGGATATCTATTCCGTAAATAGATATGGGCTTGGGCTTTCTTGAGCCCAAACGCGTATTGATATTGGCTCGGTTCGCACGGGCTTGCAAGTAGTGGTACTGTAGTCGGGTTTATGACCGACTCCGGACTATACGTCATCATGTCTCCCCAGTCTAGTATGCGCAGTGCGTAACTGCGGATGCTAGACTAATGACCGTAGTCCAAAATAAAATAAACTTGCGAAACGTATTAAAGAAGCCATACACATACCCGTAGGTGCGTTGTATCTAGACATAAAAGGGATTTGTAAATGCCTCGTTGTTCGGGGGAAAGTAACTGTAGAGGAGGCGCGTCAGAGTAATCTCAACCACACAAGTGAAGTTAGTGGAGTCCACGTGGCACATATCGTGTGGATGAGAGAAAAGCATAAAAGTACTCGTCATTGTCACAATGTAATCCACCGTAAAAGAGAAATCCGCCATTGTTGAAATAGAACTCCAGCTGCCATCCAGAAATTAAACTACCTCAAGGTACCCGTAGCGTGCGTGTCGTACATCCAACACTATGGTGAAACAATTATCGGACTTTACCTCCTTATTATCCGAGAAATGATCTCTTAGAGTTCACCTCAGATTATTTTATACCCCAGCGGCGTGCATCCGGTTGTGCCGGATGTGCGGGCAACCATTGCGGACTTCCCCAAAGGGAAAGTGGGGGTTTATCTGTTGTTCGATTTTCGAACCAACGCGTGCCCCTATCCCGCTTTCTATGCGATGTGTTAAACTATTACAGCCTGCATATATCCCAGTTACACTACATGTCGGTGCGGCCAAAATTACCAATTTTGAGGTAAATTGCCGTCTACTGGCAATTAACCCAACCATTCATTTATTCCGCACATTTTACCACACAATATGGGCACATGGGTGGGTATCTTTTGCGAAGCGTGCTGGTAGGCTCCAATGCTATACGGATAAGCTAGACTCGCCCGGGATTGGAGGGAGTATTTCTTCTGGGTAGATGATATATGCTTTCCATGGAACTATCAGTTTTATACCCGAGGTACATTAGAGAGGGATGAGTGCCCCCGCCTGGGTAGATTAAAATGATGTTGAGGATGCGAGGCGATAAATGACAACCGCATCCCCATTAGTGCCTATCCGGAGGATTTCGGTACATATGGGCATCGGCCGTAACTATTTTGGTTCCGAAGATGAGATTCCAATCTTCTTGGACGCCAATGGGAGGTGGGTACTCATTCCGTTGTACTTCTGTGTAAATAATGTGAGTCTGCTGTCTGTACTTGCACATTATATACCTTATGTTATTTGTTGCTTCCTTTAGCGAAATGGATCTATTCGCTGTGGTGCAATTGGCCAAACCATTGGGTGTGAGGTCGGAGGTGCGGCCTTTGAAAGAAGGCGAAGAGCCAATGCTAGCGAGTACACCGGGGGCATACAGTGGAGTTGAACTTAGGGGTGACAGGACCAGCTCTTCGTTGCGATAGAGGCAACACCGGTGCAAGGCGTGCCGAGCCCTCGTGCGCCCTCCTCTAGTGCGCAACCACCACCCGTAGTGGCGGATCCCATTGATGAGGAAATGGAGGAGCAAGAGCAGGCGCTATTGCGTATGTCACAATTCTCAATTTTTGGTCATTTCTCAAAACAATTCACGTTTCACAATTTCATCATTTATCGTAAACTAGCTTTGCGTGTTCCAAATTCGCGTAACCTTTATGGTTTAGTGGCGAATTCATGATCATATCATCACGAACATTTCATATAGACTAAGTTTAGTCTACATTTCATCAGCATCATTTGCATCATATTAATTCATTCATGACATTTCATTTCACATTTAACGCGTAATTTTTATATTAAATAAACGTTATCGCGTGAGTTATTATTTTTGAACATTTAATCAGTTACTTCCAAAAATGATCCCGATATATTTTTATACTTACATTAGTTTATAAAAACTATATTTTGAGTTTACCTAGTGTTTTAAATTTATTTTGTATATAAATCGTTAAATTTATATTATTACGACGTTATTCTTAAAAACTACTCGGTAATTTTTATATCACTCAAATTTCACAAGGAATGTATTTTTACAATTTTTATGATCTCATTACATTCTACTTTGATCTATTAAAAATCTCTTTTTACCTAAAAGCTACCATTTACTTTACAAAGTTATTACTACACAACATTTCACTTACATTTTTCTTACAACTATACAAGTATATACATGATATAAAAAAAAAGATATTTTGAGAGACAAAATCCCCCAAAAATCCGGTCATGGGGGGGGGATGCATTTAAGAGTGGTACAAATTTTCAATTGTATAGATACATACACTATCTTAATTTCATTCATTCATACACTTCACCTCAATAATTTTCTCACACTATCAAAGATATTTCTCTCTTTTTCTTGCTCTCTAGAACCGGTCAAGCCTCAAGGGTAGAAGAGATTCATCAAAATTTTGCTAATCAAGTTTTAAACACTCTAGATTACACTCTTATTAAGGTTTTGAAATAAAAACCTAGGGTGTTTAGGTTAACCCTTGTTCTTTGCACCTCATCATATTAGCTAGTAAGCATATTTCTTTCATTTTATATCTTTCACTTTCATTTCATATGTATTTTATCATTTTCATAGCAAACATGCAAGACTTGTGTTAGTTATACCATTTTACATGATTTTTAGAGTTTATTATATATTAAGGTCATCCTATAATTATTCCTTGGTATATTTTTGGTCTTGATGATGTTTAGGAACCCATGACACCCTAAGAAGGTGTATGGTAGGAGTAGAATAGTTTTGGAGTTGATTTGAAGGGATTGGAATAGGTTTAGTACGAGAAAAACGATTTTCGATAGGTATTAAAAGTGGTCTGTCCTTATTTTGATTTTCTGGAAAATCCGACAGTAGGCACGAAATTTTGGCCTTGATATTTAGAAAATATACTTTAAAACGAATCCGTGGCCGCCTGAACGGATTAAAACGGAGTTATAACGAAGAAGTTATGGATTTTACAAGTTTGACGACGAAATGTATAGTTTCCTGAAATTTCAGCAACATGTTTTTAATTTGTCCGAGTCAAAACGAGCCTTAAGCTTCACAAATTATTTCGACTTGTCAAAAATATATTAGTATACTTTGATACGGAGCTAAGGACGTATTATACGTAGAAAACGGATTTGAAACGACTAAGATATGCACGTTTTCATAAAATTGCCGTAACTATTATTTTCAGAAAAACTATATTATTTTACGAGACAAGTGTTACGGTAACTAAAACGACCATGTTGGAGGCTGTTTTTAACGTTGATGTGGAACTTTTTGTAACGAAATGTCTTCTAATAAAATCGAGATCACCAAGCATATTTTTCAAAACGACCAACCGTTTGTATAGCGGAGTTGTAATAAATTAATTACGATTGCTTAAACTTTGCCGAAACTCATTTTTTTTTACACAACATTGGACAAAATCACCATCTTTAACCCTTATTATCTTTATGTTCGAGACCTTTATGACGAAAACTCCTGAACTGAAACTTTTAGATTTTGATACAAACTTTCCAAAACCGTCGAGTTCGTTTTCTAACGATCGACGTACACCGTTTTACGACTAGTTTTTCGGAGTCATTTTTGTCACTTTTATGAAATTTCCGACGACATTGTTTTACGACGAAAAGTGATAATTTCACTATAAATCATTACAAAACCATTGTAGGATGACATTTTGACGTAAATACTTGTAAAGTAATTTAAGAATGGTCAAGACGTCAAAAGAGTATTTTTCGACGATATGTATTATTTTCAAAACTCTGAAAGGTATAAATAGCATACGAAATGCATGCATAACATTACATCATAACTCATTGAGTATCACATCATTCATTTTAGGTCATGGATAGTTTCCGAGCCTCATTTTCGTGCACTTCATTTTGTTAGCATATCTATCACACACACGTGAGTTCAGAGCCACTTTCTATTACTTATTTGTCTTACAAACTCTTTGGGGATATACTGCTCAAACTATTTTCATTTACTTTCACAAATACTCTAAACGTTTACTGATTACCGTGAGTTTTTCATAGCCCCACTTTCAATTGTTTTGTACTATTTTTGGGGGAGATACATGCTCAACTATTTTTAGTTACTTTCATAAGTACTTTAAATTTTTAAGGATAACTTCTATCATGATCACCATTGTTTCAAAACCGAATGTCGTACTATATCAATTGTTCTTGTTTATGTGTTATTGATTATGTGCTATAGTTCTACGTCTTATAACGTTCTAAATCAGTTGACTACTGATACATCGTCGAATAAAGTACTATGTCAGTTGACTACTGATACATTGAGTTATGTGCTATTGATTATGTGCTACGTTCTACCGTATAATGTTCTAAATCATTTGACTACTGATACATTGAGTCTAGTCCTATTGATTAAGTGCTATTGTTCTACGTCGAGTTAGGTACTATTGTGAATTCATTTGACATCATGTGTTGCACATAAACTACATACATTTTGGCAGTGGGTTGTGAACACACAGGTTGCAAGTTTTGTATGGGCGGAACTTGGAACTGAGTGGATTTACAATGCCTTTGCTGCATAAACGATTTTGAAAGGATTACATTTCAACACAAACTCTATGAACTCACTCAACCTTTGTGTTGACACTTTTTAGCATGTTTTATCTCAGGTATCTAAGGCATTCACTTCATGGCATGCATATGGACACATCATAGAGTCGTGGTGACGACGCGTCTCACATGGGATTTATACACTTTAAAAACATCGTTTGGCTTGTATCAAACCTATTTCCGCATACATTGATTTTCATTTGGGACCTACATTTTGTAAACTCTGATTATTTTACTTAATCAAACGATGTATTTTCTAAACGACACTTTAGGTCGTTCGATATAACTGTAACTTTGATGCTGTGACAGTCCTCCCCCAAGGTATTCCATTCCGCTGCAAAACAGGTAATTTGGGGGTGTGACAGATTGGTATCAGAGCATCGGTTATAGAGAACTAGGTTGCATCATTGACCCTAGACTATAACCACATCATCATAGCACCTCATCATATCATTATAAGTGCACATTGTTTATACATGCGGACTTATGACTCAACACCAAACATCATATGAGTCGATTAGTTCAAGCATTGCATAGTTACTCCTAAATTATACATAGCCTGATCACCTATGTCTAATTCAAGAAGAATCATGCAATGAAGGGAGTAGTAGTCTCATATGTGTAAGCAATTCCGTAATCAAGCCAAATTTTCAAAAGATTTTCTTCAAACCACTTGTTTCCAGGTTGATCCGAGTGACAGTTCTTGTTTGATGAGTTGCAAAGATCGAGCTAGAAACAAGTCGTTACCTAAACCGATTTAGCCTAATCGTATGACAGTTCTTGTTTGATGAGTTATGGGATTAAGCAAAATCGGTTACCAAAAAGTCTTTTAAAATTTTGCTTGAGAATGGGAAAGCTTGTCTCATCGAGCCTAATCATAAGAAAGCATGTATTTAGGATGGGAATTGCTCACGATAGCACAAGAACGTATCTTGTGGGACGAGTAACTCATATGCATGAGCATTGACATAATCATTTAGACCATACATGAGCATAAACTTTTAGAACCCTTGTCGAGGTTCGAACCATAGTATCATCGATTGAATCACGAGGACGTGATTCCTCTGACCTGGGAAGAATGTCACAATTCTCAATTTTTGGTCATTTCTCAAAACAATTCACGTTTCACAATTTCATCATTTATCGTAAACTAGCTTTGCGTGTTCCAAATTCGCGTAACCTTTATGGTTTAGTGGCGAATTCATGATCATATCATCACGAACATTTCATATAGACTAAGTTTAGTCTACATTTCATCAGCATCATTTGCATCATATTAATTCATTCATGACATTTCATTTCACATTTAACGCGTAATTTTTATATTAAATAAACGTTATCGCGTGAGTTATTATTTTGAACATTTAATCAGTTACTTCCAAAAATGATCCCGATATATTTTTATACTTACATTAGTTTATAAAACTATATTTTGAGTTTACCTAGTGTTTTAAATTTATTTTGTATATAAATCGTTAAATTTATATTATTACGACGTTTTTCTTAAAAACTACTCGTAATTTTATATCACTCAAATTTCACAAGGAATGTATTTTTACAATTTTTATGATCTCATTACATTCTATTTTGATCTACTAAAAATTTCTTTTACCTAAAAGCTACCATTTACTTTACAAAGTTATTACTACACAACATTTCACTTACATTTTCTTACAAATTATACAAGTATATACATGATATAAAAAAAAAAGGATATTTTGAGAGACAAAATCCCCCAAAAATCCGGTCATGGGGGGGGATGCATTTAAGAGTGGTACAAATTTTCAATTGTATAGATACATACACTATCTTAATTTCATTCATTCATACACTTCACCTCAATAATTTTCTCACACTATCAAAGATATTTCTCTCTTTTTCTTGCTCTCTAGAACCGGTCAAGCCTCAAGGGTAGAAGAGATTCATCAAAATTTTGCTAATCAAGTTTTAAACAATCTAGATTACACTCTTATTAAGGTTTTGAAATAAAAACCTAGGGTGTTTAGGTTAACCCTTGTTCTTTGCACCTCATCATATTAGCTAGTAAGCATATTTCTTTCATTTTATATCTTTCACTTTCATTTCATATGTATTTTATCATTTTCATAGCAAACATGCAAGACTTGTGTTAGTTATACCATTTTTACATGATTTTTAGAGTTTATTATATATAAAGTCATCCTATAATTATTCCCTTGGTATATTTTGGTCTTGATGATGTTTAGGAACCCATGACACCCTAAGAAGGTGTATGGTAGGATTAGATTAGCTTTGAAGTTGATTTGAAGGGATTGGAATAGGTTTAGTACGAGAAAAACTATTTTCGATAAGTATTAAAAGTGGTCTGTCCTTATTTTATTTTTCTGGAAAATCCGACAGTAGGCACGAAATTTTGGCCTTGATATTTAGAAAATATACTTTAAAACGAATCCGTGGCGGCTTGAACGGATTAAAACGGAGTTATAACGAAGAAGTTATGGATTTTACAAGTTTGACGACGAAATGTATAATTTCCTAAATTTCAGCAATGTTTTTAATTTGTCCGAGTCAAAAACGAGCCTTAAGCCTTACAAATTATTTCGACTTGTCAAAAATATATTAGTATACTTTGATACGCAGCTAAGGACGTATTATACTAGAAAAACGGATTTGAAACGACTAAGATATGCACGGTTTCATAAAATTGCCGTAACTATTATTTTCAGAAAAACTATATTATTTTACGAGACAAGTGTTACGGTAACTAAAACGACCATGTTGGAGGCTGTTTTTAACGTTGATGTGGAACTTTTTGTAACGAAATGTCTTCTAATAAAATCGAGATCACCAAGCATATTTTTCAAAACGACCAACCGTTTGTATAGCGGAGTTGTAATAAATTAATTACGATTGCTTAAACTTTGCCGAAACTCATTTTTTTACACAACATTGGACAAAATCACCATCTTTAACCCTTATTATCTTTATGTTCGAGACCTTTATGACGAAAACTCCTGAACTGAAACTTTTAGATTTTGATACAAACTTTCCAAAACCGTCGAGTTCGTTTTCTAACGATCGACGTACACCGTTTTACGACTAGTTTTTCGGAGTCATTTTTGTCACTTTTATGAAATTTCCGCGACATTGTTTTAACGACAAAAGTGATAATTTCACTATAAATCATTACAAAACCATTGTAGGATGACATTTTGACGTAAATACTTGTAAAGTAATTTAAGAATGGTCAAGACGTCAAAGGAGTATTTTTCGACGAAGAGTATTATTTTCAAAACTCGCAAATGGTATAAATAGCATACGAAATGCATGCATAACATTACATCATAACTCATTGAGTATCATATCATTCATTTTAGGTCTCGGATAGTTTCCGAGCCTCATTTTCTTGCACTTCATTTTGTTAGCATATCAATCACACCAGGTGAGTTCGTAGCCCCACTTTCTATTACTTATTTGTCTTACAAACTCTTTGGGGGAGATACATGCTCAAACTATTTTCATTTACTTTCACAAATACTCTAAACGTTTACTGATTACCGTGAGTTTTTCATAGCCCCACTTTCAATTGTTTTGTACTATTTTTGGGGGAGATACATGCTCAACTATTTTTAGTTACTTTCATAAGTACTTTAAATTTTTAAGGATAACTTCTATCATGATCACCATTGTTTCAAAACCGAATGTCGTACTATATCAATTGTTCTTGTTTATGTGTTATTGATTATGTGCTATAGTTCTACGTCGTATAACGTTCTAAATCAGTTGACTACTGATACATCGTCGAATAAAGTACTATGTCAGTTGACTACTGATACATTGAGTTAGGTGCTATTGATTATGTGCTACAGTTCTACGTCGTATAATGTTCTAAATCAGTTGACTACTGATACATTGAGTCTAGTCCTATTGATTAAGTGCTATTGTTCTACGTCGAGTTAGGTACTATTGTGAATTCATTTGACATCATGTGTTGCACATAAACTACATACATTTTGGCAGTGGGTTGTGAACACACAGGTTGCAAGTTTTGTATGGCGGAACTTGGAACTGAGTGGATTTACAATGCCTTTGCTGCATAAACGATTTTGAAGGACTTTACATTTCAACACAAACTCTATGAACTCACTCCACCTTTGTGTTGACACTTTTAGCATGTTTTATCTCAGGTATCTAAGGCATTCACTTCATGGCATGCATATGTACATATCATAGAGTCGTGGGACGACGCCGTCTCACATGGGATTTATACACTTTAAAACATCGTTTGGCTTGTATCAAACCTATTTCCGCATACATTGATTTTCATTTGGGACCTACATTTTGTAAACTCTGATTATTTTACTTAATCAAACGATGTATTTTCTAAACGACACTTTAGGTCGTTCGATATAACTGTAACTTTGATGCTATGACAGTCCTCCCCCAAGGTATTCCATTCCGCTGCAAAACAGGTAATTTGGGGGTGTGACAGCGTAAAAGGTCGCGCAGCGGAGATGGTACGAGTTCGGCAAGGAGGAAGCGTCCCATGACTGTTCATGTTGAATCTTCTGCCAGTGAGGCAGCATCATCACACCCGTCAGCAGATGTTTCTGGCCCTCAGTAAGTACTCTCGATAGTTACCATTATATATATATATATATATATTTTTTTTTTTTTCATCAAGTTTGCACATGCGGTCTTGATAAGTCTGTCTGTATTTGTAGGTTCGAACAGGGTGCGGAATCGCCACCCAAAGAGAGTCCTGTTTTGTCCGAGTCTTCAGAACCGGAGATTGGTAGCGCAGTGCCAGTGGCAGTAGGGGATGCGTCAATGGGTCAGCTGGTTGATAACCTGGTTTCTCTGGCTGCGCAGATGAAGGCGAAATGTGTTGGGGAAAATAGGCAGGACGTTCAAAAGGACCAGCGCATAGCATCACTGGAGGTGCAACTGGCCAGTGCCAAAGCTGAAATCAAAGAAGCCAATGCGTATGCGGAGAGGCTTGCAGGAGAAAAAATGTTTCTACTATCTCAAATAGAGCAGGAGCGTGCTGAAGCAGTCAAGTATAAGCTGTCATGCAACTGGGCCCTTAAGCATCTAGAGCAGGCTAAGGAAAGTTTGTTTTCGCAATTAGGGGAGCTTGGAGCTACTGTGAGCTGGTCATTGGAGGTGCAGGAGGCTAAACTGCGCAAGCTGAGCATCGAGTATGACGAGGAATTGTATCCTCAGCTCATGTCCACCATAGCGGCGCAGGTGGCTCATAGGCCACGGTCTTCGCCTAGCTGCCCTCAGTACCCTGGAATCGCCAGAGGTGGTGAGTGCCTTCGGGGATGTTGTCCAGTGCGCTTTGGAGCGTGGTAAATCAGAAGCGATTGAGAAGCTCCATGAGGCAGAACTGTTGAAGGCGCCGATTGATAAGGTACCAAATTATGATGCTGAGTCATATGATCACTTGGTGGCTGCTATGCAGAAAATGAAGGACTTGGAGCTCCCTATGATTTCTGAGATTGAGCGCGATCAAGACTATCCGATAAATGTTATCAGGGCAGGGTTGACCTTGGCGCGGCATCGGACTGAGGAAGCCGAAACACAGTCGGATTTTTATTTGAAGCCCCATGAGTCACAGCTTCAAGTACCTGTCTTTGCGCGTCCTAGGGATAGTCAGAATCCATTTGCTTTGGAGAAGGAGGTATCGTTAAAGGAAGTCTTGGAAGCACATGCAACCCGTCGTGCTAAGAAAGAAGGTATTGCAGGTAAAGCCATTTTGTGTGGGGTCGGTGCGGCTCACTTGCCAAGGTCTGATGGGGTGCCAGTCAGTGTGGCTACTGTGTCGCGTCAAGATGCAGACGTGTTGAAGGGTATGAGCGAAGCTAAAGATGCAACAAGTCATGTTGGCACGTCGTCACTTAAGCGTTGTAGCAGCTGGTAGCTGATATGTTGCAAAACACTTTTCTTGTAATAACTCGTAGGTATGAATAAAAGTTGCTGTTTTGCTGTGGGTATTATTGAGACTTGTAATGTATACATATCTGTTTGTCTTTGCATGAAAGATGTATTTGTTGCCGAAGAAACAAACGTGTACGCCAGTGCTAATATGGGTAATCCATAAGCGTGTATGAAGGCCATAGTATACTCGAGAAATAATTCGAAGTATTTTATCACAATCGTGTGTGTCATGATAAACAGCGTACTGTAAATATCACATTAAGGAATCAAGTGTCTCGGTTCCTAAGTTGTTAAACGTGCACGTATGCGTTTCTGCGCATCCGTCGTGGGATGCGCACATATCTTATTCCAACGTCTTGAGAACAAGGTGTTTAACAAGGATGCGTGATCCAGTATTGATGGGTTTGCAACCCTCTTACTCAACAAGTTAGTTAGTAGGTTAACTTATCCTATTACCATCGTGGGTTTATTCGTGGTGCATGCACGCATAAGAAATTGTTAAGACATACAGTATATGGAGATAACAACTTTAAGATGTGTCGCGGAGTTAGCTAGACACCGCGGCGTTTTATTGATACTTGCAAGGTTTTTGAGAAATACAAAGGAAACAGTAAATATGAAAAATAAAAAAAAGAATACATGACTGTTTATTGGGCACTAAAAGTGCGGAGCGTCTGTGCTCTGTATCGTAGCTATTCTTTATAGGTAGCACCTCTTGAGGTTGCCGATGTTCCATGTGCGTGGTAGGTCACGACCATCCAAGCCTCGTAGCCTGTACGCGCCTGTGCCTATTGCTTCAGTAACCTCATAAGGTCCTTCCCACTTTGGTCCGAGCTTACCTGTATCTTCTGCATGACTCGCCTCATTGGCACGGTAGACAAAGTCGCCTGGTCTGAATGAAACATTACGCACTTTGGCATCATAGTATCCTTTCATTTTTGACTTCGACCTTGCCTCCCTGGCGCGCGTTCGCGTCTTTCTTCCAGCAGGTCCAAGTCGACACGTCTTTCGTCATTGTTTGTTGTTACATTGATCTCCGCAGTGCGGATAGTTGGCATGCCGATCTCAGTTGGTATAACAGCTTCTGTCCCGTAGACTAGAGAGAAGGGGGTGTCCCCCGTGCTGGTTTTTATTGAGGTGCGGTGTGCCCATAAAACATGCGAAAGCTCTTCGACCCACCTGCCTTTGTGCCTGTCCAGGCGCGCTTTGATTCCTTCACCCAGGCTTCGATTTGCGCGTTTGCGGGTGTGTAACCGACGCGAAGTGTTGGGTGATATTTAACTTATCGCACCAATCTTTGAAGGGGTTGTCGCAGAATTGTTTCCCGTTATCCGAGATGATTTCACCAGGTAATCCGAAGCGACATACAATGTTGTCCCAGACAAAGCGTTTCACCTGGTTGCCGGTGATTGTCGCCACTGCTTTTGCCTCTATCCACTTGGTGAAGTAGTCTATAGCCACTATGAGAAACTTAAGACCGCCTGCTGCTATTGGAAAAGGACCTGCAATATCAATGCCCCATTTGTAGAATGGCCAGGGTGCCGTGATTGGCGTTAGCTCGTGTTGTGGCTGGCGCGGGACAGGTCTATGAACTTGGCAATCATTGCATTTCCTTATTAGGTCCCGCGCATCTCGATGCATGGTTGGCCAGTAGTATCCTGATCGCATGGCACATGCTACAACGGACCGTGGTCCTGCATGCATGCTGCATGAGCCTTCATGGATTTCTCGCAGCACGTAATTTGCTTGTAGGGGCCGACGCAACGGAGCCATGGTTGAAGGAAAGAACGTCGGTACAATATGTTGTAGCGCAATTCGAATCTGCTGCTGTGCGCCGTATTCTGCGAGCTTCTGTCTGTTCTTGAGGTAATGTTCCTTTGCTTAAGAATTCCGTAATCGGTGTCATCCATGTAGGACCATCCTCCTCTATGACTGCGGAGACTTCCATCTCCGATATTGACTTGCTTTTCAGTGTTTCCACCAGCACTTGCTTTGATAAGTGTGCGAAGCTTGTCGAGGCAATCTTGCTCAGTGCGTCTGCTTTGCGATTTTCTCCTCTAGGGACTTGCTTGATAGTAAATCTGTCAAAGCCTTTGATCAGTGTCTTAGTCTTCTCAAGATACTGAATCATATTCTCTTCTTTAGCCACGTATTCACCCAACACGTGGTTGGCCACTAGCCGGGAGTCCACATTTGCTTCCAAGTTACGTACACCCATTCGAGCTGCAATGCGTAGTCCAGCGATTAAAGCTTCATATTCTGCCTCATTGTTTGTCGCGGTAAATTCAAAACGCAGTGCGTAAGTGAATTCCATTTCCTCTGGGTTTGTGAGAATAAGGCCAGCTCCTGACCCGTCCACGCATGAGGACCCGTCTGTAAACAAAATCCAGGGATCTTGTAGTTCCTTCTCTCTTGGTGTAGGTACTTCGTCAGTATCTGGCTTCTCGATGATGAAATCTGCCAGAACCTGTCCCTTTATTGCAGTACGTGGTCTGTAAGAGATGTTATGTTCTCCTAGCAACACACTCCATCTTCTGAGTCGTCCTGACGCATCGGGTTTGGAGATGATCTGCTTGATGGCTTGATCTGTGATTACCGCTATTGGGTGCGCTTGGAAGTATCGGCGCAGCCGCTTGGCGGCAAATACTAGTGCCAAGACCAACTTTTCCATGGCACTGTAGTTCATCTCCGTCTTTTTGAGCGCTTTGCTAACAAAATAGATAGGGGTTTGCACTGAGTCCCTATCTGTTAGTAGCACTGCGCTGACTGCCCCATGAGTCGCTGATAAATACATGATCAGTTCTTCCCCTGGTCGGGGTGCCACGAGTGTTGGGAGCGTTGCTAGATGCTGTTTGAGTGTAGTGAAGGCTTCTTCCGCCTCCGTCGTCCACCGAAAGTCACCCTTTTTTATACACTTCTTGAGTGTTTTGAAAAGAGGCAATGACTTTTCTGCTGATTTAGACAGGAACCTGTTGAGGTCGGCCAGTTTTCCGTTGAGGGATTGGACTTCCTTCAGCGTGCGTGGTGAGGGAAGTTCTATTACCGCCTTTGTTTTTTCTGGACAAGGTTTTATGCCATCAGGTTCTATCAGGTATCCTAAGAACATGCCTTCAGTAGCGCCGAAGGTGCATTTCTTAGGATTTAGCTTCATGTTGATCTCTCGTAGAGTCTTAAATGTTTCTTCTATGTCGCGCACAAGTTCAACTTCAGTATGGCTTTTTATGACCAGGTCATCTACATAGACTTCCAGGTTACGGCCCACCTGTTTGTCAAAGGCATTGTCTACTAACCGCTGATAGGTGGCACCCGCATTCTTCAAGCCAAATGGCATTTTTGTATAACAGTAAACGCCTTGGCTTGTGTGGAAAGCTGTCTTTTCCTCGTCTTCCTTAGCCATCTGTATCTGGTGATATCCCTTGTACGCGTTAAGAAAACACTTTAACGGGTATCCGCACAAGGACTCTATTTTCCAGTCTATCTCTGGTAATGGATAACAGTCCTGCGGGCATGCTTTGTTAAGGTCGGTGAAGTCTACACACATTCGCCAGCTACCGTCGCTTTTTTTGACCATTACTGGATTAGAAAGCCAGTCGTGGTAGTAGACTTCACGCATAATTCCCACGGTTACCAATTTCTGTACCTATGCCAGAATTGTTGTGCCCTCTCTGGGCTTGGCCACGCTTCTTCTGGCGTATCGGTGAGTACCCTTGTCGGATTCTTAGTTTATGCTCTGTGATCGAGCGTGGTACTCCGTTCATGTGTTTTGGCTCCCACGCGAAAATATCCACGTTCTTTTGTAGGAGCGTGCACACAGCTGCTTTGCCGTTGTCCGACAATGACCCTCCAATGGTTATCTCCTGTTCTGGGTATTCTGGGTGAATTGCGACCTTCAAGTTGGGGACTTTGGCTGCGCACGGTTTCGGAGTTGGTTCCATTTCGTATGTAACCGCGTTACATTCTCTGTTTGGTACCGTGGCATTGTAAAGAGTAACAATGCCCCCTGCTACTGGGAATTTAAGCATCCCGTGCGCTGTGTGGCACCGCACGCGCGCATGGCTGATATCCCGGGTCTCCCAATAATGCCATTGTATGGCGAGGGGGATTTGATCACCATGAAATCCATCCAGGTTGTCGTAGAGTGCTCTGCGTTGCCAACGCTGACTAGTAATCGCAGTTGCCCCATGGGCCATATCTTTTCACCCGTGAAACCAGTGAGTGCTGTGTTGACCGGGTTTAACTGACTTCGTATTTCAGGTCGTAGTCTTTTAAAGCAATGCTCATACATGATATTTGCCGATGCCCCACCATCAATGTACATGCGGTGTATGTCGTGACCACCCGCATTAATTTCAATGGTGAGGGCTCTGCTGCTCTGCGTTGTCCGCAGTTAGAGTAGGGAAAGAGATTTCGCTTCTTCGGGAAAACTCCTGGCTGACCTTTTGTCTAGTGGTTCGTTGCCACGTCTGTATCATGTAGATTGTGTAGGCCTTATCTTTGGGTGTCTCCTTCTTGCTTCCATTCTTTTGTTTTATCTCTTCCTCTTTAATGTTTTTAACTAAGTGGTCCAGTCTGCCCTCCTTAACCATCTTGTCGATGAGTTGGCGCAGCTGGACACACTCGTAGTGTGTGACCCTTTTGCGCGTGGTAGTCCAGTATCCATTCCAGTGCGCTTATCTTCTGGTGTACGCATCTGCGGTGGTCTTGGGAAATTCGCACCTTCCGCTGCGAGTATTTCCTTTGGTGTTTTGATCAGGGGAGTATACCTGTCATTATCTCTGCCGCTCCTTTGGCTGCGATAGTTCCTATTGCGGTTACTACCTCGGTCGTTCGATTGCCTCCCAGGTTGTTCCTGTGGCCGGTAGCTCGAGTGGTTCTTTTTGCTATCCGCCGCGGCGGCTTCTCCCTGGACAAAATACCGAGTGCGCTTCATGAGTTCATCAAAGGTCTCCGGGATCTTGTCGTTCAACCGCTTGATGAGTTCTGGGTTATTAATCCCATTCATGAAGCCCGAAATCTTCAGTACTTCAGGACATGCTTTAACTTGCATGCATTCGTCTTTGAAACGTTCCATGAATGCGCTCGTAGATTCTCCTTGGTGCTGCTTTACCCTGGCGAGTTCAACGGGATTTTTAGCGCACTTTTTTCGTTGAGTAAAATTTAGGCGGAACGCCTTTCTCAACTCTTCAAAACCATTGATGCTTCTTCTTGGGAGTTTGTTGAACCAGTTCCGCGCACTTCCCACTAATGTGGAATTAAACATGTGGCACCACACTGGTTGTGGCCAGTTCTCAATGGTCGCGGCTGATTCAAAGATTTTTAGGTGATCGTCTGGATCACCTGTTCCATCATAGGTCTTGACATTCGTAGGCATGCGCCTTTTCTTGTTTTCGGAGAAATCACTGATGCGTCTGGTGAACGCATCCACTTTCTGACGGCGCCACGGGAGAGACATGTCTTCCTCTTGGCTATCGCGTCTGCTTCTAGACTTCCAATGTCCTGTATCACTATCCTCGTTGTCCGAGGAATTATCAGAAGATGAATTTTCCTTCTTACGGCGTTTGCGCCGGCCATTCTCAGAGTCTGACTTGTAGTCCGGATCTGAAGGGCTCTCACTTGGGGAATACTTTCGCCCCAGTCTGTCATGTACTTTACGGCTACCCAGTCTGGCATAGACACTGGTACGCCGTTCTTCTCCATCACTATCACTCAAGTGTTGTGAGTGAGATGTCTCATCACCCTCGATTCTCCTCCCGATTCTGTTGAATACTGGGGGTTTATGACCGCTTCCTCTGCGCTTTTCTTTCTGGTGGCGCAGTGGAGAAGTATCATATACCGAATCGAAATTGAGTCGAGCTTTCAAGTTCCGACCTGATCTATTCTTCTCTTCCTCTTGCATGAGGGCAGTTAATGTTTCGTAGTTTTGGGATACGAAAACTTCAGGTGTTAATTCCGGCGCTACCCCCTCGAGAGTGAGTGCGTTTGTTTCTGCCGCTATACCCTTATCCCGGCTTGGTGCCTCCGGTACCTTTGTCAGGTCAGTTTCTTGCACCGATTGGAAGGGAGTAGTAAAGACGGTGCGCAGTGGGTCTACTCCACTCGTGGTGGTTGTAGTGGCTTGGGTTGTTCCCGAGTGTGGTTCCACCAAAGGGAAGATCAAGTCTTGGCCTGATCCCTTATTTTTAGCAGCGCTGGTTGTCCCAGGGGTCTGCTTAGGGGTTAGTCCACTTTGCGACTTCTTCCCCATGAGGTCTGACTGCGATCGCTGATTACCGTGCTTTGTCATTCTAGTGTCGGTTCTTAGTGTAGGGTCCCACGGATGGCGCCACTTGTTGATACAAAAGTTGGGCGTTCTTGGTTTGGAGCTCCGGTTCTCGTACCAATTGGAAATTGCTGCTTGAGACCTGCGCACTAAGAGACAAGAAACACCGTTAGGCTTATCGTGGGATTGTCTCCCACGATTATCCTCCGGCGTGAGAGTGAGTAATCGGTTTTAGGGTTTAAGGAGTTTTTGGGTTATGAGATCGTCCCTTAAACGAGGGATATAATTCCCTTTATATACGCACGGAATCCTTGTTGGTTCCGTGTTCCCCAACCTTCGGCGTATCCCGCCTAAGTCGGTTGGGAATGATTATCTTCTTATTTTAGAAGATATCGGATATCTATTCCGTAAATAGATATGGGCTTGGGCTTTCGTGAGCCCAAACGCGTATTGATATTAGCTCAGTTCGCACCGGGCTTGCAAGTAGTGGACTGTAGTCGGGTTTATGACCCGACTCCAGACTATACGTCATCACGCCACAATCGGCATGTATGAGTTAGGAGCGCATTGATCAAGCAATGAGAGATTATATGTTTTCAACTGGTTTGGGGTTGGAGAAGATGGTTTGATGATGTCTCTAGAGACAATTGTGTGGTACTGTCTTTTAGCTAATCTTAGAAGCTTGCTCATTATCATGTTCACAAACTAATTGACTAATTAGGTTTCAGATGGTCATTTGTTGAAGCTAGCTAGTTAACTCTTTTATAGCCATAATATGAATAATTGTAATTAAACCAAAATGAATGCAATATACGAGTATCACGCATTACAATCAGGAGTTGTTTCAATGTAACGAGACTATAATGCAATAGAAAGATATTATATTATATTACAGTATACTAAACAAATACATAGTTCAAAGATATAAATTCTTACAATCACATGTTTCCACTTTGAGTATCATAGTTAGATATTTTCAATAAGAATCTATAATATATCAACAAAACCAATGAAAAAACTTGCCAGGTTATTGGACTTAAATACTTTTTTAATACCGTGACGTCCATCTGAATAAGGTGGTATATATGTGTTAACTTTGAGTCTCGGAAAAGTTGTTCTTTGAAAGCGACAAAAACTAATAGAGATGCAATATATTTCTGAAAAAAAAAAACGAAACAAAAACTAATTACTTATGATAAGAGGCAGTGAGGCACTAGCAATTTCTTAACCTTGTCATATTTTATCAATCTTTATATACAGAAAACACCCTGTTACAGCTATAATTTTCTATCAACTTTTTTCGTAAAAACATATATGGGCTCTTGTAATTTAGGAGTCCACAATTGGTGTGTCCGTAGAGAAATGGACTTGATGCTATGCAAAATTCTCATGAAGGAAGGATGCAAACAAGTCCAACCATATGAACCAAAGATACAGAAGATTGGGTGAGCTCATTGGGTAATTTCATAAAAATATGTCACTGTTGTTGGAAACCGATGGATGCCTCCAAATCTATCATTGTTTTTGTTTTTCTCGAATTTGTATAAAGCGTTTAGGACTTACTTAAAACAAAGGTTTTAGCAAACAAACACTAACAACTAGTCCATAATTTACTTAAACAAATATTTAGAAATATAAAGACATTAAAGTAAATAAACCCATTAAATACTTTAAAACGTCTAGTGCGTATCTGAATGAACAAAAAATTCAACGTCAAGTTAGTATTTGAATGAAGGGATTGTCTAAGAAGTGAATGACGAGTAATATGATAAGAGTAGTAATCTCTCCTTTGGAATAACGCAAACAATAGCACTGTAGTCTGTAGAGTTCAATAATAAAACATAAACGTCAGCATATATATAAGCTCCAGTCAAAATATAATAGAAGACTCCTGAATCGTGGACTAGTTAACTCCATCCAGATGGTAATGTAACGTTGTCATTTGTTAAATTTAGTTCATTAAAAAAAAATAATAATAAAATAAAAAATAATAATTATTAAAATAGGTTAAAAATTCATGAATGATTAATGAATTGGTCATCTTCTTTTTGACTTTTTTCTTATTTTGGTCATGCTCGACTACACAACTGCTTAAATCCATCATTTTTTATGACATGTGTTCTTGCAAGTAAAAGAGCTTAGGTGGAGTCGAGCAGTTGAGCAGTCGGGCATTACCAAAATGATGGAGTCTAGCGGTTGAGCAGTCGAGCAATTTTACTTGCAAAGACATATGTCATAAAAATGACGAAGTCGAGCAGTCAAGCATGACTAAAATGAGAAAAGGGCCAAAAAGATGACCAAGTAATAGACCATGCATTAATTTTTAGCCATTTTGATAATTTTCTCTTTAAAAAATTGACGACAAATAAATTCATAAAATACTTTTTAAAAACATATAATAACAAATTAACAAAAGAAAAAAAGTGTGTTATCTAATCATCTTTCATGTCTTACAAAGATATAATTATGTTAGTTAATCAACTTTCATGTCTTAACAATGTAAGTTTAAAACTTAGAACAAGATATATAAACGTCAGGGTTTGTTGGGATTTTATATTTATGTTAACCAATTAACACTACGAGTATGCAGCGAAATATGGATTTAGTTTAAGCAATTATGTTAACACGTAAATAATAAACACTAAAGAAGTAAAAGGGAACAAGAAACTAACCCTCATAGTCACCCGCAAGTGTAAACGAACAAAGAAACCAAGTGTTTAAAACAAACACCTCTACGAGTTCACACACAAACACTTAACCACGAATATGCCCGATATAGGCTAGTCATGAACATTTACCCAAACAACCTTTTGTCTTACTTGAACTTGTCGAACCAAAACAAACCTAGAAACACCTTTCTTCTTTGCTGTCCGAAATCAGAAACCAAAACCAAAGACTGATCTGCCCGAGATCCTTTGTATGCCCTTGCCCGATATCGGGTAACACTGCCCGATAAAACCGCACTCTCTCTGTCTGAGATTCTGTCAAACAAACCCTCACTTTCTGCTGCTCTTTTCGACCAGGAAACTGCAGGAAAACAACAAGCTATGAACCCTAGAACAAACTTGGATCTTGTAGATGCAAGTTAGTGATCAAGGTACAATCGACTCAAAACAAAACCCTAAAAGGTTTGTTGGGATACAAAGTACTGACGAAGTCAAAGTGCTGAAGAGACAAAGTACTGAAGTCAAAGTACTGCTAAAAGAAGGAAGTCAAAGTACTGCTTGTTCATCAAAGTGCTGCAAGGTTAAAGGAGTGCTATGTAAAATCGTTAAGGATAATAATGTAATTCTAGAATTTTCTATGTTTAGTTTAGAATTACTTGACGTATAAGGAATAGAATTGTAAACCGACTAGGGTTATCCTTATGCCTATAAAAGGACCCCTAGATTGGCATTAGATGTACGTACATTATTAGAGTTTTTAGAGAGTTCGATATTAGAATATTAGAGTTGTTAAAGAATCTGTATAACAAGCAGGTTATAAGTATTAATAAAATCGTTGTAGTTAAAGTTAATTCTTCTTAGCTTTGTTAAGTAAATTCCGCATACTTAATAGAGATAGTTCAGTGTTTAATTGTTAGTAACTTACGATTTATCCGAGGTTATTAAACCCTTACAAGCTATTTAAGTTAGTTTGGTTAGAGTACATCGATCCAACAAGTGGTATTAGAGCTTGTGTGGAAACTATGATTAAGAAGAAACCTTAAAAACCAGAGTAACAAAACCCTAAAGATGTCGACTGAAGCTGCACCACCACCATCCATCACCTCACTCAGAATACCTATTATCAAGAAGGGAGAGTATGACCTATGGAGCATGAAGATGAGACAGTACATTGCTATTACAGACCATGCACTGTGGAATGTAATTGTCCATGGTAATGAAGTTGTTGCAGACCCTATTGAAATTCCTGGACAACCTAAACCACCTAAGGCTGTCTTGCCAGCAGCTACAATAAGGAATCAAGAAAAGGCCCTCAACATCTTATTGTCTGCTATACCTGATGGTCACCTACTCAATTTTCATGATGCTAAGGATGCTAAACAACTATAGGTTGCTCTCAAGACAAGGTTTGGAGGTAATGATACTTCCAAGAAGATGCACAGAAATCTGTTGAAGCAACAGTTTGAAACATTCGCTATTGGTGAAAGAGAAGGACTTGATGCTGCCTATGACATATTCCAAAATCTTCTCAGTATGTTGGAGTTATACAAGGCAGAAGTATTTGTTGAAGATGCAAATATGAAGTTCTTAAGGAATTTGCCATCCACATGGCATGTGATTGCTACTATGATCAGAGGACAACCTGGTTTGGATGTTATGGACTTTGATGATCTCTACAACCATTTGAAGGTGTATGAGCATGAGATGAATGGCCAAACTAGTTCAAAATCTCACAGTATTGCCTTTGTGTCTTCTGAAAAGAGAGGCAGTACTTCCACTAAAAGTACTGCTTCTCCTACTCAAAGTACTGTTGCTCAAAGTACTGCTGCCTATTCTTCTCCCACTTTTGCTCAGCAAGTCACATCAATAAACACCATCCATTCTGATGAAGTTGTTTGCTCATTCTTTGCTCAGCAAGAAACTTTACCTGTTACTTATGAAGAGGATTTGTCACAAATTGAAGAGGATGCTCTTGAAGAAATTGATATCAGGTGGCAAGTTGCTATGATCACAGCTAGAATCAAGAAGTTCATGAAGAAAACAGGAAGAGGCATTGACTTCAAGCATAAGCAGGGTATAACTTTTGATAAGTCCAAGATTGAATGCTTTAATTGTCAAAGGACTGGACACTTTGCAAGGGAATGCAAGTTTGCTAAATATCAGGCAAACAGAATGACTGAGAAACCCAAGCTTGAACTAAAGGAAATCCCCATTACTGAAACAAAAGCTTTGGTTTCTCAAGAAAATCTATCAGAGGTTTACTGGAGTGCTGAGTTTGATGATGAACTAGTAACCTATTGTATGGTAGCAGTGGAAGAATCAATGGAAGAGTTTGATTGGAGCACAGCCTTTGATGATGAACAAGGATTCGCTGCTTTGGAGTCCAGAGATGGTCTAGCAAGCTTTGATTGGAGCATAGAGAGTGAAGAAGAACCTGTTCTGCTTGCTATGGTAGCTACATCACCAAGTTCACCCCCTATCTCTGAGGTATGCTCTAAGTGTCATGGTTTTTATCAAAAGGTCCTTAACGATTATGTAACAGAAAGAAATAATTATAATACGGCTAGGTCTGAGGTAGCTGGTTATCAAATTACTTTAGAGTCAATGGAAGCCAAAATAATAACACATGAAAATAATGAGATGGCTTGGGCAGAAAAATATGAGCAACAAGATTATCAGTTAAAATTAAGTGAATGGAAGCTAGGATGTAAGATTTCTGAAATTGAGAAGCTAACTAAGGAAAGGGATGAATTGCTAGAAAATTTTGCTGCTTGGGGACAACCAGGCCTTTCTCATGTTAGTTATTGAAAAACAGAGAAGAGCTTACATTAGAACTTGACTAGGTTTTGGTATGGACTTTAGTAGCATAGAAAACCCACCTAGTGATCAGGATGAATGTGATTTTGAGGATATAACAACTAGTGATGATGAACTCATTAACTATGTAGATACATCTAGTAATGAGGACTCAATTAGCCAAACACCTCCTGAATATAAGAAAGACAAAGGTTATCATGCTGTCCCTCATCCCATTGGTAGTTTTCAATCCCTTAGGGCAGATGTTTCTCATTTTGGAGTAGACAACTTAGAGTTTAGGAAGAAGCTTAAAGGTCAATCTAGTTCTGAAACCCCAAAAGAAATAGTTGAGAAACCTAAGGATGATGATGTTAAGAGTCAAGCAGTACCTTCCACTCAAAGTACTGCTACACCACAGTACCTTTAAGAAAATCTTTTCAAAATACTGCTAAACCTTTTTGGGAAAATTTTGGTCAAAACAGTTTTCATAATTCACCAAAAAGACATGATAATTTTGGTCATAGACATAGAGGAAACCATTTTGGGAGTATGGGTCAAAAATTGTGTTTTGTTTGTTTTAGTCCTGATCATTTGATTAAGGACTGTGACTTTCACTCAGATTACTTAAGCAAATTCCCAAAGACCAGGACTGCCAACCAAAAACCAAGGGAGAATAGACCAGTTTGGAGAAGATCTTTTTCAAAATCACCAGTACCTTCTCAAGGTACTGCTAGATTTTCACCCAATCAAGGTACTGCTAGATTTTCACCCAATCAAGGTACTACTAACAACTTTTGGAATGGAAACCCTAGGAGATCTAATTACTATCAATCTAGAAGGCGTTACACCTCAAAAAGAGTAGCTAGATCAAAGGACTCAATACCAAAAGTTAAAACAAGTTGGGTTAATAAAGAAAGTACTGATGGGGAACAAACAATACTTTCAGCAAGTGTGAGTGAAACAGAGATTTTTGTTGAAAATAATAAAGAAAACTTGGATGAAAAATAGATTTTTATTGAAAACCAACATAAGTTTTGGAACAACCAAAGATAATTGATCATGTGCTTAAAGATAGTGGAAATTACATACTTAAAGAATTTAAGTATGTAACTCCACTAGGGAAACACAAGTCAGTAATGGCTTGGGTTCCTAAATTAACTAACTCTTTTATCTTTGTGCAGGGCAACCCAGAAGAAGAGCTTATGAAGAAGCAAAGAAAAAGAACAAGACTGCAGAGTTCTCTCACAGTACTTTGGCTGATAGTACTTTCGAACAAAGTATGCTGTACTTTAACAACACTTTGGATGATTTGGACGATCCTAACATGCCTGGCTTAGAAGAAACTGATGATGAGTTTGAAAATGAAGGTATTTTCTCATATTCTAATGAAGATGTTGATTTCTTAAATTTGGGTGATAATCTGGAAGTTCCACAGATTCCTACATTAAAAGTTCATAAAGATCATCCTACTGGTCAAATCATTGGACCTTCTACTCAGGGTGCTCACAAGAACCAAAGCTAAAGGGTTTTCTACACCTCATAATGCTTTACTTAGCTTTGTGTATAAACAAAACAGGCTGAATCATAAGGATCATCAAACATGTTTGCTCACTTGCTTTATCTCTCAAGAAGAACCCAAGAACATAGCTCAAGCATTAACTAAAGAGAGTTGGGTTGAAGCTATGCAAGAAGAACCAACAACCTAAGTTAGGGTTGTGGTATCCTAAGGATTCACCTTTTCACTTGGAAGCTTTTTCAAATAGTGATTATGCAGGTGATAACTATGATAGAAGATCAACCATTGGAGGATGCCAATATCTTGGAAGAAGATTAGTCTCATGGCAATGTAAGAAGCAAACCATTGCAGTAACATCATCCACTGAAGCAGAATATGTTGCTGCTGCAAGCTGTTGTGGACAAGTGTTATGGATGCAGAATCAACTTTTGGATTATGGGTTCAACTTCAAGAATAATCCTATCAAAATTGATAATGAGAGTACAATTTGTATTGTGAAGAATCCAGTTTATCACTCCAAGACCAAGCACATTCAGATTGGGCATCACTTTATCAGAGATTGTTATGAGCATAGGCTCATTAATGTTGTCAAGGTTCACAGAGATGACAATGTAGCAGATCTACTCACCAAAGGATTTGATGTTTCAAGATTCAATCACTTGGTTGTGAGTATTGGAATGATTAATTACTAAGCTAAATTTAAGGGGAGGACTGATTAGTTAGTCATACAGTCCTATGCATTGCTTGAGGGGAGGCAATTCAATGCCTATTTGAAGTGTTTGTCATTGTAGAGAAGAAAATGGAAAAGTACTGCTTTTTGGTCATATGAAAGTACTGCTCTGAAAGTACTGCTTTGGAAAGTACTGCACACGTGGAAAGCACTGCTTGTCTTATCAACGTACTGTTCCAACGGTCAAAAGATGGGTTAAAATTCAACTAACGGTAACTTTGTTATTATGGGCTGTGATTTTTTAATCTCACCTATAAATAACTACTCTCCGAATTTCCCTCTCATCTTTATACTTACAAATCTTTTCCATATTTCTCTCTCTTTCACCATTACTATTCATCAAACCACTTTCTTTGTAAACAAACAATCAATGGCGAATCGAATCACAGTTTCTAAACACAACATGGTGGCTAATTTGGATAAAACTGAAGCTAATGTTGTATTCCATGACATCATTGATTTTCTCACTGGATCTCCAATCAGTTATGTGCTTTTGGTGGAACCAGATGTTATTGAGCCATGGATTCAACAGTTTTGGGCGACTGCTAGAACTAACATGGAGAATGATGAGTCTTATATACAGGCTAAGGTTGCTGGTAAGATCATTAGAGTTAGTGAAGCCTCTATTCGAGAAGATTTGATATTTGATGATGAAGAAGGGGCTATACGTTTTGATAAACAACTTATTTGGGATACTTTCAGAGATTTTGGGTATGAAGGGTCTTTAACTGAAACAACATTCAAGAAACCCTTATTTAGTCCACAATGGAAGTACCTGGTTCATGTTCTACTTCATTGTATCAGCTCAAAGAGTACTTCCTGGGAGCAATTTGGATCCAATATAGCATATGCTTTAGTGGGATTGGCTACAAATCGTGTCTTTAACTTTTCAAGACTCATTCTGGATGGTATGCTATCTCATATTTCTCATGGATCACCCTGGTTAATGTATCCAAGATTTATTCAAGTTTTCTTGAATAAAAAACTTCATGATGTACCAAAGCCTTCAAGTTTATTACGAGTTGTGGTACAACCTGCAAAGATTTTCACCTTCATGGCTAAGAAGAGTGATAGGTTTTCTGGAAGAAACACTCCTTTAACTACTTCCATGATGGAGATTGTGCAAGCTATTAGAGATGAAGCTGCTGCAAGTGAAGAAGGCGAAGGTACTACCTCAACTCAAGGTACTCAACATACTGCTGCTTTACAAGGTACTGCTGAACCAGAAGGTACTGAAGCTTCACCTACTACATCTCATCAAGAACCTGCTCATAGTGTTTCAAAACCAGAAGTGAACCCACCATCCTCTCCCAATGATTATACTTCCACAGATGGGCTTCAAACATCTGGAGGAGATTAGGGAGATGTGGCTTCTAAGGGTCAAGTTCTAGATAACTATGCTTTGACAAGGGAGCTCGTAAGATTGAAGAAAGACTTTGAAGTTCAGGCTGCACAACTCAAAAAGTTGAAAGCCAAGTTTAGACGATTAAATACTTTTGTCTGGCCTTTGGTTAAACATCACAGATTGTGGGTCAAATCCCAAAAGAAATTTAAGAAGTCTTCAAAGGGTACAAAGGTTCAACCGCAGTCTTCTTTCAAATTGGGGAGGATATTAGATGAGGAGTTTGAATGAAGATGTTCAACCTCAATACAGATAAAGATCTGAACCTCAAGGTATTGATGTTCAAACTCAAAGTACTGAAGCAAAGGAAAATATTGAAAGTACTGAGCCTAAAGGAACCGAAGTTCAAAGAACTGGTGTAGAAAGTACTGATGATCAAGTGCTGCCTGTTCAAAGTACTGCTGATCAAGGTACTGCTGCTCTTCAAGGGACATACAGACAAGAGCTAATTACACCAAGGGTATTAGATTTTGAAGAAGAAGCTGGTCCTTCAATAGTCATACCAGAAGAGGAAGCTAATACACCTAAACCAGTGCACACTGCAAGTGATGATGAAACTGTAGCTGAGATTTTGCACAACTTATCAAAACCAAGGGGTGTTAGCATTCCAGGAGTTGCTGAAGAACAACCTCAAGCTTCTCAACCTACTTTAGATCCAAAAGATAAAGGAAAAGGTAAGATGGTAGAAACAAAGAAGAAGAAGCTCACTTTGGCACAACTTAGAGCAATTGAAGTAGCCAAGAATGAAGAGGCTGCTAAGAAGTTTCAAGCAAAATATGATGCTGAGGTGACTATACCAGTAAAGGAACCTGAACCTGCTATACCAGTAAAGAGTTTACCAAGAAGACCAAGTATTGCTAAGGAAAGAAATGCTATGATGGCTTATTTAAAGGGTCAAGGGTATACTGGGTTACAGAAGCTGAAATATGTTGAGATGAAACAGCTGTATGAATTGGTAAGAGAAGCTTATCAAAACCAGGTTGATAGCATTAAAGATTTTAAAGATGATGATGAGCAAAAGGAAGATACTGGAAAAAGAAGTTTAAAGAGAAAAAGAACAACTGAAGAAGAACAGCCATCAAAGAAGGTAGAATTGAGATCATATACAGTTGATGAGCTAAGGAATTACTTAAGAGTTATAGACTTTGAGCATTCTAAGTCTAAAAATGTTGCAGAAAAGAAATCAAAGATAACTACTTTTTGAAGTTGTAGAATCACCAGATGGAGATTATCTGATGTTCCATAGAGAAGATGAGAGTTTCATTGTGTTTTAATTTGCTATGGACATATTGCCATATCACCAGCAGAGAAGATTTGTGGAATTTATACACATTAGTGGGCAATGAATATTGTGGACAGATTCCATCAAATGAGTTGTTTAAA